>OX421493.1:52277529-52625029 GCA_949126835.1 Anisus vortex
ACAAAGCGGATGCTATCCGCTTTGTTCTATGGCTTGTCTTCCATGCTCATTGTTATTGTTAACAAGCTTGTCCTGACTTCCTATGGGTGAGTCAGTTATAATGCAAAAAGTTTGAAATGACATTTTTCAATGTAGTCATAAACAAACAGCCATAAAGTTACTATTTTAATTTTATAATATTTGTAAGGTAAAGACTTTCAATGAAAGTTTTGTAAAAATCAAGTGAAAGCTATTAAATAGTTGTGTATGTACGTGTGTATAAATATATGTTACATAAAGGTCTTTATTTTACATTTTCAGCTTCCCATCATTCCAAGTTCTTGGACTTGGTCAGGTGTGTATTTAATTTTTCCACTAATACTCAAATTATTACAACTTTACTGCCCCCCCCCCCCTTTCAGTCAATTATCTTATTAATTAGTCTAGTTTCTTAGCAACTTATTTCAATACCGTTTCCTTTGTTTATAGTTTATTGATGCCAAAAAATCAATTATTAAAAAGTAAATTATGATAGTAACTTTATGTATTTTATCTTGTGTGTGTGTTTTTTTTTTCAAGTTTGTAACATATCATTTGTTTGTGTATCTATTCTTTTTTCAAAAAACCAATGTTTGTTTTGTTTTTAGATATATTTTGTAATTTTGTTTGCCCCAGGTCGTGTCTGGAATAGTTGTGCTGTATTTAGCCAAAATGTTCAGAGTGATCAGTTTTCCAGATTTGTCCGTGGATACAGTTTGGAAAGTGAGTATGTTTTTTCCTGAAAGGTTTCAACCAGGCTGACACTTGATGACACTTGAGCGACACTTGAAAAATGGTGCATGAGTTCCATTTAACTTTCAGATGAAACCCACTAATTGTGGACAAGAGGGCACTGAGCATGCTAAATGTGAGAGCATGGAGAGCTGTGCTATGTTAATGACCAATATTATCATTAAATAAACAGATCACAATCAGAGCATTCATGGAGAATATATAAAAGTATTTTGTATTTTTTTAACCAATAGCAGTTATTCCTTATATATCTCTATGTCTATATGTTATAAGCTGTAGACAAGTATTATGCACATAAAAAACAACAATGCCAAAAGTTTTCTTTTTTTTTTAAAGAACAAAGCCAACTACTGAACATTTTAAATCAGGTGCCCTCAAATGACGGCCTGCATTCCAGATCTGGCCTTGTCAGGCTCTTTGACCCACTCCGGTAGTGTCCATGGATAAGTTATGGGCAGTGCCCATTGGAATTCTCAATGTAGTTTTCAAACTAGAGCCAGGCCTCCAAATGTTTGAGGACAGGGAACGGCCACCTGTCTACAAGGATGAGAGGCCCTGTGTGCCCCCCCCCCTTCCCGCCTTTAACTAATAATGATTCAAAATTAATAAACAAATCTCAAGTTAAAACGTGTTGAAAAGTATTATTGTTCTTGTATGGCAACAGGTCTGGCCCTTGCCTTTGATTTACATCACAAATTTGCTATTTGGTCTAGGAGGGACTAAGAAATTAAGGTATGTATCATTTTCAAGCCACAGAGTTTAAACTGTAAAGTGTGTATGTTAAGAGAGACTTTTGTCGTTGCCATGTTATTAGGTTTTGTTTGGCCACATTGACAAGTCTTAAATATTATGCGTGCATAAAAGGTTAAATTGTACAACATTTCTGGTCCAATTCGTTCATCTGATAAAAAAAAATGTCTTCGTGCTGCATTACAGGTTGTACGAAAAGATGTAGGGGATTATTTTTTTTTTTAATCTACGCTAATTCTAATGGGCACCTGACATTAGTTTGGGGAAAAGTAAAGGTAGATGGGCAGTGTGCTGGCCACACAATCCCATGGTAAGCCCTGGCCAACTAAAACTCAAGAATGCTGCTGTTTCTAGGCCGACCTCTTGTTTGCTTTCCTTCCTCTTTAAAGCCTGACAAGTGACATTGGATGACAGCAATAAATATCCATGTGTATAAGTAAAATGCTTTAATTGCATGACTTACTCCCCCTGATACATTTTATACAATTATCACAGCATTCAATTCAATTCACAAGTTGGAGATATTAACAATATAGAGATTTGTCAGGAAACAACCTAGGAGAGATTTTCTTTTGTCATTAGCAATTAAATTTTGACTCTGAAAACCATCATTCTGGAAATTTTCTCTTGTTGTATAGATACATATATTGGGGCTGAGAGGCAGTGAGTTCGGCTGGAGTACCGAAAACTTGGGTTCGAATCCTGGTGAAGGCTAGGATCTGTTCTCGGGTCTGGAGGGTATGCCTGAGTCTACCCAGCTCTGATGGGTACCTGACTTTAGTTGGGGTAAAGTGAAGGCAGCTGGGCATTGTGCTGGCCACACAATCCCGTAGTGTGCCGTTTCCACAGAAACTGGTGAACGCTGCTTCACCGGCCCCACGGATCAATCTGGGCCGACAGGATACTTTAATTATCTATAAATTTCTGAAGCTAGCATTACAAATAGTTTTTTCCTTTCAGTCTACCAATGTTTACAGTGTTACGCAGATTCTCTATACTGTTTACAATGATAGCAGAGTATTATATACTCAAGTAAGTTACAATACATAAACTCAATATTAGTTTTTTGCTTGTGTTGTGCTTAACCCTTACAGACCCAGGCGTTTATATCTTTATTGACCTTTTTCCCCCTCTGTCCCAAGCGCGTTTATTTCCATCAGCCGATACAATTCCCTGTGGCCCAGGCGCATACATTTCCCTCAAGGAAGGGTGTCTATTTAACTGATTAACTACCACAAGCCGCTGACAGCGCCAAGTTTATTTTGCAGTGTTTAAAGCTAAATTTTTGCATTATTTCTTTACCTTTTGATAGGAAATTTGTAGTTATAGACAGCAAGTGTATTTACGAACCTGTTTTCGATTTCAAAGCGTAAACATTCTTAGTTTCTGTGCTAAATTTTGGTAAAAATAAGCTGGAAACATTATCTTGTTTGTGAATACCATTCAATTAATCTTAGATTTGTTACATTCATTTAACGGATATCATCATCATCATCTGTCCTTTGGGTTCCTTGTGGAACATAGGGCCTCTGTCAAAGCACGCCGCTCTGCACGGTCTCTTGCTAGTCGCTTCAATTCTTCCCAGTTCTTTCCAGTTCTTTCGGTTTCATCCAGTATGCTTCGTCTCCATGTTCGCTTGGGTCTTCCTCTATGCCGTTTACCCTGGGGATTCCACTCTAAGGCCTGTCTAGCTCTGTTGTTGTTATCTTTCCTGAGGGTGTGTCCAATCCATCTCCACTTCCTTTCCATGATTTGTTGTTCTGTTCTTTGTCCACACATCTCCCACAGCTTGGAGTTTTCTACCTTGTCGAACCATTTTATTTTGAGTATATTTCTTAGGCATCTGTTAACAAAGGTCTGGATATACTTTATAATATTTATGAGTGAAAGCTATAAATTCATTTAGGGAAAAAATAAATATGAGGTAAAGTACCGTAAAGTGTCAATTTTTTTTCATTTTTCCGTCAATTTTTTCATAAAAAATCACATGTTAACATATATCATTGTCTAAACTAACAAATTAACTAACTTTTCATTATATTTACATCTTATGCAAAATTCATTTCCCTACAAATTGGTATAATTTGTTTTAAAATTTTATTATGGATAAGAGAAGAACAAAGTGAAATTGAAAGTGCAGTTCTAATAAGATATACAAATTTACCTTCCGCTATTATGGACTTGTGTGTTGACGAAAGTTTTTCTTATGCATTTATATTGAGAATAATTCCAATTATTTTGAGAATTAGATTATTCTAATTAGATAAGTTATCAAGCTTCAAACAATTTAGTCTCTCCATGTTATCACTTTTTACAGACAAAAAAAGTAAAATTTTTATTTCAGAGCCCAGTTTCAGTCATTGTAAAATAAAGTCTGGGCTGTGGGGGAGGAATTAGTAAAACAATAGCCGGTAATGGAGGTATGCATAGCAAGAAAGTAGGTCTGTGCAATAAGTGTGTAAAAACTCACCAAAATGCATAAACGATAGCTAAGATAATAATGGGCCTGAAAAAAAAAAAAAGTAAATTTGAAATTTCTTTGAATCAGGTTCCAGAGAGAGGCTATATGAAAACATTTATTACTATTACTTCTAAAGGCTATAATAAGATGAACCGTTTGCTTTAATGTTTCTGCTATTTGATGACTCGCATTACATCTTTTTTCAGAATTCCCGATTCCCTTTTGCACTGTACACTTCCATTTTACTTTATGGCTATGATTTTCTCAATGAAAAATGAACATTTAAATCGAAAGTTGTATATAGCAGAAACATTTAGGCAAAAGTAATATATTTGGGCATTGTGCTGCACACACAATCCTTTTTATAGGTGGCATATTTGTGGCCTTGTCAACCAACATTTCAAATTTTTATACGTTACTTAATAGATGCATAAGATATTATATATAAATAAATATAAAGAGAGTTCTGTAATTTTTCTTTCAGTGTGAGAGCCAGTCGATTTGTTCAGCTTACAGTATATCTTATGATATTGGGGGCTGTTATAGCTGCAAGGTAAAGATAAACTCATCAATTTTATATCTGAAGCCGGCTGTCCTAGCGGTTAGCTCACCAGACTGTCAACCAAAAAAAACACTTGCCACCGGCAGATCCCTGTCGCCCTACAGGAGTTTTGGGACTAGATGATGTTAATATTGAGTTGTTATCACATGCGCTTAACCGGCAGCAGTGAAACCTCTCACAGATTAATAGTCTTCTAGAGCGCACTGAGCATGCTAAAATAGCATGGATAGAAGCGCTATATAAATTACCATTACCATCTGTCTTGGAATGTATTTTCACTAACATTGCTTTTGTGGCCAGCCAGACATAGAACTATTTTGTAATACTGTTATATGAGGCACGGTAGCTGTGCCGTTCAGCTGGCATACCAAAGGTCCATCCTGAGTTTGAATCCTAGTGAAGGCTAGGATCTGTTCCTGAGTCAGAAAATGGTGAACACTGCTTCACCGGACCGATGAATCAATTTGGTCTGATGGAGCTACTACTAGTACTGTTATATCTGGATTTTCCACTTCCAAAAAGAGATTTTGCTGCTGAGAGTTAACACCCGGGCCCTTTTACAAGTCAGTCTTATATGACTGAATTGTAAAGATTTTGCTGCTGAGAGTTAACACCCTTGCCCCTTTTACAAGTCAGTCTTATATGACTGAATTGTAAAAGGGGCAAGGGTGTTAACTCTCAGCAGCAATACGCCCTATTTAATTTGATTGACAACTTTTGACCCTAAGGTCTGGAATCGGCTCCCCCATCCTTTTAAATTTAATTCAATCAATATCCTTTTATGTAATAAAAAAAATATATATGTATACCTATCAAGCGTAGAGAATTGTATCCATGCTCCATGCATGTTTTTTGTTGCTTAATGTTAAATGCACTCTGAGCTTACATAGTGTTTTATAAATAAACGAATTATTATTATCATTAATGATGAAGACTGTTTTCAGTTATGGTGTGCATTATATTTCATGTGGTAATGTTATTTAGTAGTGTGTGTGTGTGTACGGTATTGGGTGTGATATGGACATAACTGTCCTGAGTGCTAACAAGTAAAGTTGAAGTAGCAGAAATGAATTTATTTAAAGTACTAGCAGGATTTTTAATAGTTTCGGATAACTAGATCGCCTTTGAAAAATAACTTTCAGTGATGATCTGTCGTTTGACGTGAGTGGCTATACATTTATATTGCTAAATGATGTGACCACTGCTGCCAATGGAGTATACACCAAGCAGAAACTTGAGGCCAAGGTGAGATAACTCTAAACAATCCCACTGTAGGGCCAAGGTCATTTTTGATTTGAAGAAAATTGGGCTAAAGCCAGCAGTTGTTATTAATACATTTGTAATAATATCACCACGGCCATCATTGTTTAAATGTTGCAATTTTTCTTAGGCAATGATGGCCTAAACCTTTTTAAAACATAATAATCTTGATTAATTCTTTTATCCATCCTTGGAATTTTATTTAATGATGTTTTTTTTTTTAAGAAACAATTTGAAAATATGTGAAACTGGCCGATAAATATTTTCCTTTCTTTTTACAGACTCTTGGCAAATATGGTCTACTGTATTATAACTCACTTATTATGGCATTGCCAATGTTTATTTTAACTGTTAGTTCTGGAGAACTGGCCCAGGTAAACTGTAAAGAAAGTTCTAGTTGTTAAATGAGTTAGTATTTTTATGTTTAGACTTGCATCCATTGACAGAGTTCAAAATGTTTAAATCAATTGAATGTAAAAAAAAGATATTGGAACTTGTTTCCATTTGATGAGGCCCAAGAATGAGCAGCAGCGCATGCGGCTGGCGTACCGAAGGTCCTGGGTTCAAATCTTGGTGAAGGCTAGGATTTGTTCCTGGATCTGGAGGGCGCTCCAAGTTTACCCAGCTCTGATGGGTGCCTGACATTTAGTTGGGGCAAAGTAATGGTTGCCGGGGATTGGTGGCGCCACACGATTGCCCCAGTATGCCATGGCCACAGAAACTGTTGAAAACTGTTACCCAGCCCTGTGGGTCAATTTGGTCTGATGAAAATTTACTTGTTTTCTATTGACTGAGCACAATTGTTTCATAGGACTTTTAAAGACTTTAATAATTTAAGTAACAGAAACACTTTATCAAAGAACAATAGTACTTTGTGTGTAACTCTTTGAGTTATAGTTAGAGGTGCTGCAGCCTTAATTTGACATTTTGTTTCAGGCAATGATGTTTGATGATTGGTTGGATCCACTGTTTCTGGCCCAGTTCTTGTTGTCCTGCCTAATGGGTTTTGTGTTGAACTATTCCATCATACTTTGTACATCGTACAATTCAGCTCTCACTACAACAATAGTAGGTGTATTAAAGGTAAGATAGCTCACTTCTCACTACCGCAATAGTAAGATAACTCACTTTTTTCTATCACAACCCTAATTGTATTATAGAAAAGATAACGACCTTCTTGCTACCACTATTGTCGATGCATCAAAGATATGATGTAATTCAGTTTCTAGTTAAACAATTGTTGTTGATATTAAGAAAAGCTTAGCGTTTATTGTTAATTAGTACATAAGATAACATGGCTTCAAGTAATTATGACCCGTTCAATTGTCAACTGAAACTTTTTCTTACATTATTATTTTTTTCTTGATGTCATAATGCCTATAATTTTGTGTTGTTTTCTCTTCATTTTATCCAGAATCTGCTTGTGACATATTTAGGAATGTTTCTTGGTGTCATAATGCCTATAATTTTGTGTTGTTTTCTCTTCATTTTATCCAGAATCTGCTTGTGACGTATTTAGGAATGTTTCTTGGTGTCATAATGCCTATAATTTTGTGTTGTTTTCTCTTCATTTTATCCAGAATCTGCTTGTGACATATTTAGGAATGTTTCTTGGTGGGGATTATGTTTACTCAGCAACAAATTTCATAGGGATCAATATCAGGTGAGACCACTGATTTAAATAGTATGTCTGGCAAGCACAATGCACGGCCGCCTTTACTTTAGCCCAACTAAGGTCAGAGCTGGGTTGACTCAGGGACACCCTCCAGACCCGGGGAAAAAAATCCTAGCCTTCACCAGGATTTGAACACAGGACTTGGGTAAGTCAGTGGAACGTGTTGCTGCTCGTCCACTGTGCCCCATAATTAAGCCAATGCTGTACCAAAGAGTCTCTTGTGGTTATTGGGACAAATATTAACTGCATTGGAATGTATTTTCATTTTAACAATTCATTGTTCTGTATTGATAAGTCTATTTTTCAAACTGCTCTTCTTTATACTGTTTTATGAGTCAATAATACATAAATGCTATCTGTTTAAACAAAGACTATAATAAGATGGACCGCCGGCTCTATTTTTAGAGCATAAGTGTTGTTTTTACTGTGCCAATAATGCTGTCCTAAATGACTCCAAAACGTACCTAAAGTTTTCCACCTTATACAACTTTCCATTGAGAAAATCATAGCGAATTACTAAATTGGAAGTCTAGAAGACTGGGTGCGGTCGGAAATTCCGAAACAGTGTATTTCAAGTTATCAAATGACAGAAATATAAAAACAAGCGGTCCATCCTATTATTGTCTGGTTTAAGGAAGAGCTATAATTTATCAGTGATATTTATGAATTGTTTTTTTACAGTGTTATGGGCAGTATTATGTACACGTATGTGACGTTTCGTCATCGGCCGTCCTTGACTCCCATAATAAAGGAAGAGACAGAGCTAGGCCAGCAAAGTGTGAGAATTATCCATATATAGTTTGTTTCTTTACATCCTTGTGATGATTTCATCCTCGTCATGCTTTCATCCTCATTTTATGATATAATATATCAAGAGATTGGTTATGAGAATCAAATTATTGCATCAAATATTTATAATATTTTTTTAATTTAAATTTAAATTAAGATGATATATATTGGGATATAAATTATATTTTAAAAGGCTCTATAATACACTTTTTTAAATTATGAGAAAAAAGGATTATTTTTAAAATGATTGTTTTTAAAGGGGCATAACTAGCCAATGAGAACTGCGACAACGAGTTTAAGGTGCATTTATAGACATATCTTTTCTGCTGTGATAATTTGCTTATAAGGGGCACATACGAGAGCCCATTAATAGTTCATCCTCTCTCAAAGTATTGATTGCGTTTGCTTACCCGTAGTTGCATCCCTTGTCTGAACATTTCCCATTACTTGCAGGCTACGGGTGTCGTAAGATCAACAAAGGCTATGTAACCTACGGTTATGTATTTTTTTATGAACAAAAAAAAAACTTGCTTGCAAAAGTAAGGAGTTTCAATCGTCTTCTTCTAAGAGCATCAAATTACATTTCACTGCAATCTAAGTGACTAAGTGCTTCTAAGGAACTGTGCTTTGATATTCAGTCAGCTTGGCATCATTTTGAAGTTATTCACAATGAAGATATAGTTTTGGGGAAGGGCGTTAGGAGGTAGTCTTTTGTTATGTTAATTTTAGTGTTGGTGTATGTTGATTTAATTAGTTTATGCATTTTAATTCACAGATATGATTAGTTTGTGTATGTTCATTTATAGATACAATTAGTTTATGTTTGTCATTTATAGATACAATTAGTTTATGTGTCATTTATAGATACAATTAGTTTATGTATGTTCATTCACAGATACAACTAGTTTATGTATGTTTGTTCACAAATACAATTAGTTTATGTATGTTTATTCACAAATACAATTAGTCTATGTATGTTTATTCACAAATACAATTAGTTTATGTATGTTTATTCCCAAATACAATTAGTTTATGTATGTTTATATCAAATACAATTAGTTTATGTATGTTTATATCAAATACAATTAGTTAATGTATGATTATTTACAAATACAATTAGTTAATTACAAATACAATTAGTTAATGACAAATACAATTGGTTAATGTATATTTATTTACAAATACAATAAGTTAAATGTATGTTTATTTACAAATACAGTTAGTTAATGTATGTTTATTTACAAATACAATTAGTGAATGTATGTTTATTTACAAATACAATTAGTGAATGTATGTTTATTTACAAATACAATTAGTTAATGTATGTTTATTTACAAATACAATTAGTTAATGTATGTTTATTTACAAATACAATTAGGAATGTATGTTTATTTACAAATACAGTTAGTTAATGTATGTTTATTTACAAATACAATTAGTGAATGTATGTTCATTCACAAATACAATTAGTTTATGTATGTTCATTCACAATGACATAATTTCACCAGTGAAACCTTTCCTTAAACTTATGGTTCTCTAGTAAACACTAATGTTATATGTGATGTAAAATGTAACCCTAGATGGCATCAGTAACACTAATTATGTCTTTAGCTTAAGGGCCACTAATTTTTAATATTTTTCTTCACTATATGACTGTGTAACAACTTGTGTTGGTATGTTATATGCAGTGCTTTTTTTCTAATGTAACGCACCTTTTTTCCATAGACTGTTGTATATCACTGCCTGGAATGTTTGGTTTTACAAAGTTTTACTAGGGGTTCTGGTACCTTTTTTTTTAAAAGAAAAAAAGCACTGGTTATATGTATATACAAAACAAACTTTTTGTTACTTGTGTAGATGTAAGGGGGCATTTGTTTAAGCTTTTAATATATCTTACTATTGCATATTTCAAATAACCAAACAGAGGGTATGAATAGAGTGACCGTACCGGTAATTAACTTAAACTATGTAACCAAACAGAGGGTATGAATAGAGTGACCGTACCGGTAATTAACTTAAACTATGTAACCAAACAGAGGGTATGAATAGAGTTACCTTACCGGTAATTAACTTAAACTATGTAACTAAACAGAGGGTATGAATAGAGTGACCGTACCGGTAATTAACTTAAACTATGTAACTAAACAGAGGGTATGAATAGAGTGACCGTACCGGTAATTAACTTAAACTGTATGTAACTAAACAGAGGGTATGAAGATAGTTTGGACTAAACTAACTTACCGGTAGACCGTATATGCTAATAAAAATTTCACTGTGAGAATGAAATTATATAATTCCTTTTTCTATTTTTAATCGACAAGGTTTTAAAATTGTAACGATATTATATGCAAGATATGCTTTATATATACATTTTATTTTTTGTAAAACATATTTTTATAATCTATTGTTTAAAATTGTTCCAAAGAAATAAGCAGAAAGAATGAAACATGCTGATTTTTATGTCTATTGTTCTTCTAAGAAAATAAACAGATTTCTACTCTACTGCAAGTTAGTGTAAGGATAGCGGTTAAAGGAAAGTGTAATATAGTTGAATCAACCCTTAAATGCACTGTGATTGTGATATAAAACAACCATTACACACATTGATTTTTCAATTATTTAAATGAGGAATTCAGATTTTTTTTGTTTCAATGTTTTTTTCAACTATCTCAGCTATTGGGTTGTCCGTCAGCTGCGTAGGGTTTGGAGGTGTGTGATGAATGGGCGGGTTGTTTGAGGGATGTAAATTATTATACTGAAAGTCCTGGGTTCCAATCTTGGTTACATTGTTTTTCCCCGGGTCTGGAGGTGTCTACCTGATATAAGTTATGAAAAAGTAAGGGCAGCTGAGTGTTGTGCTGGCTACACAATCCCCTTCATCGGTCCTATGGATTAAATTGGTCCAACAGAGTTACTTTTTGCCACCGCTGGCTAAATTTGATGCTGACGGCTGTAGTCCAGTAACATTTTCACTGAATCTTCCTTTTGACCAGAGAGCAGCTGTTAGAACTATTTGTTGAATTTCTCTTGCATAATCATCTTTTTTTCAAAAGTTGTACCATATTCATAGAAATAAAAATGGTTAGTTGGTGTGCCATATTTTTTATACTTAGTATTTACACTTGATTATTTATTTACTGTCATAAACTCAGATTCATAGAAATTAATATGGTACAGTATGAAAGAAATATATTCAACATACTTTGGAAAATGTTCTTGTTTGTATACTTTGTATGAATAATATGCTGTTTTTTCTTTCTGCTATGTTTTTTTTTTCAATGAGGGAATGCTTTTCTGCTATAATCTTTTATATGTGCATAATAGGTTTCAGGCAGGTTAGGGTTTTTCTGACCAGACTAAGACTTCTGATAGCTGGCACTATTCACCCTGAACAATAAAGACTATAAGGTTGCATGCACTGCGTTATCTCAGCACATAGCCGTATCGCTTCTAAAACTTCTCATTTTTATGCATAAAATATCTTGTGTCAGAGACACTACTTCTATACAGAAGAATATTGCGTCCACAGGCTGATCATTTTTGTCTTGCATTTGGATTAGATTTTGTTGTTTTTTATGTGCTCCGCTCTCGTCTTCCTCCCCGCAGTGGCAGCATCTGGAAGTTAGATTGTGTGGCAAGCTTTTTGTTCGATTTTTACCTGATTCAAACACAGGGCCAGTGGGTTGATGGTACAGTCAGTTGTAAATAATGTAAATAATAGCGATTAGCTTCAATGGTGGGTTTTCTTTTAGTTTGTGTGATAGATTTGAACAAAATCATGATTTTTATGGAGATGTAAACTTCTTTAACTTTAATGTTTAACAAAAGGTTTTGTAGAACAATTTTGAACAAGGCAAAGAGTGTTTATATTTTCAATTTTGTAAAATCATTTTTTATCAGAGCTGTATATTTAAATTTATACATATAAATTAAGTACTTCGGTACAAAATTCTAATTGAGATTACTTTTAGATTGCTTTTAATTTTTAAGCTTTATATTTGCTTTTATTGTTCGTACATGTTCAATATGTTATATCAACTTGTTGACTGTATCAAAGAGTAAATGAACTCAATAATTACCAACGAAGACAAAATATTTTTGTTTTACTATTACTTGCTTCTATAATCCTGAAAAAATTGTCTCTATTTGTGAGAACATACTTGACCTGTTCATTCACTTAAACATGTTTTATTATCTACCCCTATTACACTGCCTTTGTTGCCAACTATTGATTTTGACTCCATGTATGTCTGGACATATAATCCATAATAGAAAGACACAGGACTTTTATGTGCCATTTCATTTGTGCCTTAATAAAATAATTATATTTTGTCATAATTTTTCAAGTAACTATTCTTGTCTGTTTGAAATCCATGTTGATTTTTTATACTCAAAATATATAAATTATATAAAATGAAGTCATTTGATATGTTACTATCAAAGTGTAATGAGCAATGAAGATAATGAGTCTATATCATTGACTGATCAACAGGGCTGTGATGGTGAACAGCACAGCAGAGATGAAAATGAACAAATCAGTTGCTCTGACTCTGCGTTCAATTTACTGTATCTAGATTGAATGATGTTTTTATAAATAGCATTGCACATGGTTTATTCATATCCATTACTGAATTGTAACTTTTTGAACAAATAGACCACTAACAACGCCCATGTTTTCTATAATATAGCATTTTAGAGTGTTGACAGACTGTTCAGACATTGTTTATATAGGTTGATAGGTACGCTTTGTTCTAAACTTTGTTTACTTTACATTGTATTTTTACATTGTGTTTTGACTAAACACATTCAATTTTGTTTATTTTTGTATGCTGGCATGTAATTAATTTCACTCAAACTGCTGTATCAAAATATTTATTTCTTGTTGACAATAAAGTTGGGGGACTTTTAATGTGTGTTTCATTAGTATCATTTGTACAAATCTTACAAGAAAAACATTTTCTGACTGATCTTATATATTTTTTTTATACAGTATATATAAATTTATTCTACAAATTAATGCATTTGCATTGTGTAAAATTCATGAAAACAATATCTTTTAAATATAATAAACATAACAAAATAATAATTACAAAGACTAAAGAGCAGGCCAAGAAAAGATAATAACACAAGCCTGATGTCAATGTTTATTAATAGATCACACTAGACAAAAACAAATGTCAACTTATGGAGACTGTACTGACAAATATATTAAAGTTAAAGAAAAGTTTTTCTTGTGACAGACTTGAAACCAAATCATTTCCTTATAAAGTATAATAATATATGTGTAACAAGTGTGTACTTGTGACAGACTTGAAACCAAATCATTTCCTTATAAAGTATAATAATATATGTGTAACAAGTGTGTACTTGTGACAGACTTGAAACCAAATCATTTCCTTATAAAGTATATGAGTAACAAGTGTGTACTTGTGACAGACTTGAAACCAAATCATTTACTTATAAAGTATAATAATATATGTGTAACAAGTGTGTACTTGTGACAGACTTGAAACCAAATCATTTACTCATAAAGTATATGTGTAACAAGTGTGTACTTGTGACAGACTTGAAACCAAATCATTTACTTATAAAGTATATATGTGTAACAAGTGTGTACCGGGTACTTGAAAGGATAGTTAAGCACCAACTTTCAAAAACACTATACAGAAACCCCAAGTTCCTCATTCACTTATTCAAACAACTTTAAAAAAAATAAGGAAATACATCACACTACATTCCATAGAAGAAATACTTAGAATATAATCACTACATTCCGTAGAACAAATACTTAGAATATAATCATCAAACATAAATAAAGGTACTGAAGAGACAAATACTTCAAATAGACAGGAATCAATTTGGAAGGCACCAGAAAAAAAAAACAGTTTTGGAACAGTTGTAGAGGGCCATGGAGTTTAAGCTTACTACTCAAACCTACGGCACCGTGTACATTTGAGTCATTTACACAAATAGTCAATAAAAGTAATAAAAAAAAAAAAAAAAAGGGAAAAGCTTGGCCTGCATGCTAAATAGATTATGAACAAGAAGGAAATTCAACACAATGAGGAATTAGTTTCAGCTTAAAACATTTTGCAATCATCAGAAAACAATAATACAAAACATGTAATCAATGTGCATTCAATGACAAATGCAAACCCTCTGGATGTATGGCGGTGGCCTTTAATTAACAAGTAATCCATTCTATTGGTCTATTGCACAAGTGGCTCAGCCACACTCGGTTTCATGCTACAGTTCGTGAACTCTGGGCTGAGAGTGTCCCCTGCACTGTTCACCTGTTTGCCCGACAGGGCTGCAGTCTCTCTGGGCGATTTATTGGGAGAATTAGTAATAGGCACGAATGTCTGTTCAACGGCTGAAAGCTTTTCTACAGCTCCAGCTGGGCTGTTCGCATTCTTACCAGGATCCTCTGAGCCAACACGCAAAGACTTCAAAGAGCTTGAGCTAATGTCTACATGGTTGGGGGGAGCAGCCTGGCCAGAATTGTTCTCAGGAATTCTCTCCCCAGATGCGGAAGGTAAACATGGCGATAACCTTGATGACTCCTGCCCATTCTCCGACAGCTTTTGCCTTCTTGGCGAGAGCTGATCGTTTGGCGATATTTCCAGCTTTAAGCGTTTGGGTGCCAGGTGATCGGGTGAACTGTGGCTGCCCCCGTTCAAATCACCATGGTGGTTATGGTGCAGGCGTTTGGATGGCGTCAGGTGATCAGCTTTGGCCAGGTTTCGGTCTGCGTGGCGTGAGGGGGACATAATGGTTGTTTTGCCAGTGCTAAAGATACCAGTAGATTTTTGGTCATCGTCATTGCCATCAATTTTAACCTCTGAACTCTGGGGTGCCACCAACTGATGCAATTCAACTTCTTGTTCTTCAAGGAATCTATCCATGTGATCCCTAAACAAAGCACAAAAAAATAAAAATAATTAAATACTTATAAATTATAGCAAAAATATGCAAAAGCTAAAAATATTTTCCTTAACCCTTCAGTAGTTAAGTGTGAGGAACCCATAACGACTAAATGATGTCCAGGGTAGTGGCAAGTCTTACAAAGTATTTGATACACAGTAATATGTTCCTTATATATTTTTTAAATTTTATTACTGCTGCATTGCATTAACTAAAAAAAAATCTAAGAAAAACAGTAGCTACATACTACATATCCTAACAGTAAAAAAAAAGTTAACCCGAAGCCGTGGAATAATACAATTATAAGTTATAAATAGTTTGAACATTCTATAATCATTTCTTTGTACTGACTCTCCCTTATCTGTCCATAGTAAATTCAATGTATTAAAAAAAAAAAAATGAGCCACAGTAAAAAAAAAAAGAGAATATGTTCTTTTACAATATGTGGCTTATATTGTAAAATGAAATGTAAACGACGGCAGTGATCTATAAATCAATCACTTACGTCACGCCAGGATTTAATGAGTATTTCCTTTTCTCAGCC
The DNA here is from genome assembly GCA_949126835.1 of Anisus vortex. Lineage (NCBI taxonomy): Eukaryota > Metazoa > Mollusca > Gastropoda > Planorbidae > Anisus > Anisus vortex. The sequence goes on from OX421493.1 coordinate 52,293,266, forward strand.
CTAGTCTTAGCAGCAAAAATATCATGCCGTTCAGTTTTTTTCCAAAGGTAATAGAAATGTACGAGCTCAAACACAGACCGTGTCCGTACCTGAAACATAACAAGTTTCTGCATTGAAGTGCTGAAATGTGGAGAATATCTGGACAGAATGACAAGCTAAGAGTTGCAAGGAAGGCATGTCTGCATTTTAACAGACAATTATACCAGAATAAAAGCAAAGTAAAACATCCCTTTGAAAATATGGGATGCCCATTGCTCAAGTTTCATTGATTAAGGGATTGTATGGTCAGCACAATGTCCAGCACTTTTTTCAAAATCTGATGCTGGGTACATCGTTAGAACTGGGCATACCTCCAGGGGAAATAATCCAACATTTACCACAGTTTTAACAAGACACCTTCTACTTCTAGATAATCCAACACACCAGATAGTTTAAAAGATACTGTATCTTAATTATATGAACAAAGAAAGATTGTGATTGTTATTAATAGTAATTAAACAAAAACTTAAAGTTTTACATATTATCTGCTGTTATGTACTTGTACATCAATTATCTTTTTATGTAATCGTAGCAACTAGTTTTTCGTATTGAAATTGTTTTGTTCAAACTTAGTGCATGTAAAACCTAATAGACTAAGATGTGCACAATACAGTGTAATGAATAATGAACCCCAATTTTTTCGGTTGGGGTAGGGGGATGGGATTTAAAATGTGAAAGAATGTATTATCATCAACTAGAGTTTATGTGCCAAGATTGAGCTCAATAGGCTATCGGGAAATGGGTCAATCAGTAAATTAGCCTACCAAGAAGTTTTTCAGTCAGACAGAAACAAAAGCAAAGTTGATCTAAGGAATAAAAAAATAAAGAGTACTAATTTTACTAAGAACGGATCCACTTGATCCTTGACTATGTGATGAAAAGACAAAACTCCCCTGAAACAGTCAGGCAAAAAGAACCTTTTAATAAACAGATGTTTCCATGGGCCCCATAGAATAATGATGCCACTTAACTCATTAAACCCGATCGGCCGCTGCCAGCGGCCGAGCCGACTGTCTGTTTTGACGATAAAAAAATTCCTTCTTTATTTTGTTTTTTCTCCTAATAGATGTTTTTAACTGCTCAAATGGCTTATGGGATCACTTAATCGGCCATTTTAAAAGTATTTTTATTCTACACATGGAAGCAAATAGTGGGTTAGAAATTGTATTAATTTTTTCAAACTATATGCCATGCGGTTGTATTTATTTACATGGCGGTCTTTAGTGGGCTCCGCTTCTGTTGACTTCAAATTAGGATCAATCTATGTTTCTAAATAGTTATTTTGATAATAATGATTTGATGGACTGTACATTTCAGTTTTAACTTCAAATAAAATCAGATAGTGATTTAAAGCCTAATAATACTAGAAGTAGAAGCAAAATGTATGAGGAGTGGGCGTCGCCATAATGGGGTCCTAGTAAGCATAAACGACCTAGCATTACTAAAACTGCATTTGTAGCCCTTATACAAGCTCAAAATGTTTTCTGTTAAATATGTTTTATTCTGGAGTGTATATTCTATAACGTCGTGCAAAATTGGTGTTAAAATTGGATAGCTTTATTTTTCAAAACCTCTCATAAGTTATTATGTTCATTATTTATTTTTTTAATCTTCATAAACACCCTGTGCTAGAATGTAAATATCTTTTAGTAATTAATAAATTATCAAATTATTTTTCTTTCTTCATTTAGTTTATTGTATTGCCAGCATTTTTGTATGAGATATGTCTATGTTTAGAATTATAATAAACTAGCTATATCGATTCAACATACATGTATGAAAAAAATTAGGAAAGTTCAATAATTCCGGCAGAACAAGGAAAAAATGAAAATGTTCCTTCTAAAAGATAAGATATCAAGCCAAAAGTATGTAGGCCCAGAGAGAATCCTTTAATAAATACAACAAGAATTGCTAAAAGTTTTTGTTCAAGCTGTAAAGAATAACAACCCGATTGGGAATTACGATGAAGTGAGTGACTCAGTATAGTGCAGTTATTAAATAGTTTTTTTACATTTTATTATCATTTCAAGGACAACAAATAAATGTGACAGTGGTAAACTGCATACCTTGTTGTGATGAATTTCATGAAAATTTTTCCCATACAAACGAAGACCATCTTCAAAATTGCGACATTCATCTTCGGACCACAAACTCATTACATCTGAAGAAATATACACCCAGGACATTTAGGTAAAACAACAAAAGCGATAACTTCAAAAAATGTAAAACAAACAAAATTTTTACTGTATAAAATAACTGAAATAACATGAAAATGTACCAGTGGGTGGAACAGCTTGCATCTTTCGCCTCCTTTCAGCTTCTTCTATGTTATTGTCACATTGTAGCAAGAGAAATAAAGCCTGCAAACAATATCATATAAGAGTCAGACTGAATATTTTCTTTAAATTTATGACACTATTTCTTTGTGAAACAAAAATTTTTTTGGCGCATTTCTTCATTTTAAAAATTAATGCCAGGAACAAATCGCAAGTTTAGCCTGAAATAAATTGGCTGACCTCCATTTAGGAATTTTTTTTGTTAAAATGCATACCTGTTCATCGTCACGTATATGTTTGCCCCTGGGAATGCTGGATACGGTGTGAAGCTTTCTGTCAACCTCTCTCTGTACATTGCACAAATAATCATTCAAGGCTGAAAGAAAATGGAGGACTGTTATCTTATTTCAATTTTAAAATGTGATATGAGAACTAATGTCAAAGAAAAAGATTGAGTTGCCACACAAAAAATCAAATAAGGCGTTCACACAAGTCAGATACTTAAGCATATTTTACTTAAATTTGAATCACTAACAATTAACAATAAGCAAGAAACTACTTGTCAACATGTCAAGTTCCAATTAGTAAATTAAGAAAAAAACTTAGCACAAAATAACAACAAGATCTAGCTACCAGATTCATCTTTTATCTTTGATGGGTCCCACAACAAGCGATCTTCATTTTCATAAGCTGGTGCATCACCATAAACAGACAGACCTACAGGAATAACTGCTTGGAAGTCTGAACCCACCTGGATAGTCTGTAGAATACAACAACATGTCGATGCTTTTTAACAAGTTTTTATACAGCTAAAATAGAATAAAGATAGTTGTAACAGAGAGTAATTTATGAGGGGGGGGGTGGCATGTTAAAGGGTAATTATTGTAATAGAATAGAAGTAGAGAGGGAGTTAAGAGTCAGTAGATATTGGTATTCAGAGATAGAAGGTTGTTCGTCTTGATGTATTGAGTTTAGTGATATGATTTAGAGCTAGCGCAAGACCCAGTGATAAAGGCTGATATACACTGCAATGTTTTTTCTTTTCTTATTTATAATCTACCAACTCATTGTTCCTGTTGAATAAAGCAATATATATATATAATATACCATCAACTTTATTGTTGATTGAAGTTGAGAGGATATATCCTGTTGTAAGACAACAACACGTGACAATTGTTACAGTTATTGTGTTGAAGTCTATGGGAATAATATTTATCAATACATACCTTCTTATGCTCCTCAATTGGTTCATAATTTTCATCATCAGAGGAAGATTCAGAGTCATCACTCTCTGGATGACTTGTGGCTAACAAAATATAGATTTATATCACATAATTTTCTGGAATACATGAAGTCACCATTATATAAGAATATATGATTTTTATCTAATATGTTGCCATGTGGCTGTAAACTCACATCTCAACAATCTGCCAGTTTGTGAGCGTGATGCACTTGGGACATGGTCCAAGTCCCTGTCTTCGCCAACCAGATTGTGGCTAAAAGTCCCTTGTGAGCTCGAGCCCTTGTGCAGCCGCATGTGGTCGTTCTCTATCATCTCTTCCTCCTCGCTGGACGACGAGCCAGAGTGGGAGTTGTCTGCCATGTCTGGAGCACCGGCGCCCGTAGCATACTGGGCCATCAACATTTCTATTGGCATCTCACTCTCCTAGAAAAACAGGAACACAGACAGGAATATGACTAACGTAGGAGCAACAAAAACTGGGTGCATGAAATCAACAAAAAAACTTTGTATTCAAATACATTTAAAAACAACTGTTCACAAATGATGCCACAACTGAATTCAAGTAACAATGAAGCTCAAGTGTTTCTCTTCCAGTTTGATATCAGAACAGCCATGATTATAGAAATTGCATAACTATTGAACAAATAGTATTAAAAGTAATAGGCCTGCTCATGTGTTAGCGATAAGAACAACCACTTTCAAAGACCAGCAATTCTATAATTAAGATAATTACTATTTCCATCACCGCTAATACACCTGTGCTCATTTTTATTTACACTACATCCCAGCTGTTCTTTGCAACTGCGAGGATTTAAAATAGATATCGTTGTTTTAGTAGGACACAATTTGTATAATCTCTAACCCGGTGTTGGATTGAACGTAGCGTACATTTGGCAGAGAACGTTAGACGACCTTAAGATTTGGTAGCGGCAAGACGTGATAGACTAGGCTATGGAAACTGTTGTATATTTGTATTCATCTTGTACATAAACTTGTTGGAGAATTCTGGATTAAATATTGAGTTTTCATTTTACTACAAGCCGGATGTTTGTTTATTGATTGTTAGTAAAGAATGTGATCTCCCTGAGAGTTGTATACATAACATTTACAAAATAACGGTCACAGCTACTATGACTGATTTCAAAGAAAAGCCTAAAATCAAATGTCACCTTTCAGCCAAGTTTCCTATTTATTTAAAGCTCTCATATTGTATTGTAAAAGTCAAGCAGGCTTGCCTAAAATGCTACTAGAAATGTATTTCAAACCTATAAAATTTCCTATTTCCGTTTCAGTTTATGAATAAGTGAAGACTTCCAGTCCTTAAATATACATGAAAAAGAAGTCAGCCCATACAGTATAATAACACAAGTTTCAAGTAGCATATCATACATTTCTCATGTCTTCATTTAGCAGGATTTCTATACAAAATCTACCTTTTGTAGATCATCTAATTCACCAGTACAGCTTTCCCCACTTGTCATAGCTTCTTCCTCATCGAGAGTTCTTTCATCATCATAATCATGAACCATCATATCAGCGGATGGATCAAAATCCTTGTCTGTATCTGGTGCACATAAAAAAAAATGTTCCTTCAATTACAAGTTGTACACAATTTGTTCTTTTTCAAATATGTGATAGAAAGTCTAGGCCTAAGTTGGCTATGTTTTAAAACAAGGAAAAAAGATTTTTATGAATGTGCCAACTCTATGCCTAGGCAATTAATTTAATTCTACACCAACACAAGACACAATGTAAAGTAATCATAATTTTTTTGATTGTATCCATTATCTGAATAAAACATTATGATCTTAATCTTAATATTTATAGATCACAAGTAAAAATAATTAGCCTACCAGGACTACTTGTATCAGACTGTGCAACCTGTAATTTAAAAACATAACATTAAGTCAAATTAAGTATGATTAAGAAATAGCCTATAAGTTAATATAATTATTTTAATTTATTATAATAACAACTTAATAATAAGGAATAAGGCTAGGCTATCAAATTACTATCAACAATCTTTTTTCAACTTCTTGTATTTTTTTTGTTTTTGTTAAAAAAATTGTTAGTTTAGTTTAGCCTAGTTAAAATCTTTTTTGAAAATTAGATTGAAAGATTGTATTCCTTGAAATTATATGCAAGTTATGCCACGACAGAAAATACTGTTTATTTAAATTTTAATAATTTTTTTAATATTTTTAATTATTATTATTATTAATAATATTTAACATTAAATAGCCTATTTGTTTTTGTTGTACACAATTACAATTATTGTATTAATTATATTAGGCCTAAATATTATTTCTCTATATTTATTTTAAAGCTTCAACTTTATATAGATTTAATATTTGCCTTTAACATTCTTTCCTAAGTTGTTGTTTTTTAGCAATTTTGGAAAGGATACAAAATATTTAGGTTGAATACTTTTTAATGCAAAAAATGCATTATTATTTTTATATATACATGGAGCAGATACGGCCTATTTTCGATAGCTTCTTACTTACAAAAGACCAAGCCCACTTTTTTCGCTCAAAAAACCTAACTTGTTTAAGATAAGCGAAATAACGAGCATTGAAAAAATATTGAAATCCGAAATAAAGAGAACGAAAATGTTAAGATAATCTACACTGAACATTTATATTAGATACATAAATTAAATTATTTCATAATTTGTTTTAAAAGTGGAAATAATGTGTCACAAATTGACAACTGTTACAACCTCCGCCATTCTTTGCCTAAATTTTCCTAACCGCATCCAAAACGAGGCTGTCTCGGACAGTTCCTAATGTTACTAATTTCCGCGCTACAAATAATTTATAAGGAAGGTTTGTATTGGATAAAATGAATTCATAAAAAAATCTTATTCACTTGAAGTTAGGACTAGCAAATGCTTTCACAACAAAATATGATGATATATAAAAGATTAGCGTATTAATAAATTATAGATTTATTATTTGCTTGAATTTTTACTAGTTAAGAAAAAGATGTTGCTGCTATAGGATCCAATCAGAAGAAAGAATACATAAAAGTTCGTTACTACTGACAACATAAGCATTGATACAGGGGAGTTAAGTTAAAAATAAAAAACACAGCATGAACATTATTTTAGTTTCGCGATGATAAGTTTTGCATTTTATACATAGTCTATCTCTCATATAAAAATGTCTACAGTGAAATCAAAAACTAAAATAATTGCACCGAGGTAATTACTAATCTTTAGTTTAGTTTATGTTTCATTATTTCTTTTAACCCCGATACCGATTGAAGAGTGAAGTAGTCTGAAGTGAAAACACCGTAAAATTGACTCAAATTCAATCAAATTGGATTTTGACTTGCAGCTTTGCCAAAGACTTGACTTTTGGAAAAGGAATGAGTTTAAGAATGTATCTGGTCTAATCGAACCGGATCTCGAGTTTCAATCACTAGGCCTATCACACTGTTTTCATTGTCATAATGTCATTAACCACAAAAAATAAAGGCGACATAAAAATATTTGGTAAAATAACTTTAAATAGGCCTTACTTAGGCCCTAAGTAATAAAAGACTCAAGACTAATACTGGCCTTAGAGTCGCCTTAGACTAATCATCAAAGCAATGCGACAATTTTATCACCTTACTTATACTCATAGACGATAGTAATAGTAGCCTATTAGTCTATAGTATAGATATAGTCAACATATAGACAACTTATTATTATAGTACCTATAGAATAGGCTATACTGTATAGTTAGCCTTGAGCTATAAGCCTATAGCTATAGCCTATACTATAAATTATAAATCTAGGCTATAAATATATCATTCATTATGTAACACTAAGTTATACTGATGCCCTTCTTTATAGAAGTTTATTGCGTCGGGGGCTTATCCGTGGTTGGAACTAGTAGTCTAGTCTTGCATTTTGATTAGTGTTTTAAATGATGTTAAGTTACCGGTTTTCCTGGTTTAGGCACCCAACTTTGTATCTTTTCTTGGAGTATGATATTCTCCAACAGTGGCCTAAAAATTCAGTCAGTAAAGCTTTCTTATTTATACTATATCTATAACTATAACCCAAGCGGCTGAGAGGACCTATGTATGAACAATTTATTATTGTAGAGTTTTAAATACTTTTAGGTAGCATTTAGGCAGACTATGTGTGGGTTGCTTGAAAGGAAAACTCATGACTTATAGCCATAGGCCTAAATAACAGTCATAAGTTATAAGTCTTAGCCTAACTTGAAATCATACAAAGCTTAGGACTATATGAATTATGACACAGGAAGCAATAACCCTAACATCACACTATATCCCTATTTTGACCCAATAATATAGTGTGCTTTCAGGTAGTCTGCTGTATTGAAGTAGAAGGGGGAGTAACTGTAACATATAGTCATATAGATACATATAGATACAGCCTAAATTAGTGGCCACAGATTGTGAAAGGTCATTGTAGATTTATGTTTAAGTAGGCCTACATAAATGAAAAGATCTGCTAGGGTACATTTAGACTATGGTTTCAGAGCAATGCAGCATAAGACTAGATCAATGTTTTAAATTAGGCAGCACAAATAGGAAATACACTTTTATCTCCAAAATTTTTTTTATAGAGCTATCATTCATAAAAAAAAGAACTTACCAATGCTAAATCCAAATGCATATATATAGTGGGGTGAACAAAGTTTAAGTAAAACAATATTTATATTTATATAAAATTGTTTCATTTATTAGGGTGTGGCATTTACAAAGGACAACAATTAATTAATTATATTTTCATTTATAGGGCAAATGACTCAGATCATACCAAGAGCAGCCTCCAATCACAGAAAAATGCTAAAATATCTTCAGTCAGAAACCCAGCATTTGCCAGCACCAGAAGTGCAGCCTCTATGTCTGCTTTCAAAAAAGGAACACAAGCAGATAAAACTGTTTTGCAAAAGCCACCTGTGCAGGTAACTTTTGATCTTTTGTTCACCGGACTGTCAACCAAAAACCAACTGACACGTCGCAGGTTCTATCCCTGCCACCGACGGATCCCTGTCGCCCTGCAGGAGTTTTGGGCCTAGTGGACGTAATAATCTTCTATCTAGAAGGAACGTCTGTAAACTTAAAAGAAAAAATAAGAAATATCACAATAAATACAATCTTATTTCAATAAAAAAAATACAAGTCACTTACATTATGGTTTTAAATATAAGCCCTATACAATTACTGTTTAATTAATTTAAATCATGCTTTTTATTTAGGGGGAACGTCCATTAATTATGTCAACAATTTTTGGGCAATTTTACCCCCCCCTCCCATATTAACAATTTTTAAACTTTCAGTGACTGTCTAATAAAAAATATGTCAACCAATTCTTATTTCCTACACACATTTAAACTAACAACATTTAAAGGGCTGGCTGTTATGTTTAAAATAAAATAAAGATTAATAGGTCCAGACATAAATTTTAATACATTACAAAAAAATTATTTGGCATATTTGACTATAACCCTTTGAATTTAATGAACAAATAAAACTTTATAATCTAGCGTCTATTATCTCTCCACTGTGAAGCTATATGCTCCTCCATAGTTATAGTGGTCTAAAGGGCTGATTCATCAATTTCTTGTCAAATGGGCCGTATTGCTGCTGAGAGTTAACACCCTAGCCCAGGGGTCGGGAACCTATGGCTCGCGAGCCAGATGTGGCTCTATTGATGGCTGCATCTGGCTCGCAGACAAATGTTCGATTATTTTAAAAAATGTTTCTTTAGACTCATTTGATCTACATATTGATTGCATTGTAGCACCAGAATTCGCATTAATGGTAAGAAATACTCATTATTGATTAGCAACAGCAAAACAATGTTATTAAAAAGAATTTCAGACATAATTATTGTACTTTTAGTTTTGAAATTACACAAAATGCACACATTTACTTGAATTTTTAGTTTTAAAATTAATGTATGGCTCTCAGAGAATTACTTTTCAAAATATGTGGTGTCCTTGGCTCACTCAGACAAAAAGGTTCCCGACCCCTGCCCTAGCCCCTTATACAAGTCAATCTTATATACCGTAATTGTAAAATGGGCAAGGGTGTTAACTCTCAGCAGCAATACGGCCCATTGATACACCATACAAGTCAACATTAGCTTAATCTAACCCTTCTGTGCTTAACATCTCCAAAAGAGAAATAATCTGAAAAAAAAAAGTATAAATCAGCACAACAATTTTGAAATGGTGGAACATGTCATTGTCTGTCCATCAATAGTAACATCAAAAAGTGATACAAATATTTAACAGGCTTAATGTTTTTCTTTCTTGTCCATTTCCGTCAATTGTATTTCAAAATTAAAACCAATCTGCTGGCTTGAGGTTATTCAAGTTATCCCTTAATTTTTTTTATTTGTTAACATTGGAATAGAGTCGGTACTATGGTTGTCAAAACTGGTAGGCTGTTGACAGTGAGTGTGTGTCATTTAAAAGCACTGCCATGCAAATGCACAACTAATTTCCATTTTATGAAATTCATTATAAAAAAGTAACATTGTTGAGATCATATTATTTTGAACCCCATCCCCCATATTATGAACATTATACTTGAACATTTCAAGCCCATCAGGACCTTCTGTATAAGTGTGAGCCTCAATAACATAACATTGTTGAGATCATATTATTTTGAATATTATGAACATTGTTTATACTTGAACATTTCAAGCCCATCAGGACCTTCTGTATAAGTGTGTGCCTCAATAACATAATGCCCTGTATATGTAATGCCGAGTAAAGTTTATGGTGCATGGTGAACATCAGAATGTTGCATTGCCATTATAAAGCCAAGTAAAATGATTTCAGCTTTTGACGGTCACTATTTGGAGAATATTTATTATCAATTTTTGTTGTTTAATTTTGTTTCAGATTTTTGATGATTTGGGAAATGATGTCACTCCATTGCCGTTGACTCAGATAGATCCATCAAGTCTTAAAAAGACAAATTTATTAGGCGATGGCTCTGTGGGAACTGTATGTTGTTGTTTTTTTGCTTAATTAATTAAAGAAATCAAATTGTACATTTTCAACTAGAAGAGACTAATGTTTTAAACAAAAAAAGTATTTTTTTAAATTGAGATACAGGAAAACAGACATTTGATAAGTTTTAATGTGTATTTTGATATTCATAAGGGATTAAACTTCTTTATACAATAATAATGATCCCAACCTTAAGTTTGAATATCTGTTTTTGGTTCTGATAAAAAAAAATGCTATTGGTTGAAAGTGTTTATTAAGCAGGGAGTAACAAATTGTACTAACATTGCTGATGTGTTGCTAGCCAACAGATTTGATGTCCCAGGCTACTGCCTCAATATATGGACAAGGGACTCAAGGAACAGCAACAAGTGTCTATGGTGGGGGACCTTTTACCAGGTGACTGCTGTAGTTTTCATTCTTTTTTGATATATCATTTTTTTTAATGAAGATTTTTTTTATAGAATTGTGGCAAGTATTATATTAAAAATTATTAGTAAAATGTTAACAATGCTACATTAAAACTTTTTTGTGTGCATATAATAATGTCCTGGTAATTGGTTCACTTTTTCTTTAAACTTTAGTTATATAGACATTAAAAACCTTTAAAATATTGTAATTTTTCAAATTTAGATCTGTGTTTACTCAGTCTTATGAAGCTGGATCAGACTCATTAGTTGATGAATCAGGTCCAACTGACATCACATTTACAGGTAAGAAATAAACAAGAAACTTTTATACCCAAAAAAAAAAGTATAATTAGAAGATCTAATATAAAAATGGAAAGAAAGTCAACAAAATGCTTCAAATATTACAAAGTACTAAGTTGACATTTAAAAGATTAAGTACCATAAATAATTGCTCTGTGTTTAAAGTAAAGAGAAAGTACTAAAAAGCTTATAATTAATATTCCAAACTGTTATTTTGTGTGGTAAATTGTGATGATTTGTGTCAAGTATAAAAACTGAATGTGAATATATGTTTTGAAAATGTATGTTTTATATAAAAAATTTGGGTACTTAAGTAGGCTATAAGTAAAGGTGGAAAAAAGCAACTTCAAAACTAGCATTCTCTAGCCTCACTGACCTATATTAATGAACTTGATTATTGCTTATAAAAACCAGACCATGAATATCAATTTTATTATCTATTATTAGCGGCGATTTCAACCAGGCAAATCTAAGGTCTGTGCTCCCAGATTTCAACCAGCTTGTCACCTGCCCAACACGGCGCGATAACACACTTGACCACTGTTATTGCAAGATCAAACACGCGTACAAGTCTGTTGAACGGCCTGGCCTTGGTAATAGTGACCATTCTGTGGTTTTGTTGATACCAATGTACCAACAAAAATCAAAATCTATTGAACCTGTAAAGAAAATAATAAAACAATGGACAGTTATGGCGACAGAACAGTTGCAAGACTGTTTTGAAACCACCGAATGGGACATTTTCCGTGATGAACACACAACAATTCATGAGTACACAGACACGGTTTCTGAATACATAAAATTTTGCGAAGATGTGTGTGTGCCGAAAAAAACAGTTACTTTTTACCCGAATTCAAAAGCACGGGTTGACAAAGACATTAAAAGATTAATAAGTGAGAAGGACAAAGCCTACAGAAACAGAAAAGAAGAACCAACACTGTTTCGTCAAACAAAGGCGAAGTTGAAAAAAGCAATTAAAGAAGCAAAAAATAAATATAAAGACAAAATTGAAGATCTTTTCTCCTCAGGGCAAAGTAAGCAAATGTGGGCCAATATGAACACCATAACACAATACAAGGGCACACCTAAGACCACCGAGTGTGATGACCCCACCCTGCCTGACAGGTTAAACGTATTCTACGCAAGGTTTGATAAAGACAACAAAACTAGCCCTGTCCCATTGCCATCCAATGACTCGCCACCATTCGTCGTAGACGAGCATGACGTAAGGCGCTCGTTTAGTAAACTGAAAGTTAACAAAGCCGCTGGACCAGACAAGTTAACAACAAAACTACTAAAAGTGTGTAGTGCAGAGCTGGCACCTGTATTCACTGTTATTTTTAATTGGTCGCTAGAAACCTGCTCGGTCCCTACATGCCTTAAAAAGTCTACCATTGTGCCTGTGCCTAAAAAGCAGTCCCCACAAACATTAAATGATTACAGACCAGTAGCCTTAACATCTGTGGCTATGAAATGTTTTGAATCAATTGTTTTGAAATTTTTAAATACTTTACTACCATCAGACTTCGATAATTTTCAATTCGCGTACAGGTCTAATAGATCAGTAGATGACGATATTGCAATAAATGTGCATGAGGTATTAAACCACTTAGAGTTAAGCAAGTCATATGCAAGAATATTATTTATAGACTATAGCTCAGCTTTTAATACCATTATACCACAACAGTTGTACAACAAACTTTACTACCAACTCTCTTTTCCTGTTAACATATGTAACTGGATTTTAGACTTCTTATTAGAACGCCCACAGGAGGTTAAAATTAGTAACAATGTGTCAACCAGTATAACGTTAAATACTGGGACCCCCCAAGGTTGTCCATTATCACCTAAACTATATTCTATTTTCACTTATGACTGTAAAGCAGAACAGCCTGGCTGTCTGGTTATAAAATATGCCGATGATACGACGGTCACTGGCCTAATCAAAAACGCAGATGAGCATGCATATCGTAGCCAAATAGACACTATCGTGAGCTGGTGTAGCCAGAACAACTTACACCTTAATGTATCGAAGACAAAAGAAATGATCATGAAACGAACCCCCACCCCCACCCTTGGTTATACAGGGATCAAATGTAGAACGAGTTTATGATTTTAAGTTTCTTGGCACTGTCTTATCCAATGAACTAACATGGGATATTAACTGCACTGATATCCTTAAGAAAGCAAGGCAGAGAATGTATTTTCTTAGAAAGCTGAAGTCCTGTGGGGTCAATAAAGTGATAATGACTAATTTCTATAGGGCTATTATTGAAAGCATACTGACAAGATCTATTGAAGTTTGGTTCGACAGGCTACCTGTAGTTAATTTACACAAGCTAGAATCAGTTGTCAAAAATGCAGAAAAAATCATTGGCACTAACCTTAAGTCGTTAGAAACATTATACCAAGAGCGCTTAACAGGTAAAATGACTAACATTATGAAGGATAAATCCCACCCCTCGAGACATTATTTTGAATTTCTTCCACATGGCCGTCGCCTTCGAGCATTTAGAGGTAGCAGCAGATTTGTTAACAGCTGTTATCCGCAAGCAGTTAAACTGTTCAATAATACAAGACAGAAGCGTCTTATAAGATCATAATTGTAATAATTTTCCTTATATTCTGTATATTATCATAATGTACATTGTTATAATAGTTTTTTTTCATTAATTTTCATTGTTGTGTCTTACTATTATTGTAATGTAATTTTCTTTTTTGTAGATGTCACATTCAACATCACATATTTTCGATGTAAAACGCATTGACTGAATAAAATTGAATTGAATGAATTATAAAAAGCTGAAAGAAAAAGGCAGAGCTTAATTTAAAGGTCATATGTCATATAACTCAAAACTCCCAGTTTGGATGGACACAAAAAGAAGTACCTGGGAGTGTGCTCATTTGAATCAGTGGCACCTTCTCTATGGGACAGTTTATCTCAGACACTGAGAGAGTCTGGGACAAAAGAATCTTTAAAAAAGAACTTAAAGACTTTCTCTTAGGCTAGTACATCTGCCACTGCAAATCACACCAAGAGCACAATGAGCATGCTAATTTAATAGCACGGATAGAAGCGCTATAATAAATGCCCTTTCTTATCTTATCTTAAAGTCAAGAAGCAATTCTATTTTTATATTCTTTGAATTTACAAATACTCTTTGACAGAGATTCGACATAAGCGCCAGGAGATACAGGAAGTGCCAACAGAGGCTGACCTGGAGAAAATTGTGGACATAACTCTTACAGAAACTGAAACATTCTGGATGTTTGATTTGCCAGATGTCAAAGTTTCTACTGAAAGTGAGGAAGTCCAAGAGGTAGAAAAGAGAAACAAAATATATTCAGAGGTAAATTTGCAATCAATTTTTTAGTTTTACTTTCACTACATTTTTCTGGATTTAGCAATTTACTGTAATTTTTATATACATTTATCATTATTTCAACTAATTCAGTTATATTATATTTCTCAATGCTTACAAATATTTATAAAAAAATATGATACATATTTAAAACATTTGCACATAAAAATATAGTTTAGGACATTTTAGGTTTTAAAATATTGAATTGTATAAAGATTGTTTTCATTTAAATTTAAATCTGAGAACTTCTGTTAAAGTAGCCATTTTTTATATTTACAGCTTTTGAAAGGCCGCCTTGGCAATGACCTGTATGTTGATAGAGGAATGAATACATTTAATGAACCTCCAAAACTAAAGAGTGTACAGACAAATAAGATAGAGCTCATAGTAAGTATACTAATGTTAGTTGTATATAAAATCTTAGCCATTATGATTGGATAAAATTATTTCACTTCAAAAACTTCAAACAATGCAAATCTGTAAGTTAAACTTGTTAACGCTTGCTCATTCTTTTCCGTTGGAAGATTTATTGAGATTTTCTTACCTGAACTAGGGGTAAATTTGGGTTAGTTTTGCTGACAGCTTTTTAAGTACTTCTTTCTTTGCTCTTTTGGTTTTGTCAATTTTAATTTAACCCAAGGTCTGCTCGGGTAACGATTGCTAACACTCATTTGCCTAAATTAAAAAATATTTTCTCAATTTCTCCATTTAGTTTTTAACAGTGTAGGTAGAGTCTGCAGTCATTTTTTTTCAAGCTTATTAAATATTGATCTGATTAGAAAGGTGCTTTGGGATAAGGATATTCTTTTCACTGGATGTGAATTCTTTGACATCTGTAACAACCTATGACTCAGTCACAATGAGAAAGCTTTTAGTGCCTCCTGCACCTTACACAACATCTACATTGATTAGTAGGTCTTGCTAGGAGTAATGTTCTCATGTGAGCACAACTGCTAGTTTGAGAGTCAATGCATCTGATATGAACTCTTAATAGCCAGTAATGTGCAAAAGGGCTTTGCATATGCTGAGCAATAGCCAGACATTGTCTTGCAACAAATATACATCACAACTTGTAATGGTGAAGTGAAAAATCTGCAAAATTTGTAAATATTTTCTCCCAATAATAATTAGAGAAGAACATTCTTAACACAACAAAAAGCAAAACAAAAAAAATTTTCTTTGCTTTCAAATAAAAAAAAATATAGAGTCTATTTGTTTTTCACATTTTTAAAGCATACTGCAGTTGATTGCACACATTGGGATATGTATGATACCTACAAGGCCATAGAAAAAGAAAAACAAGGTAGGCAACTAATCTGAATGTGATCACTAAACATAATTAAGTAGATACGTAGATCACTTTATTTTTATATATCAGCTTACCTGATTATTAGAAAGTAAAGTTGAGGCTAGCATATTATAGAGCAGTTGTGATTTAAGTATAATGTCAAGATGACATGAGCACAGACAAAGCCAAAGAAAACTTCCATGAGTTATCTGAATTTCAATCAGTCTAGTGCACTGAGTGGTCTAGTGCATGACCAGCCACTTCCTGTTTTGTTTTTTACTACCTATAAGTATGGCTCAATTAAGTTCTGACTGCTAACTTCAGAGCATTTGGTGCCAATATGTATAAGTTAGGCCTACATATATGATAACTCAAGTAAGGGCCAAATGCTAAAATCAGAGCGTTTGGTACCATTTTGAAAGTTTTGAATTCAGACCCTGTAAAAACTTAACGATTTATTTATCTTTATCTGGAGGAAGCCAATATCAGATGAGAACCTGACATTAGGGGGGGGGGGGGGTAAACAACTTGTCACTCCAGAGAGAGTGAATTATCATTATTAATATTATGGTGGAAGTGACATATTGCACTGTAGCAGCAGTGGTCTGTGCAGCATTTACAAGCCCTAGACATTACATTACTTGTAAAGGGCGCATCACATCTGACAGCCTTGACAGATTATTTCCAATATACTTGACAATTTAGTTGTAAGAAATTTTACCGAATGCTGCTTCATTTTGAAGATCAAATAAAGGAAGCTGAAGAAATGCCAGAAATAGAAGAGCTGGAAGGTAACCAAGGTAACCAAGCTGTTGATTTGATTTCACAAACTTTGAAAAAGTCAATTTTAATTTGAAAACAGGTTTTCCTTCATCATTTTGCGACAAATTATGTTGTTGTTATATTTAATTTAGAGAGAATTTTTATTCTCATTTGATTTGGTTCAGAAAGTCAAATATTTTTTATTTGCAACATTTTTTTTATGATTATGTCAAGTTCATTGATAAAATATTTATTCATGTTAACTTTACCAGTTTATTAAACTTATATTGTGATTGAAAATGTACTTGACATAGAAAAAAAAATGCTTTAAGAAATGCTATTAAGAAAATTAAGCTTGGTAATGAAAATAAAAATTTTGGTTGAAATGCTTAAATATTTGCATTGTCCACTCATCATGCAGATATTGAGGATAAAGAGGACGATGAAGGAACAATTAGTAGACCTGGCAGCCCCAAATTGCTAGAAACAGTTGCATCTTTTGAAAAAGGAGATGGAGAAAATCTTCTGGTCAGCAAGTCCTCTGCTAAGATAGACTCAGAGGACGGAAGAGGTAAGTAATACCAGTTTTAGTTTTTTATATATGTTTTACAGACGTTCCTTCTAGATAGAAGATTATTACTTCCACTAGGCCCAAAACTCCTGCAGGGCGGCAGGGATCGGTGAGAGGCAGGGATAGAACCCGCGACGTGTCGGTTGACAGTCCGGTGAACTAACCGCTGGGCCAGCCGTCTGCAAATCTAGACAAAAAGTCTTGTCAAGGGTATCACACAATTCTGCAATTTCTTTTCTCAATGCGCCAAAGCTGCTGTAAGCAATATGGCTTTAAACCTGGTTTCATGATACTGTAAAATTTACATTTCTTTAAACCATGAAATACAAAAAAAGATTGTTTGGTCAGCACTTGAAATGAATTAAATGATTCTTTTTAGCGACAGCCATAGTTATGTTTGCCAAATCTGGAGAGAAAAAACAACAGGTTTAGCAAAAGTTTAAATTCAGAACCCTCAAACTTAAGTTTTCAAACTGCCCCACCCTTACACTTGGGGACCCTTTGCAAGGAGTGTTGTTGTTGCCTCTTATGTTTAATAACTGGTGTTTACAAATATAACCATCTATTACAGACAAGATAATTTACCTCTTTGTCAGACAAAACAAAAAGTATCACTACTAAGACAGAGAACAAATAAAATATGGCTTTGAATGTAGGTTATTTAAGAATTAATCAGAAATTTTCTTGATGTACAATAGTTGAAAGCAGAGCAACAGGAATATCATCACTATTTGGCTCAGAGATCCAATTAAGTTTAGATACAGCCGTAGAGTTGACAGAGAAAGAAAAATTGACAGTGGAGTGGGAAGACATTCTCAAGGTAAATAGATAAATTAAAAATGTGAAATATTTTGTTTCGTAAAAGTAATTTGGTACTTTTTGTTGCACATGAAGACACCGTAAAGAAAACAGGATTGTCTTTTTATTAATACTTTATTGAAGCTCATCAAAATAAACAAACCCAATTACTCTGCCTATCAGTAACATTAATAATGTTAAATATAATAATATATGTATCATTATATATATATATTATATTAATGTACACACTTATATATATATATATATATTATAATATTATATTTAAGTCTAGATCCTATGGACTATTTAATTTGATGAGTTTTTCCATTGTAGCTTAATTTATCTCAAGGCATTGTTAAAAGAATTAACTTGTCATGGTCATAAAAAATTTTTTTTACACTTAGGTGCAGTTGATGTAGGAGGTCATAATAATATATAAGTAAACAGTTAAAGTGGCTTTTTATATTATATCTATTATATTATATTATATATCTATTGATAAAGACCATAATAATATACATTGATGTTAAAATTTCCCAATTTTTGTTTTTATTCTTTCAGAGTGATAGATTTTATCAACACCTGTTTCTGCTAGAGCGAGTTGTCAACCTGAACACCTATCAGAACAAGCAAGCCTTATATAGGGGTTTCCAGCCTGTTGTTGGTAAATGAAAAACTTTCATTGCATTCAAGGCAAACCTTTATGTTAAAACCAGGATAGAGCTTTTAAACTTATTTTACCGTCTAGAGATATTCTGACACTTCATGCATGTGCTTGCAAAGATATTTGTGTATTAGTTTTCATCATGCCGTTGAGTTCCCAATCTGAAAAGTCCAGAGCTGGATATCTGCTCCTGTGTGAATTTTCTTTTTTCTAACTCTATCCCTATACACTCCTCCCCCAGCAAGAAAATTGCTAAAATGTTTTATACAAAACATTTCCTATGTGCTGATAAATTAATAAATGAAACTATCAATTAATCTAATCCAAACCAATTTTACAAATTGATATCCTTTTCTTTGATTTCTTAAAACTATTGGCCAATTGTAATTGTTATATTTATTTTAAAAAAATTAATGTAACAAAACAAATAACAAAGTTTGACTTGTCAGCCAGAAGTCAGTGAAACAATTTATATCTTTGTGTTTCTCTAGAATATGTACACTCAGACAGGAGAAGATCAAGAGGTTTTAAACAAAATTAATTTTAATTTATCTCATTTGATGATATTTATTCATGAGTTGGAAATGATTTGGTAATTGATTTAAGTTATTTTATGTTATGTATTAATGCCCTTTTATTTTTGTTCATTTTCTTTATGTGGCTCCAGTCTTCATTTGGCAATATTTTAAATGTAATGCACCATTGAATATATAAATCAAAGCTATGAAAGTAAATTATTAATAAGAAAATAGTACTAGAGTTTCATGCTGCTGTTCTCGTGACATTTTAAAAATGGTTTCAAACTGTTAGGACATAGCAGTATACACTAAAGTGCCTTAATTCAATATCATTTAACTTGAAAGATTGTTTGTTTTATAATATAGAAGTTAAATATCCCCTTTCATATCCTTTAGATCCACAGCAGTGTTATCCAGTTTACATTGCTGTTTCATACCAAACTATCATGTGGCCACCACAGTACTAAACTCCCATTTACTTTCCCTATCCGTTCAGTACCTATCATAGCTGGGGCAGCCCAGACCTTGGAATGAAACAAATCCTGTTGCTTTAATCAATCAAGACCCGTGGGATGTCACTCCTACACTGTTTCACTAGATAACAGTGCACCATGTATTAGAATATTCAAATTTTAAAAAATTGCTAACAAAAACACTTCAAGAAATCCCAATGATAATACTCATGGGACATGGTGGACAAAGGTTTTGAAACCTGGTGAGGGCTAGGATTTGTTCCTGGATCTGGAGGGTGTACCTGAATCTATCCAGATCTGATGGGTACTTGACATTAGTTGGGGTAAAGTAAAGGCTGCTGGGCATTGTGCTGGCTTACAATCCCTTAATATGTCGCGTACACAGAAACTGATGAACGCTGCTTCACCGGCCTTATGGATCAATTTGGTCCGCTGGGATACTTACTTTACTTTTGATGATAATAGTCAGCATATTATGTTCAATGCAGATTTTAGTAAGGCTCGTCTGGCAGCCAGCTCAATCATGGACATGGGCCCTAACCTGGATCGTCTATGGTCCTACACTTGTTACCTGACTAAAGATAAGAATGTCAGCTGCATGGCATGGAACAGAGTCAACCAGGTGGGTAGATATAGAGGACTCATAATAAATGCCACTCAACAATTTTTAACTATATTGTGGATCTTAGATAAATTTAAAATAAATTGTATGATATTGTTCTTGGATCTAATTGTTGCCTTGGCAACTTGCCTTACAAAAAAAAATCCAAATAAAGAAAACAATCACATGGAATAAAAACTTATTTTAAATTAGTTGAAGCTTATGTTAAAGTATGACTCAGTTTTTTATAGACAATGCATGATAGTTTTATTTTGTTGCACCAAAAATATCAATTGTATATATTTAATTTCACTGGCTTATCTGACTGTGGGATCTTGTGTACAATTAATGAAATCACAAAACTCAGTTGATTGGAATAATGGAAGGACATAAAATAACACTTAATGAGATACTAATGACAATTTAGACTACATCACAACAAACAACACCATCTCTCAGCAGTCGCCCTAGGCAGTTTCTCGTGTCCCCCAAACCATGTTTTACAATACAGTGCTTCGACATTGAGACTTTGCATGAGATCCACTCAACAAAATTCTTTGGCACAACATTTATCACGCTTCTATCATACCAAAATACGGTGACAGGTCACTCCATCTCCAGACACTTAATCCTCGTCACTTAAACCCCGTCACTTAATCCTCGAGTCACCCTAAACCTTAACATAACATTAATTAGTCTGTGATATTCCAATTGATGATTTCTACGCTTGAAGATATAAGAAAATAAAAAGTTCAAGGGGATACAGTTTCGTCGTTGTTTATCTCAGTATTGCCCCTGGCTTGATTGCTCAACAATGTTTATTTAACTTACCGGTAACTTGCGGTCGGCTCTACTTTTGTTTGATACGGCCGTGCACCGGATTCGCCTGATGATAAAAAGCACGATTGATATTGTGACTATTTGTGACTAACGATTAAATCCCTCCTAAATTCTGTATCTCTGATCTTTAGCTTTTATGTCACACTGACTTTAAAAAACACTCACCTCACAAACACTTAATAACAAAAATCAAAAATTAAATATCGAACTATTAGCTTTCTTGTGTTTGTTAAGATTTATATTTCGATCTGATTTCTTAATTCTATATCTAAAATTGCATTTTTAGGATTAAGTGTCTGGGGATAAAGTGACGCAAGGATTAAGTGACGGGGATTAAGTGTCTGGGGATAAAGTGACTCAAGGATTAAGTGACTGGGATTAAGTGTCTGGGGATGAAGTGACTCAAGGATTAAGTGACTGGGATTAAGTGTCTGGGGATAAAGTGACTCAAGGATTAAGTGACTGGGATTAAGTGTCTGGGCATGAAGTGACTGTGAACCCAAAATACACCCCCCAATGACTCCTACACCTAAACAACACAATAACCCCTTAACCTCTAACCTCTACCCCTAGTCAACACAGGTGGGTTGTCCTTCACCTCTCAGTGGAAAAACATTTCATTAAGTCTGTCATATCACACCTTCACTTACCTATAAATAATTGTTAGAAAATCTAATAAGCTAGTTGAATCATAACTTATGATATTTTTAAATAGATTTTTAAAATATTTATTTGTTTATTATAGTGTCAAAATTTATATAAATACCTTTTGTATATTCTTTAAATGCTGAATTTTCCTAGTTATCTTGTCTTCTCTTGAAAAACTAATGTTTTAGGTCAGTGCTATACATTTGGTCTAATGTTTTTAAAATACGGTAGGCTTAAACTTTATATAAGTATGGCCAATCCATGTATGCATTTCTGTGTTTCAGGACTTTTTTTTTCATTTATTTACATTCCAGGTATGTTGATTATTTCTACCTGTGTTTCTACTTCCTCAGGATCTTTTGGCAGTAGGCTATGGTCAGTGGGACTTCATCAGTCAAAAGCCAGGTGTAGTCTGCTGCTGGTGCATCAAGAACCCCGAGGTAATTCATCAATGTACTCAATGCTAGCCCCTAACAACACACTATATTGGCCCAATATTGTCCAAATAATCAGCCAATGTTTAAATATTAGCCAAATATTGGGCCAATATTGTGTATATTTTTTTTATCCACTCACTCAATAAATAACTAATGAAACTACCGTAAGCAAAATAACAAAAGAGCTGGTACTTCAATGGATCCCCGGGACATACAAGTTGGAGGAAATGACACAGCTGACAACCTATGTAGTGAAAATTGGAGGCGAATAAAAAACAGACAGATCAAGGCAAACAATAATTAAAAGAAATGCAACCCACAGATGCTCTCAGCAACCCACAGATGCTCTCAGCAACCCACAGATGCTCTCAGCAACCCACAGATGCTCTCAGCAACCCACAGATGCTCTCAGCAACCCACAGATGCTCTCAGCAACCCACAGATGCTCTCAGCTGCATCCAAACCATACCAGTAGCAATGCTCATTACAAACTGTCTTGCAGATTTTCACAAAATATTTTAGACTAATAACAGAACGTAATAGGCTGAAGCAACGTTCAGGGAACTACAGTAAGAACAATTTGCCTCTTTGGGGAACAGCTCCTGAAAATACAGAGCATCTGCTTCACACCTTCCACTGTACCCCTCTGGTCAAACAGATGACCCCCAAATAAAAAATGTAGGGTGTAAAGAAGGTAAAAAAAAAAGGAATTGATCTTTACACTAGCTACATCAATAATCAATAGAGTCCCATTGAGAAGGCTTATATTAGTGGGCACAAATATAGATTGCTGTAATTGCTAAACAAGTTCCCTGGCCGCTGGTCTAAACTATTACCAGCAAACTACGTGATACTAATTTGTTTTGAATGCCAGTCAAAAGAAAATTTGACATTATTTTGAGCTGAATGTTTGACTGTAACGTAAAATATCTTCTGATAATTGACATAGATGCTTACTTGAAGAAAAATATGTTTGAATAATGTTAATGAAAGTCATATCATAATAAGCAAATTTTGAATATTGCAGAGATGTAGATGCAAATGTTATACCATTTGACACCTGTCTAATTTTAGTTTCCAGAGCGAGTGTTTTTGTCCAAGGAAGGTGTTACAGCTTTAGACTTCTCTGTAGCTAACCCAAACCTGCTGGCAGTAAGTACTTAATCAGACTTTAATTACAAAGTACCCGGTACTTTGTGTTTTCATATTAACATGTAAAACAGAAGCATACTTACTAAACAAATTTGCTAACGCAAAAAAGTTTTGAAGTTTTGAGATATACTGCTCATGCATCCTTTCTATGTCTGTGTCTGCGTGCTGTTGCCATAATGCTATTCTGACTGTCACAATAAACTTACGCAATAATCATAGTAATATATTAAAGCAACATATGTGCAATTAATTCACATAGAAAAACAAAAGGTAGACTATTTTGCTCATTTCTTATACATAAATTTCTTAAAACAGTAAACAATTTTATTGAGAGTGTTGTGATTGATAAAATAGTGACCTTTTAATACTGATGGGTTGCTTCAAGTTCAAGTTGGATGCAATGTTTAAATTTACAATAAACTGTATTTCCAGGTGGGTTATTATGATGGAGGCATAGCTGTTTATAATGTAAGAAAATCTGTGGATGAACCAATCTTAGACAATTTGTAAGTTTGTTTTTTCATCACTTGTGGAAGTAATTATAGTCTAAAAATGAAAAAAGTTGTCTAATCACTTGATGTCAGAAATAAATTGTACTATTACTTGATGTCAGAAAGAATATAAATATTTGAATAAGAAAATGTGTAATACATTTTATTTTAAGCACTGCACCAGGAAAACACCTGGCACCAATATGGCAGCTGAAATGGATAGAGAAAGAGAGGGGAGCAGGAGAAGACAAAATTGAAGTTCTTATATCTATCTCCACTGATGGAAGAGTGACACAGTGGTCTATTAGAAAAGGCTTTGAAAGCTACGGTATGAAATGATATTTTTATCACTAAAAAATTATTTCACTTTCCCACACTCTGCTAAAATTTAATCTTTTGAGCAAATAGAAATAAAAATCTGTGAATCTAAAAGTTATGCACAGGTCATGTAACAGAACTCACTTCTGTACCCATGGGCCTCAAAGACTGGTGAAATGTGTAAACTGCAAATACGTTCACATTAAGATCACACTGGCGGGCAAAAGCATGGGGGACAGCCTTTTCTTGTTGCACTGTCAAGAGGCTCCAAGCCTTGGTGGGGAGGAAGCAATGCACGCAGCAGCTCATCTCAAACTGTCCTGGTGCCTGGATGTCCTGACCTATAGTTTGGGATTTGTACCCACTGGGTGACAGTGCAGGTATACGAAGTGGGGAGAAGCAGTGTACTGCATGTGACTGCGGAGACCATACCCTATGTTATGCAACATGCCTTATCCTGTGCCACAGGGTGGCTAGTCTTGGACATGACCTTGGTTTGTCCCCCTTGGTCCACTCTTTTTTTTCCCCTTTTCGTCATTGCACCCTGGACTAAAGAGCTGTCCAGTTTTTTTTTGTTTTTTTTTAGAGACTATTATAAATTGGTAACAGAATCCATAAGAGTTTTCTTTCAACTGTAACTAAAAAAAAACAACAATATTAACAGATGTAATGAAACTGAAGAAGATGCCAACTAGAATGGCTGGTCGCACTAGAGAAAAGAAAGGGGAGGCCTTTATCTCCAGATATGCAGGTGGAATGTGCTTTGACTTTCATCTCCTAGATTCAAACATGTTTGTATATATTTGTTTCATTTCTTTGGAAACATGTTAATTCTATTTTTTTTAGTATATATAAATAGTATAAACAAAACTACATATTTATCTTTAAGGCTGTATAAAAACAGCAAATAAGAAAAAACACATATTTGTTTGTGATAAATAAATTTGCTCCCTTCTAAATCAATCTTAAATTTTACATTGCATTTTTCTTTGACAGCTATCTGGCAGGAACTGAAGATGGCTATGTTCACAGATGTTCTTGTTCTCATAACGAGCAATACTTGGAAAGCTATCTAGGTCATCATGTAAGTTTTGCCACTGGTGTTTTTACAAAAAAATTATTTTTTTTTAAATCTAAGATCTGTGTAGTATGCACATGCCTAAGTAAAGTACCCTTTGAACCAAACTAATCATGCCTAACTTAACTTTATTTTTTAAAAATGGCTAAAAGAATAATACACATTTTTTCCCTTTAAGGTTAGCACTAAAATGAAAGTTTGATTTCTTTACAGGGGCCAGTTTATTCGATACAGTGGTCCCCATTTGCCGCAGATATATTTCTAACCTGCAGTGCTGATTGGACCATCAAACTTTGGCACCAAGAAAAAACAAAGCCTGTTCTTTCTTTTCATTCTAGTACAGTAAGTGAATAGGGATATTGAAATGGAACAACACTTTTGTGTGTGTGTGCAAAAAGTTATTATTTACTGATGAATCTTCAAGATGTTTTAAAATGTATGTGTCTTTGTTGTGATATTTGGGAATAGATGATTTTGTTTTGTGAAAAATCAAAAAGATGTCAGTGATGTTGTGGGGTTTTAAATAAAACTTGGTAATGATACTAAAATCACTGTATAAATAGTAGGGCCAATGTTGTAAGACTAAATGAAATAAGAAACATAGCAACAGCCAATTATTTAAAGCCAAAACATACAAAACAACATCCTAGTTATATAAATAAGTAACCATCTTTATTTCTCTAAATAAATCATCTCTCAATTTACAATTAGTATCAAGTAATTAACAGGGCACAGCGGTCAAGCAGCAGTGGTCATGGGTACAAAAGGTCATGGGTTTAAATTCTGGTGACGGTTAGGGTTTGAATCTGGGTCTGGAGGTTGTCCCTGAATCTATCCAGCTCTTATGGGTACCTAATATTACTTTGGGAAAGTGGCTGGGCTGATAACACAGTATCATAGTACGTCATGGCAATTGACAGAAACTTGCGAACGCTGACTTTCAGACCTTATGGATCATATTGGTCAAACATAAATATCTTAATCTTTTTATTGTGAAGCATTTAAGCACATGAATTATTTGATCTTGTGACAGTGTTGACTGACGTAAAATGAAAAGAACAGTCGTCTATACGATACTGTCTATTTCCTTTTTATTTAGAAAGCTGTTAATGACATTTGTTGGTCACCTTGGTCTTCCACTGTATTTGCAAGTGTCAACGAATCGGCTGTTGAAGTGTGGGATCTATCACAAAGCACGTGAGTGTTTTTATTTTCCTGACAGTGAAATATTCCCTTTAGCGAACGCCCTAACTCTCTTGAATTGACAAAACAAAGTCCGTAGAATGAAAACAAAAAGAAGTTGCCAACTTCAATCAGTGATTTCTTTTTATTGGTTAATATAGACTTGATCCTGTGTACGTCCTAGTCCCTACATCTGGTGCCAAGCAGACGTCTCTATCTTTCAGCAATAACTCTCAGGTATGTGGAGGCAGAAATATTTTGAGATGTCAAATGTTACAGATAATTAAAGGTATCAAACAAAGTGGCCTTCTGACAAAAGTAAAGGAATAATTCTGACCATTATTTACAAAGTGGCCTTCTGACAAAAGTAAAGGAATAATTCTGACCATTATTTACAAAGTGGCCTTCTGACAAAAGTAAAGGAATAATTCTGACCATTATTTACAAAGTGGCCTTCTGACAATAGTAAAGGAATTATTCTGACCATTATTTACAAAGTGGCCTTCTGACAAAAGTAAAGGAATAATTCTGACCATTATTTACAAAGTGGCCTTCTGACAATAGTAAAGGAATTATTCTGACCATTATTTACAAAGTGGCCTTCTGACAATAGTAAGGAATAATTCTGACCATTATTTACAAAGTGGCCTTCTGACAATAGTAAGGAATAATTCTGACCATTATCTTTCTTAGTGCTTGATGGTAGGAGACAGCGATGGTCAAGTTACTGTTTACCAACTCAGGTCGATGCCTGCACCTCCAGCGGTAAGGACTTGTCCCATATTTTCACATCAATTAACCTCAACAAACTCAGGGAAATTTATAGTAAATAATAAAGAGGCTTTAAAAGTTATAGGATGGAGGTTGTAATGAACATTTTCTTCTGGGCATTGCAGTGAGGGAAATAAATATTTGGGATACAAATGGTGCATGGCTACCAAGAATTCCATCTTTAAATAACTTGGGATGTTTTTCATTCATAAAAAAATCTTAATACATTGAAAGTATTTTGATTCAAAGTAATTTTGTATGTTACAAAATCTACTCGTATCATTAAGAAACTATTTATAGTGATCAAAGGGCACACAACTAATATCAGTTCTAGAAAATGTTTGTCCTGCATGTAATTTAAAGAGATGTAATGTTTTCAAATATGCTTCATCTATCAACAAAAAAAAGCAACGTATGACATCTTAATCTTACACTGTAGGGCCTATGTTGTAAGATTAAGACATATCATACGAAATGCTACATCTGAAGGAAATTGACTATCCTGTTTGCTGTGGTTACTGCCTCTATTTATGTTATTAATTCAGCTTTTTGTATTCAATAAGTCTATTGTTGCTAATTTGTAATAAATTTAAAATGCTAACATATTTAATATGATACTTTGACCTGAAAGGTGGTCCAAATATTCAATTTTAGTTACTGAGTAACAAAATAAACAGAAGGGACAATCAAAGGACTTTACCACATTTGATCAGTGTATATGTGTATAAGTAAGTTTTCCCAGGGGGGCAGAAAATTTATACATAGAAAACCTATTATAAACAACCTGGTATCTGGGAAATTCTGTGCACTTATCTGGGACAACACTTAAAAAAAACACTGGGAAATTCAGTATACTTATCTGGGTCAAGCAGAGTATCCGTGAAATTCTGTGCACATAAGTAAGAAAACCCTTATATCTAGGAAATTCCGTGCACATTTCTGGGTCAACCCTTGTATCTGGGAAATTCTGTGCACATATCTGGGTCAACCCTTGTATCTGGGAAATTCCGTGCACATATCTGGGTCAACCCTTGTATCTGGGAAATTCAGTGCACATATC
Organism: Anisus vortex; assembly: GCA_949126835.1. NCBI lineage: Eukaryota > Metazoa > Mollusca > Gastropoda > Planorbidae > Anisus > Anisus vortex. The sequence continues at coordinate 52,321,540 of OX421493.1, forward strand.
TGGGTCTACCCTTGTATCTGGGAAATTCAGTGCACGTATCTGGGTCTACCCTTGTATCTGGGAAATTCAGTGCACGTATCTGGGACAACCCTCCCTAAAAAATTTTTTTTTAAAGTTTTACTTTTATCCCTATTATCATTGTGCAGAATCAGGCAGCGGCTCTGCTTGACGTGATTAAATCATCATTGGCCAGTCAGCTGTCCGGGGCTAAACAAGAAGAAACTCAAGAACCAGACGAGTCTGAAATGGAAGATTCTCTTCTTTCCTAAACTGGCTTTTTTCTCTGTCTGTTGCTTAATGCATAAATATTACATTGGTCATGTACAATCCTTTTTCCTGTCTGTATTATATTATATAATACATATTTGTTGATTTTTTATATTGTTTTTCATAATTTGTTCAGAAAGAATTTTCAGGTATTGCCATTATAAGAAAACAGATGTGTGTATTTAAATGAAACAAGTGTTTTTATGCTCAAAAGCACTATTTTTTATTCTTATTAAATATTTTTAGCTAATTTTCTGATTGTTTCAGTGTTTGAGACTTTTTTTTTTTTTTTTATATTCAACAGACTTAGTAAATTTAAGACAGGAAAAATATTTTGTGTGTGTAAATGTAAAATGCTAAACCTAAAAATAGTGTATTAAAAACTATAAGCCAGTAAGTAAGGAGACAAACATTCTAAAGTGTAAAAAGACAGAACTAACATTTTTCTTGAAAAGACTAATGGAAAGATAAAACAGGATCCAATTTTGTATGTACTGTAACAAGATGACTGTACTGTGTTATTTTGTTTGTGAAAAGCTGGTCTCATTTAGAATTTTTATTTCCTTTTTTTTACTTTACTTAAAACCATGTAAAAAGAAAAAGTCTTAGGTTACTGAATATGTATCTTAGTGCGATGCGGAGAGGAAAAAAAAAGGGGGGGGGGGAGTACATTTCGAGGTTGTGTTATAAATGTGATTGTACCAGTATATAAAAAATACATTGTTTTCATTATGTGTGTACAAAACTGATAAATTTCTTGTTATATAAACTAATTATTTGCATAGTTTCATATTTTTGATGAATAAAAAAGAAATTACACTTATGATATTATTTATTTCATTAATCAACTTATTTGTATGCATTATAATTTTTATAAGAGTACTTAAGAACATATTATTGTTTTATCCATTAAGTTTCTTAGACTTTGGCATACTAACATACTAACAAAAAGAAAACACCACTTTTAGAACATTTCTGTCTGTAGGTGTAGTAAACCATCACTCACCAATTTTCTGTGGCTAGTGATACAAGGGGATTGTGTGGGCTAGTACAACGTCTAGCCCCATTATTTTCTTCCATCAAATCAAGAGCTAGTTACACTTTGGGACAACCTCTAGGAAAAAAAATCCTGGCATATTTACCATGATTCAAACCCTAGACCTTTAGCAAACTGCCAATAGCCATCAATATCTGTCCTGTGTTATAGTAGTAGAAACAGCAAACTGCCAATAGCCATCAATATCTGTCCTGTGTTATAGTAGTAGTAGTAGTAATAATAATATAATAAATAGTAATACAAAGATTTAAAACTCAAATAAGACCTTCATAAGCCTAAACATCAGGTTTATCCTGTTTGTGTGAACTGCTGTTCCTGTTTGTGTGAACTGCCATTCCTGTTTGTGTGAACTGCCGTTCCTGTTTGTGTGAACTGCTGTTCCTGTATCTGTAAACTGCTGTTGCTGTTTGTGTGAACTAATGTTTCTGCTGTTTTGACTTTAGTCTGGTTTAAAATACTTGCCAAAAAAAAATGAAGTGTAAAATTTTTGTTGAACTAAAGTTCTTGATTGCTTCAACACTGGGCAAGTAGGTAATTAACAATTAAATTATCCTTACCAAAAAGTCTAATATTCATAAAAGCTCAATAGAAAAAAAACATCAAAGAAAACCAAACAAGCTGAGATGGTACAAGAGATAAATAAACAAAAACTAGTTAGTATCCTTGATAAAATATTTTTTATAAATAAAGTATTCTAGCTCGATTACAGTTTGAAACTTCCTGAATTTGTGAGCCCATAATCTTCTTCTTCTCAAATACAAGTATCATACTGAAAACAATATTTGCTTCCTTCAAGTCAACCTACACACTGAATCAGTTGACTTATATATAAAGAACTACTGTATCCTAAAATGTCCATTCTATTGTTTATATTGCTCAAATTTTCCACTTGTCCAGTTGAACGGAGTTCCTGGTACAACAGGCGCAGGAACAGTGGCTTGAGATGACCTGAAACACGGAAAAAAAATATTTGATTTTTTAAAAAACAAAAAGCTTGCAGAGCTAAGGCTTAACGCACAATGGTACAGCATTATAAAATAAATTATGGTAACTGCTAATGAAGTGAATTTGACATTCCTGAAACCATTAAAATAGTAACTGTTGGAGCCTCAAACATTTGTAAACTCTTAGTTCAGTTAAATCATTAAGTAAATAATACAATAATTTCTTTGTAATTACTTTAAATCATTTTTAAAATTCCTACACAAACTTTTACACAAAATTCACAAAGTTATTTATACAGGTATGTGTAAAATTACTTACTGTCTGGTACTGGTAGTGTATATAGATTATACAATTTAAAAAACATGTTTGTGGATGTTATTTAAAGTACCCAGAGAATAATTTTAGAAATAATATGACGGGACTTAAGGACTATAGGGGCGCAGTGGTCGAGTGGCATTGCGTTAGACTGGCAATGTGAAGATTCTGAGTTTAAAATCGTGGTGAAGGCTAGGATTTTTTCCCGGGACTGGAGGGTGTCCCCGAGTCTAGTCTCATTGGGGTAAAGTAAAAGGCGGCTGGGCATTGTGCTGGCCACACATCCCCTAGTATGCCGTGGCCACAGAAAACGGCGAATGCTGCTTCACTGGCCTTATGATATATTTGGTCTGAAGGGTACTTCATTTAATTACATTTTACGGACTCAACTACATGGCTTTCCATGTTAAAAAATTGTTTCAATAAAAAGTTTCTCCCTACTTTGTCCCTTTCAGCAAAATTCACAAACTTTTAAAAACCTTAACTACGTTTAAGTCTATTCTTTCATGCTGATAAGAGAACAGAAACTTGATAGTTTTAATTATATAAAGCTATTGAAAGACTTGAGTGAAAAAATTTCAAGATAATCTAGTATGAACATTTAACTTGAATAATCAAATCTAAAAAGGATTAGTTAAATTTTGACAAAATGTATGACATTAGACCCTGAGGTTATAGTATTAAGTTTTCTATAAAAAAAAAAAAAAGCCTACAAAAAACTAAATTAAATCACTGTAATAAAATAAATTCTGTGAATCTATCTTAACTCGTAAATTCTCAGAACATTTCCATCTTTCATCTTAGTTTTGGAATAACACATTTTTATGTTCCTTAGATGTTTTTTGTTCAACCGAAACCAAATCAAAATGAAAGTAATTGCAAACCACACTGATAATTAAATCCAGGTTCTTCTTTTATCCCAAAATAATTTCTTAGAAAGTCATTTTAATTGTCCTTTTTCTTCCAAGATCTTTCCAAGATTGTTTTATTTTATCAATAAATCAAGCCTAATAGCAAAACAACAGCTTATAATCATGAAATTAAGTCTCTTGCTAATCCTACTAGAATTAGGTTAATCTGCTTACCCTCCTTCTAACTGTTTCAGTGATGAATCGTAAACTGTAGTCGGCGGCAGAGCTAGTCTTCTCCCATCTCTGGTGAAGTAATAGTTGCTAGAAAGTTTCTCAGAAACACCTGGTGGAAGGTTTGGCGGTGGCTGTGTTCTACAGTTGCAAAAAAATATAAAAGATGGGAGCACTTAAATCACATTTAAATATTGTAAACAAACATAATGAATGAACAGAAAACTTTACACTTGATAAATGAGCTGCCCAAAGCTTTAGATAAATATTCAAGCACCAGCCAATGCTAGCTAAAATATTACTATCAGTAAAAAGCTTCTTTTAAAATTACCTTTTTGATACATATCCGTCAAATCTATGGGCTGTTCTGAATTCATCATGCTGATAGAAAAGAAATATTTAAAAAATTGCAATTTAATATGTTTTAGTTTTAATATGCTTTAATATGTTTTAGTGAGTAAGTGCATCCCTCCCTCCCACACCGATGCCATATAAAAACCATAATCTAATATAACTCAAGTCTCTTATAGAAGAAGATATCAGATGGGGGTTGGATAGGGCACACCAAGCGCAAGACTCCAACCAGCGTCACCAGACAAGCACTAAAGTGGAACCCCCAAGGCAAACGGAAAAGAGGCCGCCCAAGAAACACCTTAAGGCAGACACCAAAAAGACGGGGCCCAGCTGGACCCTATTCAGGGTTCATAGCCAATTTCAGAAAAGTTTGTCAAGGTTTTTTCAAGGTTTTGCAAGGTCTAAATTATAAATTTCAAGGTTCAACGTCAAACCAGAAAAAGCATTAAAAAAAGAAAAATATACACATATATAATTAACTTACTAACTTAAAACCACACAAATTTGAAAAGAAAGATAACAAACAAAAAAATAATTAAAGTACAAATGAAAGAGTCCACAGTGATTTTTTTCCGGGAATGGGGGGGGGGGGGGGAGTCATTGACAGTAGCACCCTGACTTTTGGAGGTTACACTACCTATTAACTTCTCATAAATTCATACCTTTTAAACATAAAAGTTACTAAATATTCACCCTAATTTAGAAACTTTCCTTAAAAAATGGTTTCAATTATGCATAAGGCAAACATAATATATAAAAAAAAGGCAGTGTTTCATTTATTTTAAACAACAGATCAATACAGCCATTAGTGATATGGGAAAGTAAGGTATCTGTTTATTCATCTAAGTCCCTGTCCATACTCAAGTTAAAATCCCTATATGTCACACTATACAAGGGGTCAAAAACAAGCCTTTTGAAGTGCGCTATTCCAGACACCTGTCTAGACTGGACGGCACCAGCTGTATTGATGACGCTACACAAGTGTGTGTCGTAACTACCATTAACATTGTAATGATTTCTAGTCAGATATATTCAGCATTGAGTGCATTTCATCAATGTATTGGTAAATAAAATATGTCTAAGACTTCTAGATTAGGCCTAGTCATTAGTCTGATAGACCTAGATCTAGGCTCTCATCGTCATCGGCGCTGGCTATGTCGCTATGACTAGACCCAAAATTGTCTGCCTACCAAACAAGGAAAAACGTTAGGCCTAATTACAATATCTTTGTCTAACGTAATTTCTAATATATTTTATTTAATTGTAGGGCTAAGCATACAATATAATATAGGCAAAATGTTTCTGTTTGCAGACTCCCGAAAGCCTATACTGGCTATAGTATAGGTATAGGCATAAGGGCATAGGCCTACTATTATTAAGTAGGCCTATTAAAATATTATAGTATTTATAGACTCATAGTCATAGGAATAGGTGCGGTAGTGGAACGTAGGAGAGCTGAAGCTGGCATTTCCCACATTGATCGCAAAAACACATTGTAGGCCTACGCATACAATATAATAATTAGTAAAACTGTAAAACCATGTAAGGCCTATACCTTTAAAAAGTTGATAACGATGTCGGCTCCAATCAGCGTAGGCCTACGATAGACCTACATTTACATCGTAGGGCTACAATACATCGCGAACAATTCCTCTCGTATGACTAGCTAGGCCTAAATCAAGCTAAATATGCCTACTGTAATGTTTACTATATCATATAAAATAGCGTCTTAAACGTCATCCGTTTTCTTTTTTTACTAATAAAAAGACCTATTTCTGTGCATTTTGATATAAATAAAATTTAAAAATAAATCAATTCGGCAAGATGTGTCGGTTTTAACTGGAAGCGGAATTGAATGTGTGACTTACCACATGTAAACGAAAAGCGCCGTAAAACCGTCGGAAACCGCAACATGACTGAACACTAAAAATAATGCGCGCAACGAAATAAACACAGAGTCGGCAACCGAATGTTACCGCAGCGACAAATACAAACTCACAGGTTATCGGAAAAACACAATTCTCAAGGTTATGTGTTAAAATTCAAGGTTTTTATCATGTTTTTTCGAGTTTCAAGGTTTTTTCTAGACCTTGACTTTTAAAAACCAAATGCAAGGTTTTTCAAGGTTTTCAAGGTCCGCTACGAACCCTGCCTATTAGATAGAGAGAATGGCTCAGGACAGAGGACTCTGGAGATCTGTGGTTGGCGGCCAATGATGATGTTTAAGTGTTGTGTGGTTAAGTGTCTGTGTTTAAGTGTTTATCTGTCATGTGTTTTGATGTCGGCCCACCATTTCAAGCATATATAGCTTAAATTCTATGGTAGAAACAGCTGTATAAAGGCAATTAAGTCCATTTCCCTTTTTTCTCAGTATGATGCAGCACTCGTTAAGAACAAAAAATGCACCAGTTTGCTGTTTATCCTGCAGACTGAATTCTCTTATGTTTCACTATTTCACACAAAGTTAAAGACTGTCATGGCTGCTGAGTTTTCTAGCATGATGGCCTTGATGGCTCTCCTTGGTGTTAGATAGAAGTTGTTTGAGCTGAAAGCTTCAGACGTTTACTTGTCAAAGTACTCTTCTTGCACTGCTCACATAAACTATAACTCAACTGTCACATGCTCATGCTCAGTTGCTAATGGATTTGTGTTTAACCAGTTTGACAATATCTAAGGCTATTTGTTTTTGTAAAGTAATGATAATGACATTGTGAAGAAGTGTTGATAGACTTATCATTTATCATAGAATCTGTAACTTATCTTATCATAAGTAAATATCTAGTTAGGTACCTAAAAACACAAACAACATGTCATTTTCTAATTTGTCTAGTCTTAATCAACTGTAAGTCTAAGTAATAAGTAAATAAGTTTACTAAGTGAAAAGTGTAACTAACGACTAAGTCCTATGTCAAGTAACTTAACAACTTAACTTAAGTCTCTAAACTCTAAATACTCTACTCTAAATCATAAGCTGCATGATAAGCCTTAACTTATGCTGCTTATGAATAATAATTATAATAATAGAATAATACTATTAGACTCTAGATCTAGTAGGTCTACTTAAGTCTACTTGTATTACAAGTCGAAAGTTGTAATTTAGAGTTTGAGTTAGTTTATTTAGTTTTTTGTTTGGCCGCTTGGTCTATCATAATATAGTTATAAAATATAAAAGAAAGATAGACCTACATTATATGTTACAAAATACTTACGCTCAGCAGCCAGTTTCTAAATCTATATAAAATCTTTGTAATATCACGAATGTTACTAGGTTTTTGATACATTTTTAGTAAACAAATCCCAAGATCAAGGGTATTGTCCTAGTGTTGTAGTCGAAAATTTTAAGTTGGTGCTAACTGCAAAAATATTCGATACCGATAAGAGACGTCCAAATATGCAATCAATACACTTTTCGAAAAAATACAAAAAACAAATAAATCTACAAAAGTAAATTAAATATAAATTACAAATGTTTAAATTTTAAGAAACATACAAATTATATTGCATAATTGATCTCTAATCATTATAATCATAAACTAAAGATAGTATTCGAACACTATTGATGAATAAAAACGTTTGTTATCTTCATAAACATAAGAGTAATATTACGTCTATCTGTACGAATATTGCATTGTATTTACTCTTAAAACAGTGAAATCACATTAATTTATTCTGATCTCTCTTCCCAACAGTCGCGAAGCCAGAAATTTTTTCATTGAACTTTCGCGTGACAAATATTTACCATGTACCAGGGGGGGGGGGGGGGTGACCTTTCGCGTGACAAATATTTACCAAATAGGCCTACCAGTTACTTGTTAATTGTAATTGACGAGAAATTGTCGTGGAATCCCAAATAGGCCTATTGATTAATGTAGTATACAAATTAATAAATAATTTTTTTTTTTTTTTTAATATTTACCAAAAGTTCTACCCAACGTCTTTTTTTTTAATTTTTTTTTTTTTATATTACAATAATCAGTATTTGGGATTCCACTTATTGTAAGGCTAGGATACTCAATTTTTACCATTACCATTATAATTAGAACGTAGGCCTACTTTGCATTTAGTAACGCAAAAAAGGGGGAAGGGGGAGAGGCAAAGCTGGCTGATTTTTAGGTGGTGCACAATAATTTCACTATAAACTATTGAAAAGTAATTTGCCTAAATATAATTATTTATAGTTGAAATATCACAAAGATAATTTATTAATAATTTGTAAACGTTTTACATTATCATTCGTTTTGCGATTATATGTTATAAATCCCTTTGATGCACTGATCTATAAAAAGAATGGATAGCGTCTCTATATTAAATGTTCTTTTTATAGATCATTGCTTTGATTCAATCATAATATTTTTAGACTTTTCTAGCCTGGGGCCTAGAGTATTGCAGCCGAGTTCTTGCATAAAATTAGCTCTAGGTAAGATTTTGTTGTTCAGTGTTAAATGATATCCGGGCTAGGCTTACACTTTTATTTTTGTTGGTAGCGCAATATAAAAAAAAACACGTATTAATGCTATCATTTTCTGAAAAAAAATAAATGAGGCAAAATTTTTCCCGAGTGGCATTCGGGCATGGCATGGGTTGCCTGAACAAACCAGGAAACCAGTAACTTAACATCATTTAAAACACTAATAAAAATGCAAGACTAGACTCGGACCACGGATGAGCGTAGGACGCAATAATCTTCTCTATAGAAGGAGCGTCTGTAATGTATAAGATAAGATAATATAGTCTATTATATTCTCACGAGTTAAAAAACAGCGCGCACTATAATATATAGTCTAATATGATAACATGTATACATATATAATATATAACATAGTTAAAGGATAGTCAAAACAAAGTTATTTCAGAAAAACTCAAATATGGACATAAATATGTAGCCTACTAAAAGAATTGATAGAACATTTAATAAGCTTTTATTTAAAATGTAGGCCTTATAGTGTGTGTGTGAAATTTCTGTTAAAAACTGATGAGCTCTGTATTATAATTGTCTTTATATCGAGTGAGTAGGCCTAACTTAAAATTAAGACAAAGAAATCGTCGATTTCGAAAAAAATAAGGGGGTTCTGCGAAAATTGGTGGTGGTGGAGAAAGGGTGCACATTGCTACATTGACCGACCCCCTTGATTCTCCCGTGGCTACGCATTAATTGACAAGAACGTTAAAAAAAAAAACAATCAATATTCGTTATGTTGTTAGCGATCCAAAAAGACAAAAGAACAACAACCCGCCAATCTAAACTATGACAACACATAGGATGAATTGGTTCCCTTGGTGAAGCTTTGGCCTCATTTGGCTACGACGAGTCCATCATTGTTTACAAACAGTACACTCATCAGACAAATGAGCTTTTTGTGGATCAACTACAACACGAAGTCACAAGGATTCGGGGGTTAAAATATTAAATCGATACCGATAGTTAGTTAGTTTAGATTCATTAGGATTCGCGAAAAAAAAAGTAATCGATAACATTGCACAAATGTAACGTAACAAGTGGTCAGTTTGTTTGGCCACATTCAAGATCACAACCTGGTCAATATCGCCGCGTTAAACCTTTCGAATGAAGGAAGGAGCGGGGGGGGGGGGGCTGTCTGAAGGAGGCCTCGATTTGATGTGAGAATATTAACAATTCTCCACCGTGTGGCTGATTTATTTAGATTTATGTTCTATTTGAGTTTTTGTATTATCTATATATACAGGGGCGTATTTAGGCATGTTCCACATGTTCCATTGGAACAGGGGCCCCTACACAAAAGGGACCACCACACATCCCAAAAAGAAACTTTTAAGTGACATCGCCATTCTTTCGTTGAAAATGTAAAATAAAATGCATTTATTCCCCTACAATTTTAAGCGCTCCGGTGCAACAAAGCTAAAAGCAAGACAAAATTTATGATTTTACAGAACGTAACATGAATTAACTGCACTTTTCTGAGGTATGTGGAAGGTAGGGCGAGGCCACGAGGGGCCCCCACATAAATTTGGAAACAGGGCCCCCACAATCCTAAATACGGCCCAGTGCCCAGTATATATATATAATATATATACATCTCTGTCTCTCTCTCTCTCTTTCTCTCTCTCTCTCTTATATATATATATATATATATATATATATTTATATTTATAATGAGTCAATATATAAATCGAATATATGAATATAAGCAGCGATCACCAGTTTATGAGGGCATAGGTGCCCATCAGAGCTGGATAGACTCAGGAACACCATCCAGGCCCGAGAACAAATCCTAGCCTTCACTAGGATTCGAACCGGGGACCTTCGGTACGTCATTCGAACCGTGCCCCCTTATATATACAGACTGATGCATATTACGAAAATATGAAGCCATTAAAATCTATATTCAACATTCCAACTATTCCAGCGAATCGTTTTGTTACAAAGTCATAAGTCTAGGGGACATGTAGTGGAATACAAAGATTTCAAAGCAATTTTATTTAATTTTGAAACTAAGTTGAAACCCAAATAAGACAAAAAGAAAACAACAACATTGGAATCAATACAGTCTATACTTTATCGAACTTAAAATGGTGTTCTACTAACACCATACCTTCCTTCCTTCCCCAGCAACCAAAATCCAGACTGCTTTTTTCAAGTAAGTCTCACACTCCATCCCCCAGCAGCAAACAGATTCCAGATTATAAAGCGACTCAGTGGACTCCCATCAATCTGTTTTCGACAGGAGGCATTTGCAAATGAATAAATTTATCTTGGTTATTTCCCTTGGTCTTTAAACCCGTGAGCTCGAATTTATCGCTCGGGAAGAAATTATGGATGAACTGTGAAGTTTATCGGTTATTTTTAGGTCAGTGAAACGTACACTAACTGTAGTAATGTATCAATATACCGTAACTTGAAAACACTATGATATTTCTTTAGCTTTTCCTCTTTATAATAATCACTCATTCACACAGTAACTCACTCATACAGTCACTCTCACTCATTCACACAGTAACTCACTCATACAGTCACTCTCACTCATTCACACTAACTATCTCACCCACTCAATCACTCACTCACTCACTCACTCACCCACTTACTCACTCACTTACTTCCTCATTCCTCCCCCCCCTTACTTACACACACAGTCACTCACTCTCACAGTTATTCACTCAATAACCTACCCACTTACTCACTCAATCACTCATTCACTAGCGTACTCACTCACTCACTAACGTACTCACTGACTCACTAACGTACTCACTCACTCACCAATTTACTCACGCACTTCAAATAACTCATTCACTAACTTACTCACTCACTCGCTCAAAAAATTCCTTCGATAACACAAATTAAAGGTATGTTAACAATTAGGGATTGTCTAATAATTTTTCACATCATGTGTCTTCGCTAGCTCAGTGGTTAACGTAGCGGACTGCTATGCGGGCGACTCGGGTTCGATTCTCCAGTTAGACTATACCTTTTTGTTCTACATTTTTTTGTCAAAATATTAAAAAACAAAAGACATTGTAAATGTACGGGCAATTTAGATTTTTGTTAAATATAAATACTTGCCTATTTTTTACCCTATTACAATATTTATTTTAAATTACTTTCCTAAAAGTCTACAGTAAAAATAAATAATTTAAACATTAGATTTATATATATATATTTAATTATAGTTTATAAATTTTTTATCTGCACCCTGCACCTTATACTGTCCTGTTTTTTTTCACCCGGGCAACGCCGGGAAATGTAGCTTGTATCTTATAAGTTTACAGACGTTCCTTCTAGGCCCAAAACTCCTGCAGGGCGACAGGGATCCATCGGTGGCAGGGCTAGAACCCGCGACTTGTCAGTTGGTTTTTGGTTGACAGTCCGGTGAACTAACCGCTGGACCAGCCAGCTTCAGATAAATTTCATAAGATAAGTAAGCCACCACCACAGAATAGGTATAGAACAGAATGCGCAATCCCTATATGCGCAGTCACTAAAAGTGAAGCTAAGATTCCGCCATTTTTTGACGCAATGCAGCAGTCGCTATAATAGACACGCTACTAGATCTATAGTAAAATGAGAAAGGATATCTAGGCCTACCATAAATAAAAAGGCTTTTTTATGACTGATATCTACTCTTAGCAATCTTAGGACTAAAGCAAGGCTACTAATATTATGTAATCTGAGCTAATATGAGGTTGTTAAATCTTTTGAACTTACCGTTGTTTATCCTTTATGATTATGGAGTCAGGAAAGACATGCTTATTTGTACGATAATCAATAGTTTTCGCATCATTATTGCTGTTTATTACAAAACATTTTTGGTACATATTGCCGAAACAATTAACTTTGGGTGTTCGGTGTGTAGATTTGATGAAAAAGACATTGTAGATAAGCATCAACCACATAGTGTTGATTTTGTATTAAATATAAAAAGCTTTAACGATTTTCTCTATAAATAATCTTCTTTGCTTTTGGCCTTGGCCTTGCTTTTTTAAAAGTATAATAAAGTAATTTGACTTCTAAGCTGTTGGCACGCTGAATGATTTAGAAATCCAAGCTTGGCACACTGTTAGCAAAAGGTTGCCGACCGTGGATTACACCATTAATTTATACTATTCGCTTATCCATATTAGCAAACTATAGGAATAAATCCCCTAAAATTTTAACACATCTATAGAGCGTTTGCAATGGGCGGAGCTTAAGTTTTTAGTGACGTCATTTGTAAATAGAAGCCACTATTGAGGAACAAATATGGCATATGAATATTGGCTATCCTACTTAAATATAAGGAGGTAAATATTAGTATTGTAGATTAATTGATTAATGTGATTAGGCTAGGGCAGGCTAGACCTATTTACACTTTCAATTTCACTTTATAGGCCTACACTTTTAATCTTTCGTAGGCTAGGCTAATAGGCTAATGGCTAAGTAGGGCAGCTACGATGCCAAGTGATAGTGTTGGTAAATAGGCCATCTAGTCAAGTCACTAATAGGCTCACATCGTCTATGATCTATGTCTATGATAATACTAAAATAGCCTATTTTATTTAACAGACATAATACAGCTTAAATATTAATAAGACTTAAAACACAAAACATCATTTAAAAAAAGCTGGAGCCTATATGAAACTTTATTAATACAGCGGCCATTGTACTTGTACACCACTACACAAAGTAAACAAAAATCACGTGCTTTTTCTCACGTGATTGCAATCTCAGTGTTTAGAAAATCTAATTTTATAGAAAAGTGAAAGTCACGTGAAAGCCCATTAACTTTGGCATCAAGAATATAGTTTCCGGGCCCAATCCATTCTTTTTATAGATCAGTGAATGCAGTGGTTGCCTACAAAAACATTAAATGTATCCAAAAAGAAACGTTTTAATTTCAATCCGTCTGCTGTGTATTTTCCCCTCTCGTTTTTTTTTCTCGTCATGGCAACTGGTTTTAGACAATCTCTTTCAATATTTCTTTCGACTCCCATATGCTAAGTATCTCTTGGTAAAAAAAAAAAAATCTAAAAAACTTTTGATTTATCTTCGTACGCTAGACCCCACACTAGCATCTTCCAGTCTTTCATTTCGCACCATTCGCCGATTCTCTCCCTTGCTCTCGCTCAATCGCTGATTCCCCACGGGCCATAACTCTTGTCGATAGCGCGATCGATCTGGCAGACGACGTAGCGTCCTTCTCTTCGGAAACATTAAAAAAAGAAGTATACCGGTCCGGAAAAAAGCAATGAAACTTTTCTTGTGGTGAGTTGCGAAAAGTCGAACAAGTATATATATTAGCTTCTTTATTAAACATAAATAACAAAACAATGATAATAGTGATACGTGTTCAACTAAATCGATAAAAAAAATGTGTACATAGCAATCAAATTCTTATGACACGAAGGCTTGTTCGCAAGGGATATAACTTTTCTTATCGGATATTATCGTTCTTTGTATGTGGTTATAATACATGTAAGTATATTGTTTATTTTTTTAATGATTTGAATTTGTAGTCTGATTTCTTTATTTAGATGTCCATATCTATCTTATATATGTATCTGTGTCTATTTTTCTATATGTAATTCTGTCTATTCTTCAATTCGTATATCTATCTATCTATCTATCTATCTATCTATCTATCTATCTATCTATCTATCTATCTATCTATCTATCTATCTATCTATCTATCTATCTATCTATCTATCTATCTATCTATCTATCTATCTATCTATCTATCTATCTATCTATGTATCTATGTATCTATGTATCTATGTATCTATCTATCTATCTATCTATCTATCTATCTATCTATCTATCTATCTATCCATTCATGTATTTATCTATCTAGCCGTCTATCTAGTTAATTATCTATGCATCTATGTATCTATCTATCCATCTTTATATTTAACTATCTACAGCATGGGCATATGTAGTAATCCCGTAATATTCCAATATATACCCACCTTATTTATGCCATAGTTGATAGACATCATTAATCATTGATGAAATTTATGTTAATAGTTTTGGCTACTAATTCTGGTAACCCACTAGAAAGCAAATACATTTTTTTTTGCAACAAGAACAACAAAGAAAAATAGAGAGCGAGAGTGAGAGAGATACTAATGTATTCTTATGCTAAGAAAGGAATGACTGAACAGAAGAAAATAAAACACTATACTACTCAAAGAGTCAATCATCTATTATGGATAGAAAAAAGGATTAGATTCTGGGAATTCCGTCTGTATCTATGTCTGATTGGTTTTGTCTAACAAACAAACAAAAAACATGAAAACCTCCTTATGTCTAGTGGTTTAGCTGTCTGTATTCTAAATTCAGCATTTGGTAACCCACGTTGGATAGATTAGGAGTAGGTCAATAAGCCTTACCATAAACGGCTGCTAGCCAGACTCCGTAGTATAAACATCTGACAACGTAGGTTAACGCTTCAGTGATGTTGTGAGAGAAAAGACAACATATTAACAGTCCTCAAAAATGTAAAAAAAAAAGAAGTATTTAAAGAAAAAACACGTAATAATAGTATATAATATAAGTATATAAATCAATGCTAAAAACGTTAATTCATTTTAAAAAGAACACTTTCAATGCCCAAACACGTAAATAAACTATAATTTAAAGCGAAAAAACGTACTAATTGTATATCAGCTAAAATACGTAAAAAAACAACAACAAACTCAAAGCCCCCCCCCCCCCCCAAAAAAAAACAAACAACAAAAAAACAAACAAACAACAAAAAGAACGTAAAAAAAGGTATTTAAACCGAAAACACGTACAAATGGTATATAAGCTGAAACACGTAAATAATTAATAAACAAAAAAAAAACGAACAAAAAAAGTTAAAGTATCTTATGCCGAAACACGTAAATAACGTATTTTAAGGTAAAACATATAAATATGGTATTTAAAGCTATATCGCGTAAATATAAAAGGTTATATAAAGCTATAACACGTAAAAAGCTTTAGGTCGAGTGAAATTGTTTTTTGAACTAATTATTTGGTTAAAAAAAACATAGATAAACAAAGATATAATAAAAAAACAACAACAATAAACAAATGAAGCAAATGATTATATAAGTGCCACAGTTTCATTAAGATATTATGGTATAGCAGACTAAATTTTACTTCCTTCTTTGCAGCTAGAAAGAACATTTTTTACAATATACTAGTGGTTATGCCCGTCAAAATGACGGAGAAACGAATGATTACAATGTGTCTTGTTAAAAGAGAAAGAAAAAATACCTAACAATATTACAATAAAAAACTGTAGTGAGAACGTTTCTTTCGGTATTAAGCTTTTGTTCTTTCTTTATAGAAAGCATTTCAAAAGGACATCATTCTGAAATGACGCTAAGTTTAGAACCATAACATACGGTGATAGGTCTAAGTTTATTTTTTTAAAGTTAACAAATTAAGCAATATTGCTTATATAATAAAATTTTCTTTTGGTGTACGTTTCCAATTTATACATTTAACTTTCGTGTCGATCGGACAAACGGCCTAGGAGCCTATAGCGAACACACATATAATTATATAAATATAAAAACATATAAACAAACTCACAGTAATTATGTATATTGATGATAGACTATAATTTATTAAGTGAGGAACTATTTCAGCTATTTGTTTGTTAGAGAGCGCAATAGCTATCCAGAAAAGCTCTGAATTCCTTGCTCAACTTGTGTGATTTTTTGTTATATTTTGTAAAATTAAATGTGGATGATTTATTGCTTGTCAATTTAAAGTTTAGTTAAACTAAAGCTAAAGAAGAAAGTAATCTAGTAGGATCAATGATCCATAGAGGTCGGTGAAGCAGGGTTTACCAGTTTCTTAAAGTAAGCAAAGAAAACAAGGTTTTGTGTTGGCCACACCATGCCTTTGCTAACATCGAACAAAAATCAACAACAACAATACCAACACAAGATAGCGCGTAAATACACACGCACTACATGTGGATGTTCTACAACACCCACCTTCTGTATAATTATGGCCCACGCAGAGATCCGGCTCTACCATTAAGTCTAGTTAGAATTAGAACACTTTCAGAAAAGAGCTGCAAGATTCATTACTAGCGAATATTCCCAACTGACAAGAGTAACACTAATAATTAAATCACTAAACCTATAAACACTAGAGCAGGCGTCGGCAACCTATGGCACACGTGCCACGCTTGGCACGCAAAGCAATTTCCACTGGCAGGCGAAAGTCCCCTAAAAAAGCAATTCAAGTATTTTCTACAATAAATTGAGTGGTAGAGCAGGATGACTTTTAGGCTCGCTGGCACGCTGAATGAATTAGAAATCCTACTTTGGCACTATACTGTCAAAAGGTTGCTGACCCCTGCACTAGAGGACAGAAGGGCAAGAGTAAAGTAGTAATAATACACAAGGCATTAAACTCTAATTTAGAAATATAACCCAATGACAACCTTTTGCAAAGCTCAGATAAACATAGAGACAAAAAACACATTTCTTATCCCTTATGTGAGAATAAATGCATATAAGTACTCTTTCTTCCCGAGTGGCATGGAATGGGTTGACTGAACAAACTAGGAAAACCAGTAACTTAACATCATTTAAAATATTAATAAAAATGCAAGACTAGACTCAAACCAACAATCTTATTTACAGAAGGAGCGTCTGTAATGTATAATATAAGATAAATTCTAATTATTGTTATCGTTACATTTTAGTGAAAAATAAATCTGCTCTGCTGTTTGCCTCTAATATAACAATAAAAAAAGGGGCAGTAACCCAGCAGGCAATCTTCTTTACCACCATCCAGCATGACCGCTGGATGAAGTACTATTAATAGTACTTAAGCCCTTAACATCTTCTTCCCTCGCAGTGATCTTTCACTTGTTCAATTCTTCACTCACAGGGTCTGTCCACTGATCAACAAAAAGAATGGATTAGGTACCGAGGGCAATGTTATTGATGCGCCTGCTATTGATATATATATATTACACCTATTCCAGCCATCTTATATGCTATAGGAATTTATATTTCACATATGAAAATCTATGTAAAAATCTCAGGTAAATCGTTTATATAAAATATAGAGTAAACATGAATTCATTCTCTCACGCAATCCTCTCGGCTGGCGCTTGAGGCGAAATCTAAGACCTCCATTTATCTCGGTCCGCTGCAGCTCGATGGGGTGTTTCTAAGTTCAAGCCCTATAGCCTTTAACTCCATTTTCACCGCTCTTCTCCATGTTTCCTTTAGTCTGCCTTTCGACCTTTTCCCCCTGAGGGGTCCATCTCAGGACTGTCCTGGGGAGGGAGTCAGCTGACATTCCGCAAACGTGTCCTTGCTGAGTTGCTCCATGCACACTATATTGGCCAAATATTGTCCTAATATTATGCACATATTTCAATCGTGGCCTAATGTGGGACCAATATTGGGAAAATATAGTGCGCTTTTATGGGAGTTCTTTTTATCACTTTTTTTCTCTTTTACATTGCATTTATGAATGCGTCCAAGAAAATAAATAGATAAAAGCTAATGACATTGAACCGAAAAAGCGTAGCAATTGTTAAAATGTTTGTCCATTAAAATAAACCATTGATATAGCCCTACTTCTCCTTTCCACCCCTTGGACCCTAGTTGCTGTAACGGTTTTAGGAATTAAAAAAAAATCAGTTGCCTGCCCTTGTCGTTTGCTTGAAAAAAAAATTCATCCAATCAAATGAATGGAAAAGAAAGTTGTGATGTTTCTCAAATAAATTATAATTCGATGAGTTCCTTGCGATTTATTCAGGCACGTCTTGGGTATTTACATTTTAAAGGACATTTATTCAATAATGATTAATAAAGAGATCGTTAATCTCAATCTAAGTATGACGCGTGGATGTGTGATTGGTTTAGTTATTAGACTACATAATATGTCACTGAGCTATCCAAAATGAAAACACCAATGTAATAATTTCCCGAAATTGTTTACATTTTATGTCATTCCGGATCAAGTCGGCCATTTAGGCGTATATAAGAGTCTGCATTTATATATAGCTCAGTGAATTACACACACACCACTCTCGATCTACAGATAAAAAAGACCCCCCCACACACACACACACCAAATGGACTATGGACTTGAGCTTCTGTTTATACAGTCCAGACTCCTACAAGTTAAACTCTACTAGAGATTAACTTTATCGAGGCGTCTGCTGACATTTATATTTTCCCTCCAATTTCTTTTATGTCTCCTGTTTCTTTCTGAATAGAAATTGTTGCATCAATACAAGAGCCCAGGCATTTGCTATATATATAACAATAAAAAAAAGGTTATTTACATAGCGCTTGCATCGGTGCTATAAAATTGAGCATGCTCCATGCGTTCTTGGAATAAATTGCCATTGTATTGGTATTTAAGACACACCACAGCCACTAGCCAAAGAGAAAGGTCTTTAAGCTCTTTTTTAAAAGACGGGTTGGATGAGATCACCAAAAAAAAGCTGTATTAGTCTGTTTGTAATTCGGCCTGTAAACATTCCTAATATTATATTCCGTTGGAAGTTATACGCGTATGTTATAAGTTGTTATAAGTTGTAAAGAGAAGAAAACGAAAAGAAAAAAGTATAAACATTTATCATAACATTTAATCTGCACCTAAAACTGTTATTTTATTGTCCGGTTTAATGATTTACCAGCGCACCTTAGGTGGTATGTGTGAGGGGGGGGGGGAAGGGTTGAAGTGGTGTGTATTAAAAAAAATTCAGTATACGAGACACATTTGTCTTTTTTTACTGTATTGAAAGAGTACGAAGACTGATCTTAGAGTGAGACATGCTCAACAAGATTCCTTTTTTTTATCCAAATAGGCCTGCATGGAAATGTCTTATTCCGCATGTTGAAAAAACATAAAGCAAAACATATTTTTTAGATTCTTTTAGGTGTGACAATAGTCAAATATTCATTGTTAGTAGACTATAATAGCCAGTAGTTAGAGGTACAGAGCTTCTTCAAATATTTGTACCAATCTAAAGGTCAACAAACTACGCCAGCGTTTAAATCAGTAAGTAAAGTATAATAAGGTCATCTAGTCAATGTGGTATGGAAAAAGCGATTCGCCATACTAGCATTTATTACAGAAGGTTGCCAGACTCTCGACTCTGACCTTGCAGAACAACCTTACCATTAGGTCATTCACACCAAACTTATTTATAGTCTAAATAAACTTTGTTCTATCTATCTATCTATCTATCTATCTATCTATCTATCTATCTATCTATCTATCTATCTATCTATCTATCTATCTATCTATCTATCTATCTATCTATCTATCTATCTATCTATCTATCTATATATATATATGTATATATATATATATATCTATATATCTATATTGTCTTTTATTTTACTTTCGCGATCTCGCTTTCTGCATGTGTCCTCCCTAGCTGAGTGGTAAGCGTATCCGTCTGTCATTAGGGCGACCTGGGTTCGATTCCCTACTGATAACTTTTGTATTCTTTTAAAAAAAAAATATTTCCATTAATATAACTTTTTTTTAAAAACAAATCCATAGAATTTCAGGATTTTATGCTTTCTTAAATTTAACTTTCGCTATGTTTTTGTTCCAGACGTGTTCTGGTAGCATAATGGTTAGAATTCATCACCTGGGTTCGATTCTTCTTAGGATAGTATATTTTTTATCTTGTAATACAAATGTATGGTTAAGTATTACCCCGTTCGACGCCGGGCAATTTAGCTAGTATTTTTTTTTTAAATATATAAACTATTTATCAGATAATGAGAGGTTATTGTTCATATTTACAGGATCCAACATTAATTTGATCTTTGATTTGTAGGTTGGCATCGCTTTGTTTTGTTGAAGAAAAAACAACGGCGATTATTTCATCTGTTTTTGTTTTTTTTAATAAATATCTTAGATGTAAACAAATTATCATCAGACTTAGTCTGCGATCCTCCAGGGTAAATAAATCTTCATTTCGTGAAATCTAGCGGACGAGATAGCGATATTGTCTGCACATAATTTTATTAATGGTGCCGTGTCACGTGGGCTTGATATGGCCTTTTTTTGCATTCAGGGAGGAGGGGGGGGGGAGGGGGGAGAGAAACCTCAACCTTGCAGAACTCTTGTATTTGTCTCTCTGGTGGAAGATTTTTGTTGACATCTCGTACACAGTGTGGCATACTGTCAGAAAACCAGGAGGTGGGGGGGGGGGGGGGCATTACCTGTGTACAATGCTGGCAAAACAACTACAACTATTAGTGGTACACACCTATACCTTGACAGAATAACCTGTTACAGCAGCGGTTCCCAGCCTGTGGGTCGCGACACCTTTGGGGGTCGAACGACCATTTCAAGGGGGGTCGCCTAAGACCATCGGAAAATTAAATACAAAAGCATACTTGTTGTGTATGATGATCTTTTTCTTTGAGCTCTTGCAAAGACTGTGTCGCAAATTTCTGATCTGGTGAGTAAAAAGTAGGGTGTCAAAAGGAGGACATCAAGAGACAAAAAGGAGGACAAAGGAGGACATTGTGTTTCAATTGAATAGTTTCGCAATACACACGTAATCAGTATAATTATATTACAAAAAATGCCAACAAGTGCATATTGGTAAACTGAACAAGAAACCCTTTTTTTAAACAACATATAAATTCCTAGTAGGCAGCTTGCTTTTGGGCAACTTTGAAAAATAAACTTTACAGCTCATACAGGAGTCTTTAAGAAAATGGATAATTCTTTTCTTGTACAAATGATCCCTTTTTTTTCTGAATTAATATATTATTAAGAGGTAAATACTATGTTTAATACTGTACTCCTACAAAACATTAAATATTACAAAAGCGGACATTTTAAAGGTTTGCCTGACGGAGGACAATAGTCTAAAAAGGAGGACATGTCCTCCTTTTGCCGTACTTCTGGCAACACTCTTAAAAAGCAATCTCAACCTTCGCAATAAAGTTCGTGTTGAAATTTGAAATAAATATTTCGTAATATATAATTAGATATTGTTTTGTGATTAAATCACAGTGCATTAAGTTTGTCACAGATAAAAATAAATCCTACACATAAGATGTTTACATTACAGTTCATAACAGTATCAAAATACGGTTATAAGGTAGCGAGAAAAATAATTGTATGCTTAGGATTCGCCACAACACGAACTGTATGAAGGGGTCGCAGCATTAGGAAGGTTGGGATCCACTGTGTTACAGCTAGAATAACAGTTATTATCTTACAAGTATAACACTACCTGCCTCCCCCGCTATATATATATTGAATGCAGGTGTCTTTAATTGGATGGGTTAATGAAAAGAAGCTTTTAAACTGTCCAAAAAGAAGATTGCGGTAGCTAAATTGAAACATGGGATATTGCATTGTTTTTGACCGATTTTTTTCTTATAAACGCTTCGTCAAAAAAAAAAAAAAGAAAAAAGAACATATTAAAAATAATTAATCGAAAACAGTCAAAAGAAAAGATTGAACTTAAAATACACAAGCAAAACTAGATCTAATTGAATACCCCTAAAAACAAAGTTGTTTAAGCATAAATCCTTTACAATACATATTACAATTTAGACCCACTTTACATTAATTTGTCCCACTTTACATTCAATTTGTCCCACTTTACATTCAATTTGTCCCACTTTACATTCAATTTGTCCCACTTTACATTTAATTTGTCCCACTTTACATTCAATTTGTCCCACTTTACATTCAATTTGTATCACTTTAAATTCGATTTGTCCCACTTTACATTCAATTTGTCCCACTTTACATTCAATTTGTCCCACTTTACATTCAATTTGTCCCACTTTACATTCAATTTGTCCCACTTTACATTCAATTTGTCCCACCTTACATTCAATTTGTCCCGTTTTTTTCAATTCAATTTATTCATTGATGTGTGCAAGGTTCACTGTTTAAAGCTGTTGGCTCAACATTTATTAAAATTACGTTTACAATCAACTCTTACATAAGTTTAGCTTTATACGAAGACTAAAAATAAATATCTCCAAAATTAAAATACATTTTCACTGCTGTATCCGTCTAGCGTATGGCATGATTTAAGCTTTAAACCAGGGGTTGGGAACCTTTTGGTCTGAGAGAGCCATGGACACCAGATATTTTGAAAAGTAATTCTATGAGAGCCATACATTATGTTTAATTCTAAAAATTCAATTAAATTTGTGTGTTAAATTGTAGCTTTCACTCCAATTCTTTTGGCGGTTGACTAGGGTTTGATTTTTAAGGCCAGCGGGAACTCACTTCGTTCTGAGAGTGATAAACAGTCTGCAGCAGTTTTTCCAAGTTTGGTTAGTCTGTCCTGATACCATTCAAAATTCTCAATAATAATATGAATTCAAAAACCAACTCCTTGACTAATAAATGAAGAAACTTTATTATAACTTGCAAATCAAACGATGTTAGTGAAACAAATGTACAAGGCGAAAATTGGTAAGCGAGGCGTAGTGTCTACTATCAATGGTGCCTAGCGGAAAGAGAAAGAAATAGTCCGCGTCTCTGTCTTTTATAGTACCCAAGAAGCCCGCGAAATTGAATATCCCTCCGCGTTAGCTCTTACTGGTTTACGCTGGTTTCAAGAGTGATGCGTTTATAGCCTAATTAGATTTTAGTCAACGAAGAAAAATAAACAGTCGTGTCCCGACAATTAAAGTATTTTAAAATATAAACTCTGTCGAGGGATTTATAAAAGGGTGTTTTAAACTATGTATGCACTGTAACCTAACACCTCCCTTCCACAAAAAGAAAAGAAAATTTGTCATCTGTGATGGGGAATTTTCTTTTAGCCATCACGTTTCCTAACAATAATAGTACGACTGTCAGTATAGATGTCCAAAAAAAAACAGTTTAAGTAATAGAACAATTTAAGTGCGCATTAGGCACATTTCAAAATGTAGTGCTCATTAGGCACAAACAGTACAATTGTTTATAAGGAGCAAGATAGGTGCTCATTAGGCACATTTAACAATAAAAGATTAGTGCACATTAGGCACATTTAACAATACAAGTATTTATATAACAACAAGGAACAAAGTAAGTCATTATGCACACAATAAAGTAAAAACAATCAAGAACAAGAACACATATACGTCAGTCCACGAAAGAGTGATGTCTTCTTTCGTATAACGAGTATATACTGATGTGTTGTTAACTAGGATGTTGTATGTTACCTTATCCATAAGTTACTTATATCAACCTTAGTTACTACCTAAGTTCATACGTGTTTCCTTATAGTTTGTTTTACCATTGATCTATTCCTTAATAACCATGTTATTTAGTAATCCTTTGTTACAGATATCAGATAATAACTAGTCATAGATTCTTACCCAGCCTAAGTATTAACTTTACCTACATGAGGTTACTCAGGTTTTAATAATCTTAATGACAACCAAATATTTTAATAATATTCCAAATACTTTGATAATATTTTAGTTCTTTTTATCTTATCTATTCTATTTATAGACAATTTTAAAGAATGAATAATGTAGTGTGAGAGTTTATATCTCTAATATTAAAGTATTATTTTAACCCATAGATTTATTGATTAAAAATGATTGTAACCGTAATATTACTATTAATACTGAATCAGTTTACGTCAATAATCATTTATTTAACATTAATAGTTATCTTTAACCAAGTAAGACGTTAGCCATTCGCTCTTTATAGTGTAAGTTTTAGTGTTTTTATTTACAACGGAATTAGTTATTCCTAAGATAGTAAAATACCAGTGTCCGTAGAGACATTTATTCAACAACTCTAGTTACATGTACAGCTCATTTAACCTTAAATTTTTCAAGAAAAAACCACAGTGACCGTAGTTAGTTAAATGTTATTTTAACTTAACCTTTACCTTTTAAGAGTATAATTTCTTAAGAGTATAACCTTTGAGTTGATGCTTTCAGAGTATTTACCTCTGTAACTAAATCTTAGCTTTCATTTCATGTTTAAAAATCCAGTTATTCAGTTATTAAGTCTTTCCATTGCTTACAAGATTTTTTTAATTCAATGTTTAACTTTTATTTAAAAGTTTAGTCATAGCATTTATCTCTTTAATAGAAAACATTTGACTTAATTCCCAATTACCTTTTTACAAGAAAAGAGTATTTTCCATTTATTTTAGTAAGTGCAACCAATTTAAACCTTAAGCTACCCGTTTAAAGTTCAACTTTAGAGTTCTAACCAGGTTTGTTAGATATTACTCCTCAAGCACATTACCATTATCACTCTCTTTTTAAAATTTTATATTAAAATTTCAAGTTCTTTTGATTTAAAGGTTTTTAAGTTTAAGGATGCTCTATTATTTTCCTAAAGATGTGTACGCATTGACCTTTTTTAGTGCAAGTTACCTCTTTTTAATTTGTAAGTGTATACATTGAACCTTTTTAGTGCAAGACGTTTCTTTACTATTTATCTTAGTATAAGTGCCATCTTTACTATTTATCTTAGTATAAGTGCCATTGTGTAAACGTTGACCTTTTTGGAGTTTTTACCGAACAAAATATAAACCTATCAAGTTTTAGTATTGTTGATTAACTCACCATGTTTTTTTATCACTTACCGAAAGAAAACACCTCACAGTAGTCATAGTTGTCAGTTGTCATAAGTACAGACAATACAGACAAACATATAAACGCCATAAGGGGAAAAAAATCATAATACCAATAATCAAATGCAATTAAAAATGTAAATTACTCATTGAATTAATGCGTGTTAGTTTTAGTGTTGCAAATTGTTATGATACTTTTCTCTTGTACATTAGAAAAGTATAATTGTGCAGTGTATAAAAGTACATCTCAATAAATGTATTATATACATGGGGTTTTGGGGAAAACACAATTGTTTTTAAGATATATTTTCTTTTTAATACAACATGCAAAATATAATAAAAATCATATCAAGAAGGCATCCACAGTCGGCTTAGCGAACAAAATTGGGTTACCATTAGAATACACCTCCCTAGGGAAACTATACCCGTTCCGGTATAAGTACAAGTCCTTATCGCGGTATTATTGTTACCAAAGCCTTATTTACTGTGCAACTAGACCCGATTATGATTTTCCGTTGTTTGTACCCAATACTGGTGTACTAGAAGAAGTGGTTTTGAGTGTTTCGAATGCCGAAATACACTGTTCAATGAGTTGTGCCCTATACGGTGCATTGCTGAGAATGTTAGAGAAAACACTAAGCAAAGAACATATCTGATCATTTTGATCATCTGATAAGTTATCTAATGTAATTCTGAAATTTCGCGTAGTAGAATATGCTTTATTTTTGCTCTTGGCAAATTCATTATCTACCGCGGTGGTCTGGTATGTTTGAAACTCGCTCTCGGCTAAGTTACTAACCATTAAGGAATTCTCTCCCTTGACCTGTGCAACTGGTGCCATTGGCAATACATTAGTGCATTTTAGCTTCTCAGTTTCTCTACTATGGTACTGTTTTAACATGTTTACATGTACCAATCGCTTGGTTTTCCGGCGGTCAGGTGTTCTAATCATATAGTTTACCTCCCCAATTCTCGAGTCTATGGCATATGGACCACTGAATTTAGCACTGAGGGGTTGACCGGGAATAGGTAAGAAAACCAAAACTTTTTCCCCTGGTTGGAAAATTCTGTCCCTAGATTTCCTATCATACCAGGTTTTCATTTGGCTCTGTGCCTTTTGTGAATGCCTTTTTGATACCTCATAGGCATCATATAATCTATTCTTAAATGTTAAGACATAGGTGAGCAGGTCAGTTTGCTCATTCTGCTTCAACAAAGATTCCTGCAACATTTTGAGTGGACCCCTTACCGTGTGTCCGAATATGAGTTCAAATGGACTAAAGCCTAGTGAATCCTGTACGGCTTCCCGTGCAGCGAATAACAAAAGAGGCACACCGGTATTCCAGTCTTTCTCATTCTCCGTGCAGTAAGTACGCAGCATTGTTTTTAGCGTTTGGTGGAACCTTTCGAGAGCGCCTTGCGACTCTGGGTGGTAGGCGGTTGCTTTTCGATGCTCAACACCAAGACTACTGATAATTTGCTCAAACAGTTTCGACGTGAAGTTCGTTCCCTGGTCTGACTGAATAGACCGAGGTAGCCCGTATCTTGTAAAGAACTCGACGATTGCGTCAGTGACCTTTCTCGCGGTGATGTTCCGTAGAGGAATTGCTTCAGGGAATCTTGTGGAGGCACACATTATGGTCAGTAGGTACTGATGTCCTGATCTGGTTTTCGGTAGTGGACCAACACAGTCAATTAGGATTTCACTGAAGGGTTCCCCGAATGCGGGTATAGGGTGTAATGGAGCGACTGGTATCTTCTGATTGGGCTTGCCTATCAGCTGACAAAAATGACAGCTTCTGCAGTATGTCACGATGTCTTTATGTAATCCTGGCCAGAAAAAGTAGGGGAGAACCCGAAGATAGGTCTTTGAGACTCCCATGTGTCCAGAATAAGGCAAATCATGAGCGATACGCAGGATATCATTTCGATAACGGTTTGGAACGATGATTTGGTGTGTTTCGGACCAACCTTCGTTAATCTGGTCGTCGCGTGGTGTCCATTTACGCATTAGCAGGCCATCTTTTATGTAGTAGCACACTGCTAATTTCTCTGCCTCAGGTTCGGTGACAGCTTGCTCACGGAGCCTGGCAATGTTCACGTCGTCTTTTTGTTCCTGGATGAGTTGATGTCTAGAAGACATGTTGATATTGGTCTCAGAGGTGGTGCCGTGGAGTAGGTTGGCGAACTGAGTCGTGCCAATATCTGACTCTCGCAAGCTGGAGTTCTGTTCCGCTTGGGCTTCTCTGGACTCTGCTTTCTTCTGCTGCTTTCTTTGTTTCATGCCCCTAGTGACGGCACAAGTGGGGTGTGCAGTGTTACTTTTGCCCACACCAATGTCACTGGGACGAGTTGGGGTCTTGTACCTTTGCTGAGCCTAAGGATGATAAGACTGAATCTTTCTTTATGCTATTCAATATCACCTTACCTCCAGCTAGGTCATTTCCAATGAGGAGTGCTATACCGTCAATTGGAAGGGCTGGCTGTACTCCGACAACCACAGTACCAGATATCAGTTCCGTTTCTAGCTGTATCGTGTGTAGTGGCACGCTTGTCTCGCCCATCTCCACACCTCTCAGGAGTACCTTTCTACCTGTGAATGAATCACTGGAAAGTGGTAATATACCTTCTAGAAGAAGCGACTGGGATGCACCCGTGTCTCTCAACATTAGAACTTTTCTCCGACAGCTTCCATCTCCTGGCATGGATACATAGCCTTCATGGATGAACGGTCTGAATTCTCTCAGAGTCTTGTTCTCTGGTGGACATTTACTGGTCTGTTCTGCCTTTATCTTTGAACAATCATCAGCTAGCTTGTTTTTCTGTGGACTTAGGTTAGAGTTTGTAAATATAGTTGATGTAAGTTTACAATCATTCTCATTATTACGTTTTACAGTTTTATGCACTAACTCGACCTTTTCTTTGGCTTCACCACCGGATCTCTTGTCTCTTATGTGGTTTGCTCTCGTGCGTCGCTTGGGCTTACGTGACCCATCAGCACATGAGTGAGGAGAACTCTCTCTCACTACCTGACTACTTTTCATATGATCTTCCTTCTGTTTGGCTTTGCAGATTGGAATAGACCCATCTTTCGTTGTCACACAATTAGCTTTTAGCTTGATGTTAGAGGTTTCGTCATTTCCTCTTAAATTTTGTCTTCCGCTTTTTGCCTTACTATTGCCATTTGCTTCACATACTGGTTTGGGTGTAAATATGTCCTCTCTACTTAGAGTAACACAAGTAGCTGCAAATACCTGTTTTGGTTTTGCCGGCTTCCCATTCAGTACAAAACAGTTCTGTTTAGTATGTCCCTCTTTTTTGCAGTGGGCACATACAAGTTTCATAGGTCTCACATTTCTATCGCTTGCATTATTTACAGTCCTAAAGTTATTGGAGTTGTCCGTTTTATTACGCCTGTCAGAGTTAAATTTCTGGTTATTGAATTGCTCTGGTTTATTTCTGGATTGTTGTGATTGTTGCGAGTTTTCTCGGAGATCTCTTGTAGGATATGGATGTAAAAGTACAAAGTCATCCGCCAATCTGGCTGCTTCTGTAGCTTTAGCCACCTCCCTGTCTGCAATGTGCAGCTTAATATCAGTTCTTGTGCAGTTTAGGAACTCTTCAAACAAAATAACCTCTTTGAATTCTTCATAGTTATTATTTACTCTCCTGGAGCGTAGCCACCTGTCCAGATATTTTTCCTTTTGCCTAAGAAAATCTGCATAGGTCTGTTGACTACTTTTTCTTAGTTCTCTAAACTCTCTTCGGTATTTTTCTGGTCTACCTTCCTAAACACGTAAGACCTTTTGTTTAATACACTCATAGTCATTGCTTTCTTGTTCACTCAGTGCCAAAACAACCGTCCTTTTCCCTTCCTTCAGTTAATGCCGATCTAAGAATTAATGCCATTTTATCCTTTGGAAATTCATAGTCTTTGGCATTTTTTTCCAGCAATAAAAAAAAATCTTCAGGGTCGAGGGTAGAAAATTTTGGAACATATTGCAAATACTTGGCCAGCTCAATGTTTGAGATTTCTTTATTTGGCGGGCGAGCATTAAGTGTTCTGCTCTCTGCCTCTATTCTAGCCATTTCGATTCTTTGTTGCATTTCTATCCTAGCAAGTTCTATCCTTTCTTGCTTAGCAGCCTCAATTTTTGCTAGTTCTATTTGTAATCTTAATTGTTCATTTAGTTGCAATGCTTGATCATTGTCTTCATCCACACGTACATTCTCAGTGTCATTCTCGCTCAATATCTGATCAGTTTCAACATAATCAACTATTAGTTGGTTGTTATCTGCTAGGCACTCCCTGATCTGCTGTTGTAATTTAGTACGAGTAGGGGTAACCTGCGTAACAGTTATCTGTAAGCCATGAGCCAATTCTTTGAGTTGAGTCAGCGTTAGCCTATCTAACTCATCAGTAGTAAACATTCTATTAGCATCCATTTTGCTTGATCAATTAGAAATGTTACTTAAAAAAAAGAAATTAAGATCCAACTTACGTGTGTTAGAATGTCCAAATTCACTACACAACACAGTCCTAAATATTAGACAATAGTATGAGTTAAAAATTATTTCAGGAATATACTTGAGTACGAATGCTGAAAAACCTTGTAACGGTAGTATGATGAAATCTTCGTGATTGCAGAACGATAATTTGTAAATAAAATAGACTCTGATGCAACATGTAAATAAATCTTCCAGCTAAATATTCGATTGTAGCAGTGACAGTGATGAGTTGTAAAACTATAGTCTTGAAAAATTATCCTCGTAGTTGTGTAAAGCAACTTGTGTAAAAATATTTAGCTCGACGAAGCCCCCTTCAATGTATAGTCTGTATAGTAGATAGAGTATCTCCTTCCTCACAAACAATAAACTTCTCCGTGGCGATTCCTCAGTATTAACAATGATTCATTATTGAAGTGCTTGTAAAAATTTGCGCGGCAGACATCGTTATATTGTTGTGACGTGTCGCCTTGATTTTTCCAATAATAATCTTGCTACTTGAAAAAAATTATAAAACGTTATTACCTTGAGTATTTGAATATAATATACTTCCAGACGTTAGACCTCTTGTAATGCTGATAAACTATTTGCCGGACAGAGACCACATGTTAAATGGTAGCTTTCACTCCAATTCCTTTGGCGGTTGACTAGGGTTTGATTTTTAAGGCCAGCGGGAACTCACTTCGTTCTGAGAGTGATAAACAGTCTGCAGCAGTTTTTCCAAGTTTGGTTAGTCTGTCCTGATACCATTCAAAATTCTCAATAATAATATGAATTCAAAAACCAACTCCTTGACTAATAAATGAAGAAACTTTATTATAACTTGCAAATCAAACGATGTTAGTGAAACAAATGTACAAGGCGAAAATTGGTAAGCGAGGCGTAGTGTCTACTATCAATGGTGCCTAGCGGAAAGAGAAAGAAATAGTCCGCGTCTCTGTCTTTTATAGTACCCAAGAAGCCCGCGAAATTGAATATCCCTCCGCGTTAGCTCTTACTGGTTTACGCTGGTTTCAAGAGTGATGCGTTTATAGCCTAATTAGATTTTAGTCAACGAAGAAAAATAAACAGTCGTGTCCCGACAATTAAAGTATTTTAAAATATAAACTCTGTCGAGGGATTTATAAAAGGGTGTTTTAAACTATGTATGCACTGTAACCTAACATGTGCATTTTGTGTAATTTCAACACTAAAAGTACAATAATTATGTCTCTAAATTCTTCTGATGCTGAGCTGCAGTAGACTTTAGCTTATTTGTAGAATGAAATATTGATATGCAATTAATATGTAGATCAAAAAGTCTAAAAAACATTTGTTAAATAATCGAACATTTGTCTGCGAGCCAGATGCAGCCATCAAAAGAGCCGCATCTGGCTGACGAGCCATGGGTTCCCGACCCCTGTTAAACCCTCAAGAATTCTTTACTATTACTGAGATAAAAAAATAATACGTTTCTTGCTAACAACCCCTAATGTTTTGAGTTAATATAACTCCCCGTTATTCTTCTTCTCATCTCTATCTCGTACCACCACACACACACACACATACACTCAAACCTTCACACAAAATACATCAATTTTAATCCTCAATGATCTTTATCGTGCAGAACACAGTCACGATTCTTTTATTGACTCTGGCAGCCAGGTGAGACTTCCACACCTGACCAAGTCTGTCCCGGCAGTAAAGAATGGAATTATTTTCTTAATCGAATGTATTTTAGGACGTTGTCTCGCGTGCGCTGCCCCAGCTCTAAGCTACCTTTGGGAGAGAAAATAACAACTTTAGGAATTTTTTATAACCAGCACGCAGTCTGATGACGTCATTCTACGGTCAACAAATAAAGTGGCATAAGGGTTCACACAGTACGTTATTTTAAAACTCCACGGTTCTGGAATCCCGGATGTAAGTATTATTTCAGCAAGGCCAACCCAAGATATGCGGGCACTCCAACATTTTTATCTTTTAATTTACAACACCATACAAATAGCATCTCCGCATCAAACTCAAGGAAGAAAAAATGGCAGCTCTTTTTCAGAGAGTCACTATCGGGTAGCACTAAATGCCAAAAGAGTTTAAAGCAACAACAACAACAACCAAATTCAATCAGAGACTATAATAAGAAGGACTGCTTGCGCTATTTTTAGAGCTTTAAGAGTCGTGTTTTCCGTGCGCAGCCAATAACGCATGGCCCAAAAGACTTCCGTTGTATACTGCTTTCGATTTTAAATCGTAAAATTTCGCCTCGGGTCTAATGGCGTCTCCACAGAACAATGAAGAAGAAGAAGTAGTCGTAAAACTACCTATAAGCTAGAAAGTATTAAGGCAGAAGCGCTACTTTTTGAAAACGCAAAGTCTATGCTTTGTTCTATTGTCACCCCCTCTTGTGATACGCTTATGAAATAACTTCTCTAAAAATAACTCTGCGTGGGTTGTATCAATCTACGATTTTCTATTTCACCTTAAAAATAATTCATTCAGATTATATAACCCACACCCTGGAGTTCCAACTGTCCTGCCAGGTAATTCACGTAATAACATCCCCATCCTTTATGTTTTCTTTCTTTTACCTGTTTTTAAAGAAAAATGGAAACTCGGGTAAAAGTGTGAAGTGATATCATCTTTTATCAGTCTGTCTTTTTTACCTGAATGAACGTGAGCAGTAGAAGGGGAATGCTCATTGTATACACAAGGTAAATGTGTTTATCTCCCATCTCCCGCTCCCCCTCTTTCTATTGCCTTCGACAGCGTTTCCATTGACACATCTTGAAACTTTGTTAAAACATTCTACGAATGAAATTTCGGGTGCGGTGGTCTAACGACAAAGCGTTGGATTTCAAAGTAAGTGTCTCTTTCACATGACTTTCGTCTATTGAGGGGGAAGGGGGGGGGGGCTAGGGAAGCAGCGTTGACAGGCTTAGGTGGGCGTGGCTTCAAAAGTGTATGTGTGGCCAGCACAATACCGAGCAGTCTTTAGTTTTTTTTTTCTTTCTTGAACTAATGTCAGATACCCATCAGTGACAACCTCCAGTCGCGGAAAAAAAGTATAAATGACATTTCGTTAACCTAGATTCGAACATGAGACGATTGTAATAATAATCTGAGTGTTTTCAACGTGACCGACTTCGTGGGGTTCTTCTTCTTCTCTTCTTAATAGGCTACTGCTGGAGTAAAATGTAAAAGCAATGTATCCCGTTGGACCAAGTCCATCCATAGGACCGGTGAACCAGCGTTCACTAGTTTCTGTGGCAACGGCATACTAGGTGACTGTGAGGCCAGCACAATGCCCACCCATCTTTACTTTACCCCAACTAATGTCAGGTAGCCTTCAAAGCTGGGTAGACTCTGGGACAAAATCCTAGCCTTCAGCAGGATTCGAACCCAGGCCCTTCGGTACGCCAGTCACCATGCCCCAATACTGTAACAGTATAGGACCGTAAAAACATTCACGGTAACTTGCATTTATCAAACTTTACGGGCGAAGCCAAAAATTCTTCCAGGTGGGGGGGGGGGGGGGTAAACTTTTGCCAGACAATTAGTTACCAATTTTTTATGCGAATTTAATACTGATTATTTTGTAAAAACTGTTAATAATCTTTTTTCCTTAAATTTCAGGGGGGGGGAGGGCTTGTCCCTCTGTTATTGCCAACGAATATAGTGAAATGCTCTATTAGCTATGTAATTATAAAAGTACTCGATATTAAAGACACGAATGGGCTATCGTGTGACACCCCTGTACTACCAAATAAGTTGACGCCTCTGACTATTGCGTCTTCCGTTTAGCTCTGCCGTTTTAACACCCTGGACTCGGAGAGAGTGGGTTCAAGTGCTCAGTATATCGAGTATGACGTCGTAGTTCGCGCGTACTTGGGATAGCGGGAGATAACAAGTCCTGCTACTTAATTGTTGTGTTTTCTTGTTTTCTCACCTCCCCTTAATGCAACGGATCGCGTGTTGGCGTGGTAGTCATGACAACACAAAAATATATATTAAACAGTGGGAAAGCATCATCACTTATGCTAGATCTTACTTATGATATAATCGGATAACGTTTTTTGTTAGACTTGCTTTTTTGCTCATCCGTCGTCTGATTCTAGTCTTGCATTTTTATTAGTGTTTTAAATTATGCTAAGTTACTGGTTTTACTGGTTTGTTCAGACAACCCATTCCATGCCCGGATACCACTCGGGAAGAATGAGTACTTATATGCATTTGTTCTCGCATAAGGGATAAGGAAAGTGTATTTTGTCCTAATGTTTATCTGAGCATTGCAACAGGTTGTTATTGGGTTATTTCTAAATTAGAGTTTATTGCCTTATGTATTATTACTACTTTACTCTTTGCCCTTCTTTTGTTGTTGTTGTCAAGTTATAGTGAATGAGTGATTGTAGTCTCAGTCTGGATTGTAGTGATTGTAGTCTCATTCTGGATTGTAGTGATTGTAGTCTCAGTCTGGATTGTAGTGATTGTAGTCTCAGTCTGGATTGTAGTGATTGTAGTCTCAGTCTGGATTGTAGTGATTGTAGTCTCAGTCTGGATTGTAGTGATTGTAGTCTCAGTCTGCATGTCGCTGTTTCTTTCTCGAGGTATTACATTCTTCACAGATTATTGAACTCAGAGCATTCACACGACATGTAGAAATAATCACTCTGGTCATCTCTTATGCAGATATAATAATATTTCGACACTAATTCTGCTATTAAACTGTTTAATTAGCCTACTATAAAAATAACTCATTTCAGCCATCCTCTTGAATTATAACTTTGCAAATAAACGGTATGCCGATGACAATACACAGCCAACTCCCCAAAATAAGTTTATTACTGTTGTGCGCATTGGTAAATCCTTAATAAACTCACCAAATTAAAAAAAAAATTTCCGTCCGCAAGAGATTGTGGCGTAATTACTCACTCTGACTTTTGATTTCTTCCTGCTGTCGGATGGAGCGGCCCTGAGCGAGTTTCTCCCACGAGTTTGTGTTCATGTGTGCTATGTCTATTTTCATTTTGCACACAGATTTGAACTGTGGACAAAACCGGTCTCTTTTCTCTCGAGACCTCTGCGCAGCTCTCAGTACAGCAAGATCCCTAGGGGATACGTTCTGAACCCATTCTGCGGACATGGCCTATCCACCGCCGGCGCCACTCGCCCAGGATTCAGTTTATGCACAGCGTGTTGGCTTTCCAAATGCATATAAAGAACATAAGATGTTAACTTCGATTTCTATTGTGCGTTTCTTTCTTTATTTTGTTTATCACTATATACAGCAAATAATAAATACGGCCTTGAGAATTTCAGTGATATTTTCTTGTATAAGTCTAATTCGGTTTTGCTTGTTGTTTGTTTGTGTGTGTGTGTGTGGGGGGGGGTGGCTCAGGGTGGCACAGGGAGAACGGTTGCCACAGATAGTTTCGCTGGCGTACCTAGGTCCTGGGTTCGAATCCCGGTGAAGGCTTTGATCTGTTTCCGGGACTGGAGTGTGTCCCTGAGTCTACCCAGCTCTGATGGGTACCCGACTTTAGTTGGGGTAAAGTAATGGGTTGTTCGTTTTGCCTGGTTTGTTCAGACAACCCATTCCTAGCCCTAACGCCACTCGCAACGATACTTGTAACATAAAGTTGAAATCGAATATCTACTTTTGAACATTCATCGCGTTTAATTGGTCAAATTTCATACATACTTTCACATATAATCGTCTCTACTCGTTATAACCATTCCATGTCTATACATTCATAGAATAATTTAAGGGAACACTGACATAAAAAAAACCTATACACACAGCCCATATTAACCAACCAATTCACTGTTTTATGAATGTAATTATGTTAGTCTCATAGTGAACAGATCGAATACTTGTTTTGGGGGGGAGGGTGAAGATGAGTTTTTTTTAAAGAGAGGGGTACTCCCCCACCCCCCCCCTTCCTCCTCCCAACTATGGCCGCCGTTGGTCTCCGCGTAGCGGAACGGCGGATTTACCGCAGTCCGGTTAATGGGGTCATCGCTGACCGCAGTCCGGTTAATGGGGTCATCGCTGACTGCAGTCCGGTTAATGTGGTCATCGCTGACTGCAGTCCGGTTAATGGGGTCATCGCTGACTGCAGTCCGGTTAATGGGGTCATCGCTGACTGCAGTCCGGTTAATGGGGTCATCGCTGACTGCAGTCCGGTTAATGGGGTCATCGCTGATCAATAATTTATCGCAGCTTTATTGAATTTTTCTGTCAAAACTACAGCATACACGGTAAATGTAAAGGGATTAAAAAATTAATAGCTTGAAAAACTGGCCCATGAGATTTACACGTAAAGACCAATAATTGTGAAGCAGCGTTCATAAGTTTATGTGGTCAAAGCATACTAGAGAATTGTGTGGCACAATTGACCATCCATCTTTGATTTTCCTTAGCTAATGTCATGTACTCATCGGGAAGCACCTCAGGGACACCCACCCTCCAGACATGCAAACGAACCCTAGCCCAGGGGTCGGCAACCAACAAAACACGTGTCAGAATTGGCTCGCAGAGCCTTTTTCATTGGCACGCGGAAGACTCCCCAAAAAGGCAATTCAAGTCTCTTCCACACAAAAAAAAAATGGAATGCTAAATCAAGGTTGTTGGCACGCTGAATGAATTAGAAATCCTACTTTGGCACATGATTACCAAAAGGTTGCCGACCCGTGCTCTAGCCTACACCAGGATTCGAAACCAATGACTTTCGGAACGCCATCGTGTTTAATCTCCAACGAGAATTAGCATCGTTTCTTGCCGGACGCATTGGCCCTAGCGGGTGTTTGTGTCCAGGACATGGGGAAAGGGGAGAGTGGGGTTGGAGTCTTTATATTAGTAGATATCCAGAATACTGTGTGTGTGTATTCGGGAGAGTGATTTTAGATCTTAGTAATGGCTTACGAGTTAAAAACTGTAGAGTAGGGAGTGGAGTGCAAGTGTCCCACCCATTACTCTTGCCTACGTCTAAGGTTTGAACACGATGCAGGCGTTGGCTATGCTATGTCTTGTACATCACTGTTTGCATTTATGAAACATTCCACCCCCCCCCTTCACTCACCCACATTTTCTCCCCACAACAGAATCATTTACATAGTCGCCAATATTGATCTATCTCTTGCATCTTCTCTTATTCCTCCCCTCCCCCCACCCCCCACACCCTAATTCGTCCCAGACCCAGTTGGAAAAATGACCCCGGGGATGAAGGGGGGAGGGTTGGGGGGCAATATTGGAGCTGGGAATGTCATTTAAAGGTTCAGTGGCCTGCTACAGAAATGACTGAGTGCGTCCCATGTCTTCCTGCTCTATTTCTCTCCCGCGGAAAACCACAGGAACTACAAGTACTAGAGGTACCATTGGTAGTTCTTTATAACAAACGACAAAATGAACATTGACTAGTATTTTGCAGTTGTAAACAGACGGTTATCTTTTCTTTTCTCTCTCTCTCTCTCTTTATTGTAAGTGTTAGTTTTGGATTGTCGTATTTTCTTTCTTCTTTTTTTTTTGTGCTGACGAATATATCTGACAATCAATTAATACAGTGATCTAATTAGATCCGTGATTTACACATACATTTTATGTTTTAGATGAGATTAAAATATTTTGTATTTTCCTGCAGACTGCAGATTAAAATTCAAAATTAAAGTTTTTTCTGTAGTTATAAAAAAACAGCAACACACAATTACTGTTAGAAATAGATCAAACTTTATAACTGTTTTAAAAATACAGCAACAGTTTTATCTGTTATAAAAAAGACACGAACGTTTCAACTATTAATAAAGAAATTTATATATAAGTTGGCCAAGGGCGCTTTTTTTTATTGGATCCGACAAGGAAGAAAAACCTTATTTCGCCTTCACTAATGTTTTGGGTCTATTACTACCTTACTGCCAGTGACAAAATTAGCTCATAGGGAACAAATGCCAGCAAAAATCTCCACTTTTTCTCGGTCACTATCGTGGCCACTGATCTGGCCCAGGAATGACTGCTGCCCCTCAGTTTCTGTTCAATATTTGGGTCATTTTAAGGAGGTATCGTCTACGAAAAATACTTCTCTGAAAAATGCTAAGCTAACTTTTTTTTCTTGCGTGAAGCGCATTTATTAATGTCAAAGGAACCACGCAGAGTAATTATATATAATATTGTCTTTTAAACTTTTAATCTAGAAATAGCTTTCTTTAAAATTCTAAAACTGTATAGTATTATTAGTATTATAAATCCAGCAAAATCTATAGAAAAACAGCAGAAACACTTTTCTTATCCCTTATGCTAGAAGAAATGCATATAAATACACTTTCATTCCTAGTGGCATTCGGGCATGGAATGGGTTGCCTGAACAAACTAGAAAAGCGAGTAACTTAATAACATTTAAAATATTAATATAAATTGCAAGACCACCGATGAGCGTAGGACGCAATAATCGTCTTTATAGAAGAAGCGTCTGTAATATATAAGATAACTAATTATAGACGAAAAGTAAAAAGTACACAAAACGCAAACTGCAATGTGGCAAGGGATAATTGCATATAGACTATGTGTCTTAAAGTTTCATCCGTTGTCTTTAAAAAAACGTAGGATAAGATGACAATTTTTAAATATTTAGATTTTGCATTGAGATGTTTACTCACATATTTAATGCATTTGGCTTTTTATCACCCTAGCCGCCACTGTTTCTAAGGTAAACATTCAATTAAGCGTTTTAGTTTGAGATTATAAAATCTAAAACTCCCCAACCGTTCATTTTGATGTGACGTGGACATACCCTAGCTTTTAACAAAGAATCTTAAAAAAAAAAACATCTGGGTTCTCTCCCTTATTGTCGCTGCAAGAAGGAAAAACACAAACAAAACAAATCTTCTTTGATCATCGAATCAACACAACAAAACATCACCTTCAGCCTTTAGGCGTCAAGAACGACGTAGCACGTCTTAAAATCTGGGTGTATACCTACGCCCTTACTCCCCCACAGGTGAGCAAAGCCGTCGTGTAAACAGTTAAAATGGGACCTTGGTGGTCCGAAGATACATGCAGGATTTCGTGTTTGATTGCCCTCTTCTAGCTCGTGTTAATGGACATTTAGCTGGCTTCCCCCAGTAAGTAAGAGCTGACTCGTATATAATTGTATAGGTTAATATAAGCATGCTTTATATCAATAAAATATAAAACAGATTATGCACAGAAAACATGTCAAAATTGTTTCGGTTGCAGACTTCAGACATTTGAGTGAGATTCTGCCATTTTGGGTAACCATGGTTACAGAGAAGCTTTCTAATAATACATGTACGTTTAAGTATACGTTATATTTCTTTTCTGTTGAGTCTCTGTGTCTTGCTAGATTTCATCAGCACATAAAGTACATACGTCCTCTATCATATTTATTAGAATCTAGGTTATCTGTGTTAAATTAATTCTCTTGCAGTTACTGAGTTAGCATCTTTGTGTCATTTTAAAAACATAAAAAGTATCGTTAAAGTACATGACGTTCTGTATACATATAGTGTGCTTTTTGTGTGTGACTAGAAGTTAGGGTTAGTAGACAATGGACCGCTGCATACGTAATGTTGTTTAAGGGAGATGGCGATATCTACATACAAGAAATAATTCAACAGCATTGCACAAGCAGAAATATGTATTAGCAAAGACTATAATAGCTTTGATATTTCTGCTCTTTGATGACTAGAATGACTTCTTTTCGGAATTCCCGATTCCCTTTTGTATTGTACACTTCCGTTTTATTTAATCGCACTGATTTTCCCAATGAAAAATAAAAATAAAAATTGAAATTTGTATACAGCGGAAACCTTTCGGCAAACTTAGGAGCGTAGAAATAATTTAAGACAGCGTTATTGGATGCGCATGGAAAAAATAATAATCTCTAAGAATAGAACAAGTGGTCCATCTTATCATTGTCTTTGGTATAAGACATCAATATTGAGCATTTGAAAAAAAGGCTGGGAGTCTCCATTTGCTCTAATCTTGTGAAGTTTATGGGTTCAATGGCGCTGTCGAGTCAAGACTTTGTCGAGTTTGGACGATGTTCACTTGTACAGCCAAGCGGGTTCATCACCTTGATAGTAAAAGACAGGAAACCATCGCGCTTAAAATTGAAGAATTTAGATTACACATCAGAATATAGATCACACTTCAAAGTAGATATTAAACCTTAGAATATAGATAAAATCATAGAATATAGATCACACTTCGGAATATAGATCACAACACTTCAAAGTAGATATCAAACTTTTAGAATATAGATCAAATCTTAGAATATAGATCACACTTCGGAATATAGATCACAACACTTCAAAGTAGATATCAAACTTTTAGAATATAGATCAAATCTTAGAATATAGATCACACTTCGGAATATAGATCACACTTTAAAATAGATATTAAACTTTAAAATATAGATCACTTCTAAATGCACATCTTTAAAAGATATGAAATAAATCCAGCAAGTTCATTGATTTATGTTCACAACATTCATTCCAAAGCCTATGTGTTAATTGTTTTACCATAGACTATAATATACATGGACCGCTTGCTTTAGTTTTTTTCTACTCTTATCTTCTTGTTTTGTAATTCCCGATTCTAAATAAAGTAGTTGCGATACAAGTTCCGTTTTATTAAATCTCACTTTATCGACTTTAAATTAATACTTGTTCTACTATTATTCCCATTATCATTGACTATAATAAGATGGACCGCTAGCTCTATTCTTAGAGCTTATATATTTTTTTCCGTGCGCAAACAACACTGATCTATAAATGTTTCCGCTGTATACAACTTTGGATTTTAATTTTACTTCAAAAAATCATAGCGATGAAATAAAACGGAACTAGTATAGAAACTACTTTATAGCAACTACTTTATTTTGAATCGGGAATTCAGAAAATCAGTGTTTCGAGTCATCATATAGCAGAAATACTAAAGCAAGCGGTCCATGTATATTATAGTCTATGGTTTTACGTTATTTTTTAAAGCATTTTAAAGTCTTTTTTTTAATATGTAATAATACAGTTTTTAAACGTATCTATTTATTTTTCTTTCAAATAGTTACGTTTATGATTATTTCTAAGAGCTAATGACACATGTACCAACAACCTATGCAGAGAGTGTGTCCGAAAGTACCCGCATTTCCGGAATCATTTATATTCTACACGATCTAAATTGTGATTGGTCGATTCCATTTACGTTTTAAAAAACAATAACATGGGTGGGGCTGTATGCATTAACCCTTTGAAACCATGCAATCAACCCATTTAGTATTCATTATTACTCTTCTCTGTGTGCACTTTCAATACTAATAGACGGGCTACCACGGTAAAATATACACTATAGTCTAAGTAAGTGCAATGTAATTTTCCCCCGTCCCCCCAACCACAGTCCACCAACCAATGCATCATTTTGGACGGCGTGTTGGGCGAGACTGGGGGTGGGGTCGGGTGGGTGGGGGACGCGGACTCCTTCCCATCTTCCATTGATTGTTTTAAATTGCTTTTCCCAAATTCGTTTGTGAATTTTCCCCCCTTTTGTTTGGTGTGTTTAAACCACGGAGTCGTTAACATCAACAACAACAAAAGAACCTGACGCCCCTGCATGTGATTGCCGAAGGTTATAGTCTAAGGTTTTCAAGGTTTATTCTAGACTCGTGTTATTGATTGATCTACGTAACCTTTGAACCATCAGAGCCTGCAAGCCTGCAATGAAGGTAACCTTTGAACCATCAGGGCCTGCAATGACTTTATTCGGAAGATAAATAGTTTCAAAAGATGACGTCATTATTTTGAAATCAATATTTGTGTGTATTTGTGAGTAAAATACTTTTTACTCCACTGTACATTATGAGAGAGAGAGAGGGAGTGTGTGTGTGTGTGTGAGAGAGAGAGAGAGGGAGAGATGGAGAGAGACAAAGAGAAGAAGAGAAAGTGAGAGAAAAAGAGAGAGAGTAAGAAAGAGAAAGAAAGAGAAAGTAAAATGGAGAGAAATAGAGAAAAAGAGAGAAAAAGAGAGAAAAGAGAGAAAAAGAGAAAGAAATAGAGAGAAATAGAGAAAAAGAGAGAAAAAGAGAGAAAAGAGAGAAAAAGAGAAAGAAATAGAGAAAAAGAGAGAAAAAGAGAGAAAAGAGAGAAAAAGAGAAAGAAATAGAGAAAAAGAGAGAAAAAGAGAGAAAAGAGAGAAAAAGAGAGAAAAAGAGAGAAAAGTGAGAAAAAGAGAGAAAAAGAGAGAAAAGAGAGAAAAAGAGAAAGAAATAGAGAAAAAGAGAGAAAAAGAGAGAAAAAGAGAGAAAAAGAGAGAAAGAGAGAAAGAGAGAGAGAGAGCAAAATGGAGAGAAATAGAGAAAAAGAAAGAGAGACAGAGAGAGAGAGAGATAAAGAGAGAGAATGGGAGAGTCAGAGAGATAAAAAAAGAAAGATAGAGAGCGAGAGAAGGAGAGAGTAAGAGCGAGAGAGAGCAAGAGGTAGATAAGGAAAGAGAGAGAGCAAGAGGTAGATAAGGAAAGAGAGAGAGAATAAGTATTACGTAGTGTGTTTTTGAGAAATAGCTTTGCATAGATCAAGAGATTTAAATAGATAAGAGCGTTAGGAAGTGAGCGACAGAGAAAGATAAATGGAAGGATAAAATAAATAAATAAGTATGTGTTTTTTTGTGTGTCTGACTATGTGTGTGTGTGTGTCTCTCGCCTCTCACGTCACGTGACCGCCATTCTATTTATTTGGTTTTATGTATAGATCAGTGACCTGGACTCAATATATTTTATTTGGTTTTCCTTATAAGGCTAAGTAACGTGTAACTAGCCCTTCTCTCTTTTCCAGGCTTTTCATGTCTTTGACTTAAATGTAATTCATTCCTTTAGAGACGTGCCTCCCTCTCTCTATCATCCACCCACCCGCACCCATTCATCTGTTATGGCAGTCGTAGAGTTGACCTTTAGACATTTCGCCATCAAAGGGACACAACATACTCTTAACTAGTTTTCTTTTTTGAAAGGGAGATAAGCCTACTTAAAAAAAAAATAAACCCACTTTAATTCAAAAGCTTTTGTAAGTGAGAGAAACGAATAGCTTTAAACATAGATTTTTATCTCATTGAAAAAAATGTAGCCCGGTGTCGGGTCGGAACCCGGTAAGGGTTGGTCCGTGGAAAACGTCAACGATCGCAATACGTCACAGTTTATTTTTAGATCTGTGCAAACCATAGCGGAATGCCCGTATGAGAGACCTGGAGGAAAAAGTGTAAATTGCTATAAATAGTGTTGATAAGTTAATAAAACTCACGTCGTGTTCTTCGTAAGTACGTAAAACACCTTTAAACATTTCGCTAATTGGACTACCAATATACTCTGCTATTAAACATCAAGAAATTTCAAACATGCTGATGAAAATTGGATTGGGATTTTAGTATTTAGTTTGGAAAATGATTTTAGAGTAATAATTTTGATAATAAAATTGTAAAACCGCAATACATAAACATAAAGTTATATTTTAATAAATACATTTTTATTATCTTATATTATCTTATATATTACAGATGCTCCTTCTCTAAAGAAGATTATTGCGTCCTACGCGCATCCCTGCTACGAGTCTACTCTTGCATCTTTTATAATTTTTTAAATGATGTTAAGTTACTGGTTTTTCTGGTTTGTTCACGCATCCCATTCCATATCCATATGCCACTCGGGAAGAAAGAGTACTTACATGCATTTGTTCACGCATAAGGGACAAGGAAAGTGTTTTTGTTCTTATGTTTACCTGAACATTGCAACAGGTTGCAATGGGTTGCATTTTAAAATTAGAGTTTAATGCCTTTTATATATTATTACTACTTTACTCTTTGACCTTCTGTTCTCTAGTGTTTCTCTTGCCAGTTGTGAATATTCGCTAGTAATGAACCTTGCAGCTCTTTTCTGAATTTGTTCTAATTGTTTAACGTTTTCTTTAGTTGATGGGTCCCATACAGATGATGCATATTCTAGTATAAGTAAAGTACCTTTCGGACACAGACTTTTAGTTTTATATTCTTATTACATTTTTGAAAGTACCTTTGTGCTAAGTGCTAAGACGTTCATAGTGTATCTT
This sequence comes from Anisus vortex, assembly GCA_949126835.1. Classification (NCBI taxonomy): domain Eukaryota; kingdom Metazoa; phylum Mollusca; class Gastropoda; family Planorbidae; genus Anisus; species Anisus vortex. The sequence goes on from OX421493.1 coordinate 52,365,150, forward strand.
CTAACCGGGTCTGTTATAGTTATATGTGTAATGAAAAACACCCTATCCGCCATTGTTTCTAATGTAAACATTCAAAGGGGGGTGGGGGTTACCATGGACGATCAGGCACTAAGTAAGTGGGGAAATGTATCAGAATAAGATTGATGCATATGAAGATAAGGGGTGTGCACTTATCATGAGTGATTGACAGGTCCAGTGGCCTGGTCGGACACGAGTTCATGCAACGTTTCTCGCCGAGTCGATCGTGGATGAAGGAAGTATTCGAGTAAATTTAATCACTTCAAAATACAACACAATACACGTTATAAAACATTCACAAATAGATATAGATACAACACAATACACGTTATAAAACATTCACAAATACATATAGATACAACACAATACACGTTATAAAACATTCACAAATACATATAGATACAACACAATACACGTTATAAAATATTCACAAATACATATAGATACAACACAATACACGTTATAAAATATTCACAAATACATATAGATACAACACAATACACGTTATAAAACATTCACAAATACATATAGATACAACACAATACACGTTATAAGATATTCACAAATACAAATGATACAACACAATACACGTTATAAAATATTCACAAATACATATAGATAAAACACAATACACGTTATAAAACATTCACAAATACATATAGATACAACACAATACACGTTATAAAATATTCACAAATACAAATGATAAAACACAATACACGTTATAAAACATTCACAAATACATATAGATACAACACAATACACGTTATAAAATATTCACAAATACATATAGATACAACACAATACACGTTATAAAATATACACAAATACAAATGATACAGCACAATACACGTTATAAAATATTCACAAATACAAATGATACAGCACAATACACGTTATAAAATATTCACAAATACAAATGATAAAACACAATACACGTTATAAAATATTCACAAATACATATAGATACAACACAATACACGTTATAAAATATTCACAAATACAAATGATAAAACACAATACACGTTATAAAATATTCACAAATACAAATGATACAGCACAATACACGTTATAAAATATTCACAAATACAAATGATAAAACACAATACACGTTATAAAATATTCACAAATACAAATGATAAAACACAATACACGTTATAAAATATTCACAAATACATATAGATACAACACAATACACGTTATAAAATATTCACAAATACAAATGATAAAACACAATACACGTTATAAAATATTCACAAATACAAATGATACAGCACAATACACGTTATAAAATATTCACAAATACAAATGATAAAACACAATATACGTTATAAAATATTCACAAATACATATAGATACAACACAATACACGTTATAAAATATTCACAAATACAAATGATACAGCACAATACACGTTATAAAATATTCACAAATACAAATGATACAGCACAATACACGTTATAAAATATTCACAAATACAAATGATACAGCACAATACACGTTATAAAATATTCACAAATACAAATGATACAGCACAATACACGTTATAAAATATTCACAAATACAAATGATACAGCACAATACACGTTATAAAATATTCACAAATACAAATGATACAGCACAATACACGTTATAAAATATTCACAAATACAAATGATACAGCACAATACACGTTATAAAATATTCACAAATACAAATGATACAGCACAATACACGTTATAAAATATTCACAAATACAAATGATACAGCACAATACACGTTATAAAATATTCACAAATACAAATGATACAGCACAATACACGTTATAAAATATTCACAAATACAAATGATACAGCACAATACACGTTATAAAATATTCACAAATACAAATGATAAAACACAATACACGTTATAAAATATTCACAAATACAAATGATAAAACACAATACACGTTATAAAATATTCACAAATACATATAGATACAACACAATACACGTTATAAAATATTCACAAATACATATAGATACAACACAATACACGTTATAAAATATTCACAAATACAAATGATAAAACACAATACACGTTATAAAATATTCACAAATACATATAGATACAACACAATACACGTTATAAAATATTCACAAATACAAATGATAAAACACAATACACGTTATAAAATATTCACAAATACAAATGATAAAACACAATACACGTTATAAAATATTCACAAATACATATAGATACAACACAATACACGTTATAAAATATTCACAAATACAAATGATAAAACACAATACACGTTATAAAATATTCACAAATACATATAGATACAACACAATACACGTTATAAAATATTCACAAATACATATAGATACAACACAATACACGTTATAAAATATACACAAATACAAATGATACAGCACAATACACGTTATAAAACATTCACAAATACATATAGATACAACACAATACACGTTATAAAATATTCACAAATACATATAGATACAACACAATACACGTTATAAAATATTCACAAATACATATAGATACAACACAATACACGTTATAAAATATTCACAAATACATATAGATAAAAAACAACTTTTTTTCTTATTCACATGCAAGGAATAATTCATTGAAGTTTTCTTTCCTCCCTATTTATATCGAGACATGACTTGATTGCGAGAACTGTTCATAAAAACTCTTCACATATGACAAGTGTAACAGCAATAGTTACATCACTAAACCTAGAAACACTAGAGGACAGAGGTGCAAAGAGTCAGGTAGAAATAATACATTAGGCATTAAATATAAGATGTATAAATGGCACTGCACCTTTCTATCTTCAAGAACTGATATCAATGCACGCGCCATGAAGGGAACTGCACTCTTCATCACAGTCACTCCTTAAATTCCCAGTGTGGCTGGACTAAATAAGAAATACCTAGGAGTGCGCTCATTTGAATCAGTGGCGCTTTCTAAAATCTAAATGGACCTGTATGCCTCAGACACTCAGAGAATCTGTGACACTAGAGTCTTTTAAAAAGTACTTAAATTCCTTTCTCTTTGTCTAGCGGCTGTGTGCCTTACATACCAATACGTCTGCCACTGCAATTTATTCCAAAAGCGCACTTAGCATGCTAAATTTAATAGCATTTACATAAGCTCTATATAAATTACCATATTATTATTATTATTAAATATGCATACGAATTCGATAAGACTTTTTTAAGATGCTGGTCATCTTATCTTATGTATTACAGACGCTCCTTCTATAAAGAATAGTATTGCGTCCTACGTTCAATCGTAGTCTTGAATTTTGATTAGTGTTTTAAATTATGTTAAGTTTTTCGTTTTCCTAGTTTGTTCAGTCAACCCATTCCTTGCTCGGATGTCACTCGGGAAGAAAGAGTATGTATTTGCATTTGTTCTTGAATAGGAGATTTAAAAAAAGTGGTTTTGTCCTTATGTTTTTTGAGCATTGTAACAAGTTGTTATTGTGTAAAATTGTGCTGTATATCTAAGCTAGAATTTAATGCCTTATGTATTATTACTGGATTAAGTTAAACGTTTGAAGTAGGTCTATAAATCTGTTAAATGAAGTCACATTTGAAAGTTACAAGATAATTATCTATGAAATTTAGCTTGCATTTATTTATATCTCTTGTTAACATTTCTACGTTAGGTCAATTGATGTATGTTGAACGATTGCGTTTTAGCCTTTAAACTAATCATTTATAGATTAACATCTTTGGTTCAACTCTACACTGCAATGTGGGGTCTTGGTAATAGCATCACTATCCGTGTTTTCAATAATCCACATTATCTGTTCCAGTTCGTGTTTTGTCATGACTTATCTTGGCTTCTGACTACACCTTCTGGCCAGACTTCTCTTGATTGTGATGAATCACACAGCTGAACAATGCCAGACTATAGAATAGCAGAAAAAATTGGCTCACAATTCTGTACTATCTAAGTTGAATGGCTTTTTGTCTAGCTAAGAATGGCTTCTTAGTCAACATGTCGTTGGATGTTTGTATCTTTATAAAAAGCCAATGAATGGGATTTATATATGGGAAAACTATGTGATGGAATGGTTTAATATATTACAGTTGGCATAATCTGGCAATCCGCCTGTCTAAACTCTTAAGTAAAGAATCCTGTCGGATTAAATTGATCCATAGGGCCTGTGAAGCAGCGTTCATCAGTTTCTGTGGCCACGGCATACTAGGTGATAGTGTGGCCAGCACTATGCATAGCCGCCTTTACTTTACCCCAACTAAGGTCAGGTACCCATCAGAGCTGGCTAGACTCAGGGACACCCTCCAGACCCGGGAAAAGAATCCTAGCCGACACCAGGATTCGAACCCAGGACAATTGGTACGCCAGCACGGCCACCCTACCCCCAAACTCTCAAGAGACCGGCCCAATAAATATGTCAATTACTCAATATAAAACAAATGCATGAATAATAATTATATCTTTATCACAAGTTGCGAACTTTAATGTGTTATACAGGCAACAACATTTGTTTCATCAAGGGAAATAAGCAATAGCACGAAGAGAACAGGACGAGAAAACCTTCATGTAGTTGTGATAAAAATTCCCTCCCCTTCACACGGCTGACACTCTTGAAATAGTAGATCTGATGTTTATTTCAGCCCTTTACTCCAGGGAGTTTTTACTTATGTACTGGGCTACTTTATGGGTAACTAATGGAACATTTAGCTCAACGGTTCTCAAACCTTTTGCACCAGCACACTTTTGACTTTGTAAGTTGATATAAACGACTCCCTCTCCATCCTCTCTCTCTGCCCCCCTCCCCTTATGATGTGTACTATAGTACTGAAGCTAAATGATCTATATTCTATGATGTAATGATTAGCATATAAGTCTTAAGCACATGATGGTTAGTTTATTGCGAGAACAAGAAAACATGTTTTGAAACTAACAACGTTTGCCACTGGTCATACAGTCTCCCTGTATCGTTCTTAATCATACTTAAGCATACTTTATCTAACTTAATTTTAACTCATTAATCATTAATACTTCAGCATACTTCTACATAGCCTACTTTCTTATACTTTTACCCATCATACCCATGGAGAATCAAGGCTGGGGAAGCATATAAACCACCGATACGTTCTCATTAAGAGTACACCGGTGGGCTAACGCCATTACGCATCCGAGAATCTTTGCATGCCCACGGAAACTCGGCGGGGAGGAAAGAAATGGCGCAGCAATACCCGTCTCGGATGACCAGGCCTATAGTATGGCATTTGTACCACCGGACAAAAGTGCAGGTATACGATGCAATGCTGCATCGTGTATACGATGCAATACTGCATCGTTAATGAGGCACGCGTGCCTTAAGGTTGCCGACCACTGCACTTTAGCACACTCCACCATAACTCATCACACTTTGTCATAGTTCGTCTTCACTACATAACATCGAACAATCACACAATTCTTCTTCATGTACAAAAGTTCGTAACGCTTTGACTCCATACAGCAATCAGACATTGAATAGTTTGTACCAAGTTCTATTCTAGACATCCCGTCTCTCTCTCTTCCGTCGCACGATAAGGACTAGTACAAATGACTATCGCTACTTTCTAACGGGAATTCCCTGAGGGTATTAGAACACGGGGAAGAAACACGCCTTCCTGTTGTTGTCCATGATAATAGAGATCTATTTGTCTATAACCCTTTTCCTAACACTATAGTCTTAGGATAAAAAGAAAGAGATATATTCGTTAATATCATATAACTTTCTTGTTATCTGTTATATGTTGTTTTTTCTCGTACACAGTTGACCTAAACATAATAGGAATTTTGTGACAGAAACCATCAATGCAGCTGGATAAGGAAGCAACCATTCTATTATCTATGTATCTATTTTTCTATCTATTTATCTACGGTATTTATTTATCTATTTCTAAATATATCGTTCTACATATCTATTATTATATATCTATTAATATATTTATCGATCAATCTAACTATCTATTTATGTATCGATCTTACTTTCTATTTATTTATCGATGTAATTATCTATCAATATATCTATCTATTTCTCTATCAATCGATCTATCGTTCTATCGATCTATCTTTCTATATATCGATCTATTTATCTATCGTTCTGTATATCCGTAAAACCATGTATCAGGCCATCTCTCTGTCTTTTTCTATTTTTATCCTTCTATCTATCTGGCTGTGTGATTCATCTAAACAAAAAACTGAACAATGAACACACGAGGCAACAGTGATAAAAACCATAACAACATATAATGAGCACACGTTGTTCGTCCTTCAAAGCTGAAGATGACCTCCGTCGTGCCATTGTGCCAGCGTGTCACATAATGCTACTAACCAGCCAATCAAATTACACCATGATACCTCATCAACCAATCGGAAAGCCGATTCTTCAGAAGTAACCAGGCACCCCACTAACGGAATGACAACAAAAATTAAAAACACACAAAGTAAAAACTCAACAATCAGCTGCACCGAAAACCAACCAGCAAAAAGTGAACCAGTTATTGCCAAACAAACCAGAAATTCAAGCCAATATATTACACAACACAAACTGCAGTTATTTTCTCCCCTTCCCATTTTACTCCCTGCAGATGAAGCCTCTTTACTGCAAAGGGGGAAATCACCAAAATGAGAAATCACAGTTGCGTCCCTTGAGTATCCCGTCAACCCCTATAGCCGAGTCCGCAAGTCAGATCAGCCTTGATAAAAACCTGGCTTTACAATTTTCTAATCTCCACGTCCAGGGGAGTTTTCTTTGTGTGTGTGTATGTGTGTGCGGAAAAAGGTTAAGTTTAGTCCAAGAGCACAGAGCTCTGCCAGTGGTCTTAACACCAGGGGCAATAACCGATTCATTTCGTTTTCTCCGATTCTCACATCTTAGTGTTATTATTATTATTTATTTTTATTAAAGCAGTAAAAAAAAAAGTGACAATACGTTGTTTTTTTTTGGGGTTAAAACTCGAAGTTCAAGTGCAAAGGTATAATAAAATAACAAAAATATCAATACACATCCTAACTTAAAACAATGTAGGCCTAGTTATGTTGCGGGGTCTTCTGTCATTCGTCTATGATCTGGTTATCTATGAAATACACTCAAGCCCTGCGATGAATGTTTAAAGAAGAATTTAATGATTAAGCATATTTACAATAGTTTCAATAAAGTGCACTTGTTGACAATAAGTAGTTTCTGTAATACTTTGCAAAACAAAAACAACAAACTACACACCTCTGAGTGCTTATATGGGTTTTGGTGCAGAAAGTGGTGGAATGGATTTTCCCCGAAGTTTTTAGAATGCAAAGGAAAAATTCATACTAGAAATATGTAGAGACTATGAAAATACGTGTGAATGTACACAATAATCTCTACGCCAGAATAAATAACTCTACTTGAATTATCAATACAATTTTTACACAAGTAATTGAGCGTTCGCAATGGGCGGAGCTTAAGTTTTTTAGTGACGTCATTTGTAAATAGAGCCACTATTGAGGAACAAATATGGCATATTGTGAAGTTTCTTATCATGCCAAATTCACATATGAATATTGGCTATCCTACTAAAAAATAAGGATGTAAATAGTAGTACTGTAGATTAATTGATTAATGTGATTAGGCTAGGGCCAGCTAGACCTATTTACACTTTCAATTTCACTTTATAGGCCTACACTTTTAATGTTGCGTAGGCTAGGCTAATGGCTAAGTAGGGCAGCTACGATGCCAAGTGATAGTGTTGGTGAATAGGCTATCTAGTCAAGTCACTAATAAGCTCACATTGTCTATGATAATACTAAAATAGCCTATTTTATTTAACAGACATAATAAAGCTAAAATCTTAATAAAACTTAAAACACAAAACCTCATTTAAAGAAAGCTCCAGCCTATATACAGCGGATCACTGTCACCCTGCAGGAGTTTTGGGCCTGTAAACGTGCTTTTTGTCACGTGATTGCAAACGCCCTATATCTAGGACATAACTAATTATAAAAAACAACAACTCGAAATGAATTATGGATGTAATTTTAAATACAAAATGAACAACTATTTCAACTCCTTATAAATGTAAAGATATAAGGGTTAAAAGTTTTAATTTTGTAGAACAACAGAGAATTATTACAAAACTCTGATCTTTAATCTCGTGTAAAAAAAAATAACAATCATTTATATAAAAGTAAATACACTGCTTGGCAATGGTAGACCTAAACTGTTGAAAGTAAAGTATTTAATGGGTAACTATTGTTACGAGTAGATTTATTTCCATATTATATTGGTTCTGTTATTATTAACTAAAGTTAAAATGAAATAATCTTAAACCCGAAATGTTTCCGTGTTAGGAATAAAACATGCATATGTCTAGACACTACGTCATAGCGATAAAATACGTCATATGCACGAGGGTGGAATACCGTTTAGTTTAGTTCTAGTTTGGGCGCTAATGTGTGAGGACTGTTTTTGACCACTTTCTTAAAGATAGGATTACAGCTTAACTCATTATAGAAGAATCTCAACTGATTAAGTTTCATTATATAATACTGGTACATGTATTCTGTGGTATTGTTATATTTTATCATCTCAACTTGTTGGAATAAAATTGTGTTCAATTTCAAACAGGATTGTGGATTTCCTATATATTAAGGTACAGTTTATCTAAATCACTTTATACACAAAAGATTCATATCGCGACGAGTCAAATAAACATCAAATCTAATTCAATAACATCAATATAAATTCTTATACAACCTTGTGAGATCCAAGATGGATATGAATCAAAAGAATATATAATAATACATTACTAAAAATATCATCTAACGTCAGTAGCTGATTTCGCACGTGACAAAAGATTGGGGGCTCAAGTCCTGGATCTAAAGTTTGTATGTATAAGAATTGAGAATATACAACTGTTTTAGTGAAAACGATTTACAACAAATATTTATTCAAATTCTGTCTACGTGGGAGGCACTGTCTGTGTTCGGACATACTGTTTTCAGCTTTGTACACAATCATCTTAAAATTTATCTTCTACAAATATTAAGTGGTGTAAAAATATTTCAAAGGACTTTATGAAAGGTAAAGTTGAAATTTTTTATCTTCTACTTACGTCATTAATATAAAACATGGCGGAAGCTAATCTTACGTTGGAGCAATTGAATATTTTTGCTATCACGTCAGAACAGTTAACTAGCATGTCACTAACCCAGTTAAAAGAGATGGCAAACTCTCTGGGAATAGACATTACTGAAGTTACACCAGTTAGGAGTAAATTGATTCAAGATATTAAGGACTGTTTGAAAAGACATGGTAGAATGCTTGAAGAAAATACTATGAATAGTGAAGAATCAGTGGTTCTCAATGTATCAGAAACCCTGAAAACAGACATAGATAACCATGAATTTAAAATGAATGGAAATGAACTAAGTGCAGACATGAAATTCCAGTTAGAAATGAGGAAGTTAGAAATTCAAGTACAATTGGAAGGTAAAAGAATAGAAGTACAATTGGAAGGTAAAAGAATAGAAGTACAATTAGAAGGTAAAAGAATAGAAGCAGAGAAAGAGAAAAGATTAGGGGAATTGGAAAAAGAAAGAATCGCTAGTAATGAAAGGATTGAATTGGCAAAGTCTCGTTCGTCAACTCATACGATTCAGGAAACAAATAATGTAGAACTATATAAGTTTAAAAAGCATGTCCCAAGCATGGAGAACATAGAGATTGATGAGTTCTTTATGGTCTTCGAAAGAAACTCGATCGATTATAAATTTCCTGAAGATAAGAAAGCAGTACTTTTACGTTCAGCTCTAACAAAAGGCAAGGCTCTAGATGTTGTATTGAATTTGACTCCAGAGGAATGCAATGATTATGAACTAATAAAGAACAGAGTACTATTGAGTTATGTTCTAACTCCAGAAAAGTATCGAAAGTTATATCGTGAGTACAAGAAGGAACCAGAAGTTTCACATGTTGATTTCCTGAGATTAGAGAAAAAGTATTTTGATCGATGGTTACGTTCTAAGAATGTGAATAAAGATTATGAGAAACTATATAATCTCATACTGATGGAGGATTTTACTGAGAAGATTCGCACTGATATAAAAGTTCATTTGGCTGATCGTGGTATTGAAATAGCAGAACAAGCAGCAGTAAAAGCCGATGAATACGTCATTATTCACCCGCATAGCCATTATTTTCAAAATGACAGAACAAGTTTGAGGACTCAAAACAATAATACAGAGAGAAAGTTAAGATCGACAGAGGATAAAAGTAAACAAAAAGCCGATAAACAAGAGAATTCAAGTTTTGTACAAAAGAGAATTACCTGTACATTCTGTAAGAAAGATGGACATATAAAAGAGAATTGTTGGAGTCTACATAAAGAGAAAAGACCCATTAAAAACAAGAACAACGTGGTTTTATCACACATCGCCGTACAAACTGAAACTCACATAAATAAAACTGCCCACAAAAGAATTAAAGCTGATAGAAAGACATTTGATGTTAGTCATGAGGAGATGGCGAAACACGCATGTCCAAGTTGCTCAAAGTCGGAAAAAGTCTTTGAAATGAAGACCGAGGCTATTGAACATTCTAGTTTCAACTCCAAAGGGAGTGTGACAGATGAACAATCAGTAAATAAAACGTTTACTTATGGAGGCAGTAGTGTAGCAAGAAACTCAGTAGGCAGAGAACTACCCGAGTGCATGCTATCGGATGTTAGCGAGGGCTATGTGTCACCTATAGATAATCAAGCTAGAGAACGGAAGATTAAAATTCTACGTGACTCCGGTGCTGATATATCTCTACTGTTGAAGAATACTGTACCAACGTCGAAATTGACTCATACAGGCCAGTATGCCTTGATCAGTACTATGGCTGGAACACTCACGGCACCGTTACATCGTATACAGTTGAAGAGTAATTACTTCACTGGATCTGTTATTGTTGGGATAGTGAAGAAATTTCCCTACAGAGTCATTTCATTACTTTTAGGAAGTGACATTGCCAAGAATCAGGTACATTCTGTACTTAAAGAAACCAAAGACTCTGTTCAGTGTAGGAATACTGAAAAATCAGTATGTGTTATCACCAGAGCTATGGAGAAACAGCAGATGACTAATGAATCGACAAAGAAACCAGAACCAACACCAGAGATTGACTTACAAGCAACCTTCATGGCGGATGTTCTAGGTGGTCACTCAAGTCATACTGATCAAAATAATTTGTCGCCTAGACAACTACTCATTCTTGCTCAAGGCAAAGATCCAGAGATTGGGAAGCTAAAAGAGGAAGCAAAGAATGAAGGAGAGTTAGAAACAATGGCCGCAGGTTATTACCTGAGGGACGAGTTGTTGATGAGGAAATGGAGAGGGAAAGAAAACGACGATGAAACATGCAGCGAAGTACATCAAATCGTGGTACCCAATGTATACCGCAAGGACATACTACATATGGCCCATGATTCACCGTATGCTGGTCACCTAGGGATACAGAAAACCTTCGACAGGATTCTTCCATATTTCTTCTGGCCTGGCCTACGTCGTGACGTCACATCGTTTTGCAGATCATGTCATGTCTGCCAGATGGTCGGCAAGCCGAATCAGACCATTCCGGTAGCTCCTCTACGACCCATACCAGCATTCTCAGAACCCTTCAGTCACATCATTATAGACTGCGTCGGTCCGTTGCCTAAAACTAAGGCTGGCCACCAGTATCTGTTCACTATAATGTGTTCGGCAACGAGATTTCCAGAGGCTATTCCTCTACGTAGCATCAATGCCGACAAAATATCTGATGCACTTATCGGATTCTTCAACCGATATGGTCTTCCGAATACCGTGCAGTCAGATCAAGGTTCAAATTTCACATCGAAGTTATTTCGCCAAGTCTTAGAACGGCTGGGTATTCGTCATGCAGTATCGAGTGCATATCATCCACAGAGTCAAGGCGCACTGGAACGATACCACCAAACATTGAAAAACATGCTCCGTACTTTCTGTTTCGAGCATAACGACGACTGGGATCGTGGTATTCCCTTCGCACTCTTCGCAACCAGAGAGGCTGTACAAGAATCTCTTGGTTTCAGTCCCTTTGAACTGGTATTCGGACACACAGTTCGTGGACCACTAAAGCTGTTACAAGAGACATGGTTGTCATCCACTGAAGACACTGGTCTACTGACATACGTGGAAAATTTTAAAAATAGACTGTATAATGCATTAAAAGTTGTCAGATCTAATCTTTTGCAGGCACAAGACAAGATGAAGGTCTATTATGACGTCAACGCAAGAACCCGTATCTTCCAACCTGGTGATAGAGTTCTCATGCTGACGCCACTGTCTGGTCAACCCCTGAGTGCCAAGTTTACAGGACCCTATGAGGTTATGGCTAAGCTTAGTGAGGTTAACTATCTTGTAAAGACCCCTGATAGACGGAAATCGCAACGAGTGTGCCACATCAATATGTTGAAACCATACATTACCAGAGAAGAACAAAATGTTGTTGCCTCGGTAAACACTGTTATTAGAGTCGCGAATAATTCACCCGAAATTGAACGTGAATTGGCAGAAAGCAAATTAAAAATCACAAAAGTTTTAAAATCTCTTAATGAAAAGTTGGCACATTTACCCGCTTGCGAACAATCCGCTATCAAAGGTCAAAGTTATGAACATATTAATATTAATCTATTTGCAGATGTAGCCAATAGAACAAGACTGATTGAACAAGAGGAAGCCTGTTTCTCATGAAATGTTTTCATTTATGTCATTCATTGTATTGATTAGCATTTATATTATTGTAAATATGACAATAAATAAACTATGTTTTTGAAATATTGCGATATGAGACATTACAGAACAAAACTTCAAATTCTACTAGAAACAATCATACGTTGTAAGGTAAAAGGTAACTATTGCATACAGCAATTGCACACACACCGGTATTTAACTTGAATACATTCACACTTGTGTTTGTTCAATTGATTATTGATGTGTTTTGAAAATTGTTTGTTTCAATGTCGTCATGTTATAATTTGGATGTCTTATTTTATGCTATGTAAAAGCTAAATCAGCTGAGATTATAAAATTTTTTTTTTTAAAAATATTCTTGATGTCATAATTGAGACATCATAATAATAATATAATAACTGAAAATCAGTAGTTAATGATACAGTGATCGGTTATAAATAAATTAAATTTTCTAAAGAATTATCTATCAATTATTAATCAGTTCCACTTATTTGGGTAATTCATATCAATTCTATGGGAATTGGTTATTGGTGGTAATAGTTTTATGGTCAACGTTGTACACAATAATCATAATTGTAAATATTAATTGATAAATAAATGTTTAATTAATAATCATTGATAGAATAATGTGATAAGGGATTCCATAATAGCGATTTTGTTATTAAGGGAATATGTAATATATGGTTCATTTTAATCTTAAAAAGATTGTCCAATAGTCAATTAAATCTTACGAATAGTTTGTGAATTCGGTTCATTTTATGGGTACTCTACAAAGAATTCCATACTTAACGCTGTCTGTAATTCCTTTGTGTCTTAAGGGGGGGCGAGTGTTACGAGTAGATTTATTTCCATATTATATTGGTTCTGTTATTATTAACTAAAGTTAAAATGAAATAATCTTAAACCCGAAATGTTTCCGTGTTAGGAATAAAACATGCATATGTCTAGACACTACGTCATAGCGATAAAATACGTCATATGCACGAGGGTGGAATACCGTTTAGTTTAGTTCTAGTTTGGGCGCTAATGTGTGAGGGCTGTTTTTGACCACTTTCTTAAAGATAGGATTACAGCTTAACTCATTATAGAAGAATCTCAACTGATTAAGTTTCATTATATAATACTGGTACATGTATTCTGTGGTATTGTTATATTTTATCATCTCAACTTGTTGGAATAAAATTGTGTTCAATTTCAAACAGGATTGTGGATTTCCTATATATTAAGGTACAGTTTATCTAAATCACTTTATACACAAAAGATTCATATCGCGACGAGTCAAATAAACATCAAATCTAATTCAATAACATCAATATAAATTCTTATACAACCTTGTGAGATCCAAGATGGATATGAATCAAAAGAATATATAATAATACATTACTAAAAATATCATCTAACGTCAGTAGCTGATTTCGCACGTGACACTATGTTTAGGCCTTGTTAGAGATAAACAAGACACGGGTTGATGGACGTTAACATTTAGAATTTAATTTAGATAAAGAGAGGGGTGAGAGAAAGGGAGATAGGGAGAGTCTGATTGAGAGGTAGTGAGATGAATAACGGGAGAACGGAGTTCAGGGGGGGGGGGGTAGAATAGAGAGTAGGAATAGCATAATTCAGATAAACGCAGAAATGAAAGTAAAGAATAAGAGAGAGGGATAGAGACAGAGAGATATATATATATAGAGAGTGATAGAGATAGAGAGCTAGAGAGAGAGAGAGACGGGACTAGAGATAGAGGGAAAGAGAGACATAGGGAGAAAGAATTGTGTGGATGGAAGAGAGAAAGCAAGGGAAAAGATGAAAAAGAGAGAGAGAGAGAGAAAGAGGAGATGATACATAAATAACAGAAAGATAAAAATAAATGGATGAAGAAATAGATTATAAATAGAATGATTGAGATAAAAAAACAGAAAGAGAAAGAGTTTGAAAAATAGAGGTGGAGTGAGTTAGAGAATGGGTAAAGAGGCAGAGTGTGGAGAGAGAGAGAGAGAGAGAGAGAGAGAGAGAGAGAGAGATGGGGTGGGGAAAGGGCAAAAAACAACAACAACTGAATATATAACGGAGCTAAGAAAAAAAACTTAATACAAAAACTTTTACTTCCACAAAACGAACCCAAAGCAGCAAAAAAAAATCTTAACAAACAACAAACACAACAACAAAATACACACATGCCCACACTCAAACACACAAACACACAAACACATGTAAATACAAAGAACTGGAAAACAGATATAAACTTTACACCGGAAGGAAAAGCACTGAACTAGATAAATGTAAAAAAGCGTTATGTTGACAACAAGAACAAAACGTTGAGAACTTTTTTTTCTTAACTTTGCGTCAACGGACAACAATTGCGGATGTTTAATCAAATCACTCCGCCACCCGGATAAACTTATAAGGCGTCTAGATATTTCTACGGCGCCAAGGATACAATTAATTATAATAAAATTTAGAGCAAAAAAATCTCTTTGCATATTGCAATTATTTTTATTTTTATTTTGTTAAAGCTCGAGTTCCTCAGTTTCTAAATACATTTATGTTACAGGCGCGCCCTTTCTGTTTACAAAAGATTATTGTGTCCGTCGTTTAAGTCTAGTCTTGCATCTTGCTAAGGTATTTAAGTGATGTTAAGGTATTGTTTTTTCCTGGTTTGTTTGGGTAAGCTTTTTCATATCGATTTGGCCTAGACTCTCATTTAACAAACTTTTCAAACATTCTTTAGAGCATTTTCACTATATTTTTTTGTATAATCATAATGTATTGTATCTTTTATGTATTAAAACAACTTTGTTTAATAGCCGTCCAAAAACGTATCTCAATATAGTCTAGTGATTTCAATCATTGTTTCGCATTTGTTAGGTTAAAAATTTTATTTTTGACACAAAATTGCAGATCTTTTAAAGTTTGTTTCAGTTTGAAAAAAAAAAGTTTTCTTCTTATGATAGTCCAATAGAAAAAAAAATGCGTGTTATAGTATAGGTCTAGTTCTAAATAATGTTAGGTAATATGTTAGTTTTATCAAAAGACTATATTAAGATGGACCGCTTGCTTTATTTTTAGAGCTTATATGTTCTTTTTTTCTGTGCGCATCCAAAAACGCTATCTTATATGACTTCTACGCTCTTACGTTTTGTCTAAATGTTTGCGCTGCATACAACTTTCGATTTTAATTTTAATTTTTCATTGAGAAAATCATAGCGATTAAAAAAAACGGAAGTGCACAGTACAAAAGGGAATCGGGAATTCCGAAAAGAAGTCATTCGAGTCATCAAATAGCAAAATTATTAAAGCAAGCTTTCCATCTTATTATAGTCTTTGGTTTTATATACTTTTAAAGATTTCTTTTTTCGAAAAGCCTTATGTCTTTTTTTCAATTTGATTTTATTGGGCAACGAGGGGATCCTGTGGCCAGTACGATACCCAATCTCCATGAATTTTTCCAATGGGGCGCATGAAAATCTAAAAACAACAAAGACATCAACCCTGGTGCTTCTGCAGCTGCGGATTCTGGAAACTTTGTCTCTGTATAAAATTCTGCACACGACACCTTTTTTTAAAACTAGTTATATAAATAATTGACTGAAAAGGTTCTGAAAGTCTCCAGTATTTCTCTAATAAAGTCTAAACAACTAGAAGACGTCACATGTAGAAACATCTTGAACATTCCATACTAACGGAAGTGACGTCAAACCTCAGAGAACACAAGTTTGCTTCTCAATCACAAATAGTATCGAAATCCACATTTATAGAACTGTATGACAAATTTACACACGCCTACTGACAAGTCTTAAAAAGGTGTGACCTTTTCAAATGGAAGAGAGCATGAACTTCCGGTGCCATTTCCCACCATTTTCGTAAACAAAAAACAAGCTTTTGATGGTGTTTGACAATTGATTTGAACCTCGACGGCCAGTTCGGATTAGTTATGATGAATCCGTTTTTAACATCAAAACTGAGTAGGCGATAATTAATACTCAAAGTGTTAGTCGTGTTAAGTTATATTTAGCTTTGTTTATAACATAAATTATTCAAGAGTTGCGTTTCTTGGTTATTAAAAAAATACAATGCGTAGATTCATAAAAACAAAAAAAAAAGAAAATTCTTTTGCAATTATTTTGATATAATAATTATTCACGTTTGACATTCACAATCCATCGTTTTCTTTTGGCAACATCGTTTGGAAATAAAATAAAATTCAATAATCTTTTCGTACAACCAGTAACGTGGCACACAGACATGTTTTGAAGCAAATGAACGAATGGGACCGGAAAAGTTTTACACTTCAACCTTTATGCATGCATAATATTTATGACTTGTCAATATATATCCATCTAGTAATAGATATAAAGGCACGCGGGAGAGAGAGAGAGAGAGAAAGAGAAGGAGTGAGAGAGAGAGAAAGAGCGTATGAGAGTAAAAGATGGATCGTTACAGTGCAGCTCTGAACATAGAAGGAAAAGATGAAAGCGGCCCGAGGCCCGAGAAAGCCATTTTTGCAACTTTTGTTCCTTCATTTAGAAGCGTGTGTGTGAGAACATAGGAAAGGAATTAGAGATGAAACGCCGGCCTGTCACGTCAATGACACGTGATCAATAGCGCATGTCACCGATGTCATGTAGTTTTCACATACATCCTTTCACCGTGAAATGCAGTCGGGAGGAAAAAATAACGAGGATTTCCGGTGAACGATGTCAATGGGAGTAACTGCGCATGCGAGATATAATTTCAAAACAACTTTAGTTTCGTACACAATTTGCGGAAGTGGTGATCTTAGAATATAGATTCTACAGAATGTGCACTTTCGATTTCTTCTTATCATTGCTATGTTAAACATTGTGCAGAGCTGTTTGCACTCTTGCAACCTACAAACATATTTACATTGGCTTTTTTGCGGTTCTATACTGTTATAAAAGATGAGTCCGTCAAGGATGCGTTCTTTCACCAAATTTGTTTTCCTTTTTTTGTGAATTAATTATGCGTTCAATAAAAGAACTTCCCGCCATTAAACCAGGCGGACACAACATAAACTGTCTGAAGTATGCAGACGATACTGTCCTGGTGGCAGATAATGAGATTGTCTTGAAAAGATGGTTAGACCTGGTAATAAGAGAAAGTGAAAATATGGGATTTAATTTAAATTAAAAAAAAACACTTAAATCTTGGTTAATATATCAAAGAAGGCTACCAACCCTGTATGCAAAGTAAAAATCAACAACAATAAATTAAAGCGTGGTCTTGCTTGTTGGGCTTGTTTTTTTAAATGTTCTAATAGAGATACCCTCTTTTTTAAAATTTGATTAATATTTGTTTGTGTAAAATTATTTGTTGAGTCAGAAGTATTTAAAAAAATGTCCTTGAACATTATTTGCAGAAAAAAAACACCCATCGTAACCTAATTTTTAAAACGTATCAAACTGCAAGACTTTATAAATAGAGCATTTGCAATCACGTGACAAAACACGTGCTTTTTGTTTACTTTGTCTAGTAGTGACAAATGGCAGCCGTATTACTATAGGCGTGAGAAGTTTTTTTTTTTTTTTTAAATATCATCATTTCAACAATATGACGTAAAAATATATATAAAACAATGTCATGAAATGAAAATTCACATTCAAAGCTAAAATTTAAACCATTATAAATCAATGGAATAAGTTGCGTAAGTGCAGAATATTTAATTGAAGACGTCGATTGTCGAAAGTTAGCCTATCTTAACTTACTATCTAAAAGTAAAGAATAAGGACGGCTGTGCTACGTTTCACAAGAGCTATTGAAAAGCCTCAAATCTTGTTTACTTTGTGAACGGACAACTAAGGACTAGTATGACAGTTAAATATCAAGATTTATGCAAAGATCCTTATATTTTGGGTGTAAAATACACATGATAAAGAACAATGGTATTCACCATTTTTACCATCATGGCCGCTGTTTACATAATTACGTCACCAAGAAACCTAAGCCACGCCTATTGCAAATGCAAATTCATATGGAAAGGACGCAATAACCTGAATAGAAAAAGCGTCTGTTAGCCAATGGTTAAGATAAGACTAAAAAACAAGTTAATCTATAAATCATACATTATAACTAGAATACAAACACACACCAATTTTAAACTCTTTGTGGATATCTTGTTAACAAATTTTGACATATCTTATCTTATATATTACAGACGCTCCTTCTCTAAAGAGGATTATTGCGTCCTACGCTCATCCGTGGTCCGAGTCTAGTCCTGCATCTTTATTAATGTTTTAAATGATGTTAAGTTACTGGTTTTCCTGAATGAAAGTGCGGAATTTATATTTCAGTGGGTTTAAAAATAGCCACTGGATTTCGGAGATTCTCATATATATTTCATACGTATATTTCATTGGAGTTAAATTGTTTTCATTTTATTGACAATTTTTCTTTATTACCAGGCAACTCTGACAACAGCGCCTGCCAATCAACGGCTGGTACCGACATCTTGACCTACTTCCAGATTTCACCACTCACGAGATCGGACAACGATGCTATGTCATGATTGGACGTCAGCCACTTCCGGTGTAACCCTCAGACATGCGCGTGGCTGCGGATGACTTCATCCGAAGAACGAGCTCCGCCGCCATCCCCGCCTACCTCTTGATGGCCAACGTCCTGATGGGCGCCATCTTCGTCTCGCCGCTGCCCTTCCCGCAAACGACTTCGTCTCCGACGGAGCAGGACGTCTTCGAGGAAGAGACGGCGGCGTACGGTTCCATGGAAGACGCCCTCCGCGAAGCGGATCACGTTTACGTTTTGAGGGTCCTGTATGTCTGCGACGAGACGTCTTCCGAGTATTGTGACGTCAACGCTACCAGCGCCGCCGTCTTTGACCGTTTCAATGACGTCATGTACTACGGCAGCGAGTTCCCGAGCGAGTGCGGCAACGGCACCACCTGCGAGGGGCCCGTCACCCGAGGCGATCGCCACCGGGAAAGGCAGCGCATGGTCATGACCAAACGCATCCTGCCGCACGCGTCTCTCCGCGTGAACGCCACCGTGAGCGAAAGCAGGCACGGAGGCCTACGGGGAAAGATCAGCCATGTCGACGCCCTTGCCACGTCGGAAGCCGCTGACATCATTGTCGCCGTGGGCGACGCGTCGACTGTCCAGATAGCCGCCATAGTGGCGGAAGGTCAAGGGTTGCCCTGTCTTGGATATATCACGGAGTACGACCATGGCCAGAAGGTAAGGATCTTATAATTTAACATTTTAATTCTAAACTATCTTCTTCCTTTGTCTCTTTTGAAAACCATATCAATGTTTTTATTCTAAGCTCTATTAGACAAGTTTTATAATTTAAGTAAATAAAGTATAATATGACTCGCACACCGTTTGACGTGACTCACTTTGATTTATCTATCACCTCCCACTACAGCTTCGCCAGAGAACTAGCTTAGACACCTTCAGGAGCCGACTGAAGTCTCACCTATTTCGTTAGCAGTATTTGCGTATACATATTTACATGTTCGTCTGTTGGTCGTTGGCTGTATTATGTAATTGTCGTTTCAGCTCATAGAACTGTCATCAACGGGATATGCGCCATACAAGCACCATTATTATCTATCTATCTATCTATCTATCTATCTATCTATCTATCTATCTATCTATCTATCTATCTATCTATCTATCTATCTATCTATCTATCTATCTATCTATCTATCTATCTATCTATCTATCTATCTATCTATCTATCTTTCTATCTATCTATCTATCTATCTATCTATCTCTATTTACCTATCAATCTATCTATTAATTTTCAAAAAGTATATATATATATATACAACTTATTGGAAAATTGACGTGAAGTTCAGCATCCCAACATTAATCTTTAGCCAATCACATGCCAGCCTATATATATCCACAGGGTAAGTCAGAAACTTTAGATTAACTACTTTTCGTTTTCACCCTGTCAGTATATGACAGTCTCTTCCCACAATTCCACGTAACACTCAGACATGCGCGATGACTTAATCCGACGAACGAGCTTAACCTACATCTTGATAGCAAACGTTCTGTTGGGCGCCATCTTCGTTTCACCACTCTCCCTTTCCGCAAACGACTTTGTCTTCCAAAACAACAACAACAAAAAAACAAACAACTGTTCCAAGCAATAATTTACTCAATGAAAACATGAATTTATTTACATGTACATTTAGCACCAACTCGTTTTTCAGTTTTATTTTTAAATAAATTAAAGAGAGATTACTCTGAAAAAGAAAAGGAAAAACAGCATGACATCCCTTGGATTAAAAAAAATTCTATAGAACACTTTGTCGATAGCGGCTATAATTGTTTTCCTTTATAAAAGATTCATATAACAAAAATATAGGGCCTACAATATATATGCGTAAGTCAAGGAGCGTCTCTAGGACAGTTCTCCTGCGACGGCTCCATTGGCTCCCTGTGAAATCGAATATAAAGTGGGGCTACTTTGCTATCAGTGCCTTTTAACAACGAGATGTCGTCTTATCTGAAGGAATTAATTAAACCATATGTTCCACAAAGAACACTTCGTTCTGCAGACTCCTCGCTTCTGGAGGTGCTCCCTTTCTCTCTGACGACCGTTGGCCTTGTAGCCTTCTCAAAATCCGGTCCGAAGGTGTGGAATCTACTTCATATTTAATTCAGGCGAACAAGATCTATTGTTACTTTAAAAAAGAACTTAAAAACACATTATCTCAATATTTATCTTATCTTATACATTACAGACGCTCCTTCTATAAAGAAGATTATTGCGTCCTACGCTCATCCGTGGTCCGAGTCTAGTCTTGCATTTTTATTAATGTTTTAAATGATGTTAAGTTACTGGTTTTCCTGGTTTGTTCAGGCAACACATTCCATGCCCGAATGCCACTCGGGAAGAAAGAGTACTTATATGCATTTGTTCTCGCATAAGGGACAAGGAAAGTGTTTCTATCCTTATGTTTATCTGAGATTTGCAACAGGTTGCTACTGTGTTGTATTTCTAAATTAGAGTTTAATGCCTTATGTATTATTACTACTTTACTCTTTGCCTTTCTGTCTTCTAGTGTTTCTAGGTTTAATGATTTGACTAATGGTGTTACTCTTGTTAATTGGGAATATTCGCTAGTTATGAACCTTGCAGCTCTTTTTTGAATTTGTTCTAATTTTTTAATGTTTTCTTTAGTTGATGGGTCCCATACAGATGCTGCATATTCTAGTATAGGCCTAACTAATGTGAGATAGCATTTTAGTTTTATGTTCTTATTACATTTGTAAAAGTTCCTTTTTATGAATCCTAAAGTTTTGTTTGATTTTTTTATTACTTCATCAATATGAGGGTTCCAAGATAACTTATCATTTATTATTACTCCTAGATACTTAGCATTGTTAGTTTGAGTTAGTTCTTTACCATGGATGAAGTAGTTTGCTATTATTTGTTTCTTTTTCTTGGATACCCTTATTAGTTGGCATTTTTCTGGGTGAAAAGACATACTCCAGTTTGATTCCCATTTTTGTAGTTCATCTAGGTCTTTTTGTAGGAGTTCACTATCTTTTCCTGTCTTTATTATTCTATAAATTATGCAATCATCGGCAAATAATCTTACTTTTGTTCCTGTGTTGATGCAATTTGGCAGATCATTAATATAAATTAGAAATAGTAGGGGTCCTAGAACAGTTCCTTGTGGAACTCCTGAGTTTACAGTTATTGGTGATGACTTAGAGCCATTTATTATCACTGTTTGTTCTCTGCCTATAAGAAAGTCCTGAATCCACTGATGTAAGGGACCAGAGATGCCAAAATATTTAAGTTTTTTTAGTAGACTAGAATGATGAACTTTATCAAATGCTTTTGAAAAATCTAGTAATATAGCATCAATTTGGTTGTTATTATCTAATCCCTTTGACAAGTCATCTATTAGGCCTATTAATTGAGTCTCACATGATCTATTTTTCCTAAAGCCATGTTGGTGTGGGCACAGTGCATTAAGTTTGTCTAGATGATTTACTATACTACTATATAAAATATGGTCAAGTAATTTACATGTTATGCTGGTTAGAGAAACAGGTCTATAATTACCGGGGTCAGATTTATCTCCTTTTTTGAAAAGGGGGGTTACATTGGCTAATTTCCAATCTCTGGGCACTTTGCCCTTATTTAGAGAGGCCTGATAAAGTATTTTAAAGATTGGAGATATTTCATTGGTTAGTTCTTTAAGCAGTCTTGCTGGTATTTCATCTGGACCAGAAGCTTTGTTTGCTTTTAAGTTGGTTAGGAGTTGTTTAATGCCTTTTTCATCTACATTTATATGTCCTATCTCTTCTAGTTTGTTTAAATTTATGAAGATTTCTTTGTCACCTGGATTTGAAAAAGATGATGCAAAGTGTGTGTTAAGAATATTAGCTTTGGTTTCATTATCATTATAAGTTTCATTGTTTTGGCCTTTTAGTGGAGCTATGCCTGTAGTGTCCATTTTTCTTGATTTAATGTAGGACCATAAGTTTTTATTATTATCTTTAGAAATTACATTGTTTACATATTCATTTTGCAGCTGTCTGCTTAGTTTCTGAGTTAAATGTTTAATTTTTAGGTATTTTTAATGTAGTCTAATTGAATTAGTTGCCTTAAACTTTTTGAATAGATTTTCTTTTTGTTTACACAGTTTCTTTAGTTTAGTGTTAAACCAACATTTGATAAGTTTATTTGATGTTTGTTTTGTTGGCACAGAATCAGCCATTATTGCTTTTAAGTTGGTTTTTATGAATTGCCAAATATCTTCAACTGGACTATTTATATTGTATTTAGTAAGAAAATTGGTTTGGAATTTTATTGCTGCTTGATGTAGTTCTGTTGTGTTACATTTATTCCAGAGGTAAATTATTCTTTTAGGCTTCTTGTTTATTTGGGTTTTTATTTTGTTATTTACTCTGACAATATCATGATTTGAAAGTACAGGGATTATTTCATAATCTACTACTAGTCCTGGTCTGTTAGTTAAGAATAAATCTAGTATATTATATTTTCTTGTTGGTTTTTTATTAATTTGGTCTAAGTTTAGATTTTGGATGGTATTGATAAACATTTCATTTATTTCTTTTGTGTTTTGGTGCTTTTCTATAGAGTAGCTATTCCAATTTATATCAGGGAGGTTGAAGTCTCCCATTATCCAAATTATAGCATTTTTATATTTAGCTTCAATACTTGTCATCTGATTACATTGATCAGTCATGTACTCTGATGTTGAGTTTGGTGGTCTATAAACACTGCCTACAATTAGTGGTTTAGAATTAGGTCTACTTTTTTTTACAAAAGACTGACTCAATGTTATTTTTAGATTCTATTTTAATTTCTTCAGCTATTAGAGTAGATTTTATGGCTAGTAAGATTCCTCCATGCCTGTCTGACCTATCTTTCCTAAAAATTTAATAATTATTATTGAATATCTCTGTGTTGTAAATATCTGGGCTAAGCCATGTTTCGGAACCTGCAATTATGTCTGGTTCTTCTTTATTTATTAGGATTTCCAAATCAGCGGTTTTATTTTTAATGCTTTGGAAGTTTATTGTTAGTGATTTAAGGTTATGCTGATTAGGGGTTTTATGGTATTTAGTGTTGAAGAGTGTCCTTTTAATTATTTTAATTGGTGTTGATCTAGCTAAGGGTTTATTTAGGTCTAAGTTATTAACTTCTGGGCTTGTCAAGGCACTGTAGGGGTTAGTGGTGTCCAGGTCATGAGAATTAAACAGACCTGAACTAAATTGTGGCAACCCACACTGTACACAGTGCCAAGAGGCATCTTTATTTCCTAGCGCTATATAAACTGGGGTGTTCATATGAAAGCATGAAGCATGGTACCATTCATCACAGGTGATACGACTTCCGGCTACGATCTAGACGTGTTTCATCTCACTTGCTAAGTTTTCTATATATTTTCCATACTTAAATAACTAACAACCATTTAAACTTTATACTAACCCCTAATTAAGTTAATATTTGGTATATATATTTATCTAAAATAGTATTAAATAGAATAATTGGTCGTAATTGCGAGCTTAAAATATTATTTAGACAAAAATTTAGGCGCTTCGAAGTCCGCCATTTTGTCTGTTTACAAAATCGGACCTTAAACAAAATCCTAGGCCTACAGTCTACTGACGAATAGACTAGGTCTAGGCTAGTAGTTAAATATATTAATATAAGCCCAATTATAATACATAGGCCTAATAAAAAGAAACTTAGACAAATAAAAACATATAGACTATTTAATAATATTATAGTAATATATATAGTAATAATATAGTAAAACTATTAGGTAGCCTAACCCTTAAAAAAAAATAAAAAAAAATGAAACTCTTAGTTCTAATCCTAGCCCTATTTCTGGTAAGGGCACTAAAACTACCAAAATATGAAAATGTCCATAAACAGATAGTAATTAACCATCACAACATTAAAGATATTGACAACACAATTGTTTATATCACCCTTAAAAAATCACCCTAAACCATTTTAAACATAGAATTTGCAGGTATAGACAAAAGCACCTTATACTGTTGTTGCTCTTAGCTGGTGATGTTGAATCTAACCCAGGCCCAGTCAAGACAGTTAGAGATAGGTGTAATATTTGCAGTAAGTCATGCACAGCAAAACAACAAGCCATTCAATGTGACACCTGTGATGAATGGTACCATGCTTCATGCTTACATATGAACACCCCAGTTTATATAGCGCTAGGAAATAAAGATGCCTCTTGGCATAACATGCTTAAGACCCCTACTGTCTTACTTATATGTTAGGTCGGTTAATGCTTCATTTATTTGATTTGTCCATTTATTTGAAAAAAAAAATTATCAATTGGCTTTATATTTCTTAGCCTAGAGATTATATCCGTGTTTCTAGTTGTATGATGTATGTTAAATCAAAGACTATAACAAGATGGACCGCTTGCTTTAATATTTCTGCTGTTTGGTGACTCGAATGACTTCTTTGCGGAATTCCCGATTCTTTTTTGTACTGTACACTTCCGTTTTATTTAATCGCTATCGTTTTTTCAATGAAAATTTGAAATTAAAATCGAAAGTTGTATACAGCGGAAACCTTTAATGCAAACGTAGGAGCGTAGAAGTAATTTAAGACAGACTTTGCGTTGCGCATGGAAAAAAAGAACATATAAGTTCTAAAAATAGAGCAAGCGGTCCATCTTGTTTTAGTTCTTGGTTAAAAATGTGCTCTGAGCTTACATTATGTTTGTCGGCAGCGCTATACATATATTATTATTATATTTTTTTATTTATATTTTTTTTAACACAATGTTGTATAGTTTCATCTGAAAGCCGTTTACAAAAATGAAATAGTACGAATCTTTATCCGATAGTTAACAGGCTTCTTAACAATATTACCAGACAGTGGTCTTGGAGAACTTTGCATGGTTTCTACATTAGATAATGAACCACTAATTAGTCTAGTTGGCGTTAAGAAATGTCTGTGGCCGTGTCAGTGCATAATCACGCGAAAGCCCCCTTGAAATATGTTGATTGTCGTTCGGGACTTGATGATTTCGAGAAATATTTTAAAGCGTTTACTTGGACTTACTTAAACTTAAATGTTACGCACGCTCCTTCTATAAAGAAGTGTATTGCGTCCTACGATTATCCAAGGTACAAGTCTTGTCTTGCATTTTGGTTAGTGTTATAAAATGATTATAAGTTTGCCCGGTTCTTATTTTTAACAAAACGGTTAAATATAAATTTAGTGCGTCATGTTTTGTTTATTTATTTCCCTTCCAATACGTCACTTCCGTATGAGGCTGTTACAAATCTCGTCACTTTGAGAAAAACCTCTTCAGTTGGTCTCGAATTAAAAAAAATAGTCAAATCACTAAACCTAGAAACACTAGAAGACAGAAGGGCAAAGAGTAAAGTAGTAATCATACATAAGGCATTAAACTCTAATTTAGAAATACAACACAATAACCACCTTTTGCAATGCTCAGATAAACATAAGGACCAAAACACTTTCCTTATCCCTTATGCGAGAACAAATGCGTATAAGTACTATTTCTTCCCGAGTGGCATTCGGGCATGAATGGGCTCCCTGAACAAACCAGGAAAACCAGTAAAACACCAATAGAAATGCAGGACTAGACTCAAACCACGGATGTGCGTAGGACGCAATAATCTTATTTATAGATGGAACTATGGAACGTCTGTAATGCGTAAGATAAAATAAGAAACAGACTCTAGATAAAGTAGTACATAAGAAATAATACATTATTGACCCCGATTCAGCAAAAATAACAATGTAAGAAATATAACAAAATGCTATTCTAACAAGTTGGGGAGAAACTAGAAAAAAAATAATTGTGCACATAGTTCAACACGGCGTAACTACCGGAAATGAGGGTGGAGCAATTTAAGGCACGTGCGCTCCCCCCCCCCCCCCTTTATTCCCAACCGCTTTTAGAAAATTCCATGTTTTCGAAAACTGAGGATATTTTAAAAATATCAATATTACTTTGTTTTCATTAGATGTTAATAACTCTATATTCAGTTATACACAGCAGATTTTAAAATAGCTTGTCAATTCGCAATATTATTCTAACTTTCAAAAAAATTCTAAAGAAATTTTCTTTCTATTTATTATTTGTTTAATAATAAGAAAGGTTATATTCCGCTGATCTAAATAATTGTGATAATCTTGTCTGTCAATAGAAATGCGTTTGAAAAATATTCCGCGTCATTCTTTTGAATCAGCGGTCTATTGTGTCTGCGTTGTGTTAATTTTACAACTTACTTCTGCATGCTGGATTCATTCTTTGTTTAAAAAATGTGAATTCAACAAACTTTTGAATAGTTAATTTATCAAATTTTTATATGAAGTTTCAATTATTCATAATTATATAATTATATTAATTTAAAAAAAAATTCTCTATAAAAAATTATAATAAATGGCAGTTTTTATGCACAGCTGTGAAACATGGACACGGCAGATCTCCAGAAAAGAATCAGAGCCCTGGAAATGAGATGCCTCCGTAAAATTGTGAACATCTCCTACAAATGAGGCTGTCAAAGCGCGAACTACCAACGTCATCGGCCCTCACTAAGATCTACTCAGCGCCATTAAATGCAAAAAAACTCAGATGGTAAGGACATGCGTCAAGATCCAAAGGCCTGGCGAAAACCACACTGCAGGGCGGACTGCAGGGCGGAAGAAAAAGAGGCAGAAAGAAGATACGATGGCAGGATGACATCAAGGAGTGGTCCGGATCGGGGACCCCAGAGGGCGGCGCAGGACTGAGACGAGTGACATACAATCATTCAAATGTCAAAAAATGGTGCCCCAGCAACCCTTACTCGGGTTATGAGATAAGTGAAGGTGAATAATAATCTCAAAACATTGCACTATTTACTAGTGTATTTGAAGTATTTGCATTCGCCTTGCCCTATTTGCCCCCCCCCCCCACCTACTTACACTAATTGCCCCAGCCTCACTTTACTGCTCTATTCGTTTCCTCAACTAGCAGTCCTGGCTGCGCCCCTGGACGTCAAGACTAAGTCTAATTTATCCAATCGTTAAGCTCTATATGTATGCTTCATTAAGTCAAATTTATGCATTATGCTTGGCGACATAGGTTCTGCTATTCATGACTTTTCAAAGGCGCCATAGGCTTCTTTATGCATTGGTGGTTGAAAGGTTTGTACTGTTGCTGGCTACATCTCCTATACTCTCTATCCAATCATCTTCTGATCTAGACAATCATTGATCATGCATCGGTCAATCGGTCATATACTATTATGTAAACAACCACCCTTCTATTGACCAACCACGAACACACATCTATCAACACACACATCTATCAACACACACATCTATCAACACACCCATCTATCAACACACCCCTCTATCAACACACACATCTATCAACACACACATCTATCAACACACACACCTATCAACACACACATCTATCAACACACACATCTATCAACACACACATCTATCAACACACCCATCTATCAACACACACATCTATCAACACACCCATCTATCAACACACACATCTATCAACACAGCCATCTATCAACACACCCCTCTAGCAACACACACATCTATCAACACACCCATCTATCAACACACACATCTATCAACACACCCATCTATCAACACACACATCTATCAACACAGCCATCTATCAACACACCCCTCTAGCAACACACACATCTATCAACACACCCATCTATCAACACACCCATCTATCAAAACACCCCTCTAGCAACACACACATCTATCAACACACACATCTATCAACACACACATCTATCAACACAAACATCTATCAACACACCTATCAACACACCCATCTATCAACACACCCATCTATCAACACACCCATCTATCAACACACACATCTATCAACACACCCATCTATCAACACACCCATCTATCAACACACACATCTATCAACACACCCATCTATCAACACACACATCTATCAACACAGCCATCTATCAACACACCCCTCTAGCAACACACACATCTATCAACACACCCATCTATCAACACACCCATCTATCAACACACCCCTCTAGCAACACACACATCTATCAACACACACATCTATCAACACACACATCTATCAACACACACATCTATCAACACACACATCTATCAACACACACATCTATCAACACACACATCTATCAACACACCCATCTATCAACACACCCATCTATCAACACACACATCTATCAACACACCCCTCTAGCAACACACACATCTATCAACACACCCCTCTAGCAACACACCCATCTATCAACACACACATCTATCAACACACCCCTCTAGCAACACACACATCTATCAACACACACATCTATCAACACACACATCTATCAACACACACATCTATCAACACACTCATCTATCAACACACACATCTATCAACACACCCATTTATCAACACACACATCTATCAACTCACCCATCTATCAACACACACATCTATCAACACACCCATCTATCAACACACACATCTATCAACACACCCATCTATCAACACACACATCTATCAACACACCCATCTATCAACACACCCATCTATCAACTCACAAATCTATCAACACACCCATCTATCAACACACCCATCTATCAACACACCCATCTATCAACACACCCATCTATCAACACACCCATCTATCAACTCACAAATCTATCAACACACACATCTATCAACACACCCATCTATCAACACACCCATCTATCAACTCACAAATCTATCAACACACACATCTATCAACACACACATCTATCAACACACCCATCTATCAACACACCCATCTATCAACACACCCATCTATCAACACACCCATCTATCAACACACCCATCTATCAACACACCCATCTATCAACACACCCATCTATCAACACACCCATCTATTAACACACCCATCTATCAACACACATATCTATCAACTCACCCATCTATCAACACACCCATCTATCAACACACCCATCTATCAACACACCCATCTATCAACACACCCATCTATCAACACACCCATCTATCAACACACCCATCTATCAACACACCCATCTATCAACACACCCATCTATCAACTCACAAATCTATCAACACACCCATCTATCAACACACCCATCTATCAACACACCCATCTATCAACACACACATCTATCAACACACCCATCTATCAACACACCCATCTATTAACACACCCATCTATCAACACACCCATCTATCAACTCACAAATCTATCAACACACCCATCTATCAACTCACAAATCTATCAACACACACATCTATCAACACACCCATCTATCAACTCACAAATCTATCAACACACCCATCTATCAACTCACAAATCTATCAACACACACATCTATCAACACACCCATCTATCAACACACCCATCTATTAACACACCCATCTATTAATCCATCCAGAGAAGGAGTAATAGAGAGAAGGGTAGTAGACGAAGAAACTAAATGGTGACTTAATGCTTCAAGGAATCTATCCAACTCTCTATATATCCAGACAATAATCTCCCTAAAGAGGGCGCGTCTGTAACATATAAGATAACGTTGCATATATATTCCAACAACAATATTAATATTTCGCCCCCCTATATCAAGATCAGTAACTCTTGATTTTATTTTCTAATAGTTTTTTTTAAATGCAATATGACAGAACCTTCTTTTTTTAATTTCTTTAATGAAAGAAAATCTTAATCAAAGGGAGGTCAGTGCGAAGAATTGTATTAACTTTTGGCAGAAAATAATATCTAAAGAATGTGTACTTTTTAAAATCGTGGCCATTGTTGTAAATGTGTCAGTTGATACAAAAAAGTTCTGCCTATATTCGGATTAAAAAACATCCAAGAAGTTTTTCATATTATCTTAAAGGCTTGTGGCAAGTGATGAACGAATTCAATATAGATAAAAACAACAACATCATCGATGTTATTAAGTCTCTTTAAAATAAGGCAAGCAGCGCAGTGCTCCTAAACAACCAAATTGGGGAAGGCTTCAGAACATCTATAGGATGCATTTTCTCTCCAGTGGCATGACTTCATCCCCCCCTTATGGCCGGATGTTCAGCACGTGAACTGTTTCCTTACAAGGCGCGAGGTCTCCTGCCGCTGCGCGGCTGCAACGGGGGCCCGGGGACCATCAATCCGAGCCCTTGTTTCCTTCCTCGTTGAGCACCCCCTCGATGAAAGTCACGGGTCGGATGATGGCGAATTCGGGTATACACTAAATAAAAAAATAATAATAATTTCCTGTGTATCAAAACTATGAACTTTCTTTACAGCGAATTACATTATTTTTTAAATTCATTTACATTTGAAGCAGACATGTTTTATTGGAATTAGACGTAATCTTAAATGATATTGTTTAGATATACCGTCGGAGAATAAGAGGCTTACGTTATACTCATATCGGTTAAGTCTAGTCTAGCCATTTGATAAGAGTATGAAATTAAATGAAATTGCACCAGCTCTGAATAGTTCATTCATCTCTTTCTCTTTTGTTTATTTTCCCTTCAATGTATCACATAATGTTTAGGTTGTGTTTATGCTTGTTGTTGTCGTGCTTTGTTTTAAAATATTATTTTGCATTGACATCCTTTGCCGTTCATTTCAATCATCCAAAAGGGGTGTGAACCCAACCTTTAGGTAGATTACCGGTCAAAACAGGGCTCAACAGCGAGGCAGGCTAGTACATGAGAGGAGACCGGACGTAACGTACCACTTTCTGTCTGTAGGTTGTCTAAACACTTTATAACAGTAAAAGAAAACAAATGAAAATATTATTCTGTCTACATGCATTAAGGAAACTTGAACTACACTCTATTACCATCTGACAAGCAAGCTACAGACATATACATACACATACGTAAACGCATACATTGAAAGCTCATTTCTCAAGTACACATATAGCCGACACAAATACATTACTGATCCCTACAGCGATAATAAAGTTTACCTTTTTTTTTGCGTTTATAAAATGGACTCATTCGTCAAGATTGTAATGTATGTTGCAGGCTTCATTAGATTCATCCTAGATCTGTCAGATATTTTATAGAGAAAATAAAATCAGGGTTCAGAGATAATAAAAAAACGTGTTTGTTGATCGATTTGTTTCAGAAACATGTTTTGAACATGATTTCTTTTTTCTTTTTTCTTTTTTTTATTTTGACATTGTTCATATTGAAAAGTCTTAATGATTATGCATGCATAGTGAACCTAAAAGTTCACAGTGTACCAACACTTCCGGTCCTATTGGTTCATTTACTAAAAAAACATATATGTGTGTTGCGCTACTGGTTGTACTGTGAGTAAATAAAGATGTTGGGGGATTAAATTTTATTTCATTTCCAAAAGATGTTGCCGAAATAAAACGAAGGATTGTGAACGTCAGACGTGTAGAATCATCTATTTTTATTCCCAAACTTATCGCTTGATGCAAACGAATTTTCGTTTTGTGTCTTTATGTATCTTTGGATCATATTTTTTATAACAAAGAACCGCTACTCCTGACTACTTTATTTTAAAGCAAGCTAAATTTAACTTAATGCGACTAAGATGTCAAGTATTAATTATCGCAAACTCTCTTTAATGTTAAAAAACGGATTTCGAATAAATAATCTTGTGGCCTTTGCATAATATATAAAAGACCAGAACTGCCCGTCGAGGTTGAAATAAATTGTCAAACACCAGCAAAAGTAAAAACTTCATGTAACGTTTATTGCCGGAAGTTAACAGGAAGTTCATCAACACGATAAACCACTACCGAATGAAAAGGCTAGGCCCCATTAAGACTTGACAATATTGTGTTAAAGCCCTATTAAAGTTTAATAAAAGAATTTCTTTGATTCTGTTTTATATAATATTAAACTACTATTGTTGTGAGTAATTTAGTGACCGAAAGTTTAAAGACATTTAAACGTACATCTTTTTACAATATAAATGATTAAGACTTGTGCAATTGGTCTACTATCATTTATCTATCATTGATCTATCAATCAATATATCAATCAATCTATCAATCAATCTATATATATATCTATCTATGTATGTATGTATCTAGCTATCTATCTATCTATCTATCTATCAATCTATCTATGTATCTATCTATCTATCTATCTATCTATCTCTCTATCTATCTATCTATCTATCTATCTCTCTATCTCTCTCTCTATCTATCTATCTATGTATCTATCTATCTATCTATCTATCTATCTATCTATCTATCTCTCTATCTATCTCTCTATCTATCTATGTATCTATCTATCTATCTATCTATCTATCTATCTATCTATCTATCTATCTATCTATCTATCTCTCTATCTATGTATCTATCTATCTATCTATCTATCTCTCTATCTATCTATGTATCTATCTATCTATCTCTCTATCTATCTATCTATCTATCTATCTCTCTATCTATCTATCTCTCTATCTATCTATGTATCTATCTATCTATCTATCTATCTATCTCTCTATCTATCTATGTATGTATCTATCTATCTATCTATCTATCTCTCTCTCTATCTATCTATCTATCTATCGATCTATCTATCTATGTATCTATCTATCTATGTATCTATGTATCTATCTATCTATCTATCTATCTATCTATCTATCTATCTATCTATCTATCTCTCTATCTATGTATCTATCTATCTATCTATCTATGTATCTATCTATCTATCTATCTATGTATCTATCTATCTATCTATCTATCTATCTATGTATCTATCTATCTATCTATCTATGTATCTATCTATCCATCTATCTATCTATGTATCTATCTATCTATCTATCTATCTATCTATCTATCTATCTACTCATATCTCTTTAGGACTTGTTAGCTTAACATACTGTGGGGAATGGAAAAGGGAAATCAGTGAGAAAACACATAAGAGAGAGAGAGAGAGAGAATGAGAGAGAAATGTAAACAATTAGTAATCTCTGACTATAATCACCAGTAACACCAGTAGGCCGAAATTAATAGCACTACTTAGCCTAGCGCCAAACAACCAATGAAATCACTCAACTCCGAAACCTTGAACTTGACATAGATAAAAAAATTGTATAAAAAAACTAGAAACTGCTGTAAAAAAATAACTGAAACGAAACAATTTAGTGTTTAAATATTACAAAGACTTCCCTATTGTGTCGACCGACGGATGGTCTATAAATATTGCAGCCTAGTAACAGTTTATCTCAAGAGAAACGTTAATGGAAAAACCAGGAGGTCATCGCCCTGTTGAATAGAGCTCGTTTCAATTCAGAGATTGAAAAACAAAACAAAGAATGATAACTTATAAGGATTGCACACACAAGGGAAACAGCATACACAAATATGAATATAAATGATTGATGTATTTTTTAGTGGTTTTTAAAACTGTTTTTTTCTTTTTTGAACTTTAAAATATTTTTTGTAAACATATTATATAAGAGAAGGCAATGAGCTTTTATAACGTTTTTTTTATTCAATATATTATTTTCTAAACGTTACTATCATCCTTATCAACACCATTCTCATGACAGTTGTGGTCGTTGGGGGGAGGGGGGGGGAGCGAATGGACATCTCAGCAGTCAACTTTCTCCACTTTTGCCTATCTTGAGCGGTTGTCAATAATACAGTGCAGCCATGTCCAATATTTTATAAGCTTATTGTCAATCCAGCAACCCCGCTGAAGGCCTCTCCGACGTCCACCTTCTACTGTGCCTTGGAGGATTGTTTTCGGCAGGATATTATGCCGCAACACATGGCCGAACCATGTCAGTTTGCGCCGTTTGATTGTTTTCATAATGTTTTCTTGAGGGCCTGCAATGGGCCGTATTGCTGCTGAGAGTTAACACCCTTGCCCCTTATACAAGTCAATATTTTATGACTGACTTGTATAACAAATTACAAGTCAGTCATAAAATATTAACTTGTATAAGGGGCAAGGGTGTTAACTCTCAGCAGCAATACGGCCCATTGAGGATATTCTGTCCCAGACATACTCATTAGGCCTGTGTTCTACGTAGGAGATTCGAAGTATTTTTCCCATGCATACATTTTGGAATTCCTGATACTTGTTTTTGTTTCTGATAGCAGCGTCCAGGTCTCACATTCATACAGTACAATGGGTTTGACAAAGGCTCTGTACAGTTGTTTGGAGACTAATTTTAAATGCTTTTGCTGGTCCAGATTCTGTTTAGGCGAGCCATTGCCGCCATTGCTGTTTCAATCCTTGCTCGAGTTTCTGACTCACAGCTTCCGTCTACGGATAGGATTGCTCCTAGATATTTGAAATTATTTACTTCTTCCAGTTGTTGTTGGTTTATTATAATGTTACTATAGACAATGGGGCGTTTGCAATCACGTGACAAAAATCCCGTGTTTTTTTGTTTACATTGAGTAATGGTGTACAATGGACGCTGTATTAATGTAGTTTCATATAGGCTCGAAACTACATTAATACAGCGGCCATTGTACATATAGGCTCGCTCGTGTGGAGTTTCTGATCTCCCATCGAGCGCCTCCCCGGGTGGCGGATTGGGGAACGCCCACCAGATATGGTAGGTACCGGGGAAATCAAATACCCGGGGCGGACCAAAATCAGAACCTGCTGCCTTGCAGGAAGTGGAGGGATCCACAAAGGCTAGGGAACCTTACCCGAAATTAAGGCAGCTATCCAGAGAGCTGTAAAGGGAATCATCCCAGACGGTTGTGCGCAGGGCTAACAACCCGGCCATGGAAAAAACAAAACGTTACAGAAACCAAAATCAAAGCGAACTTACAAAACACAGTCAGAGGCGAGAGTAGGGCTCCACAAAGGAGATTTATGAAGCTGTGTGGGGAAATTCAAAAGAATCCCACAAGGCCGACCACCCTACTCAAACCGACGAAAAAGAAACATTTCCTAATGCAAAAGGCACCCTTCAGCTTGGGTACATGGAATGTCCGAACCCTGCTAGAACCAGGCAGATGCGCCCAAGTCGCCAAAGAGATGGCTAACTACAAATTGCAAATTTTGGGACTGAGTGAAGTACGGTGGAACACTTTTGGAGAAACTAGGCTTCAAACAGGTGAAACTCTGCTCTTTTCTGGAATGGAAAACGAAGAGGACACCCATGAAAATGGAGTGGCACTCCTATTGAACAAAGATTCATTTAAAAGTCTCCTGGAATGGGAGCCTGTTTCAGACAGAATTATTAGAGCAAAATTTCTATCAAAATTCCAAAATGTTCACATCGTCATGTGCTATGCTCCCACCAACCTTGCACCCGAAGAAGATAAAGTTGCATTCTATGAACGACTTCAAAGTATAGTGGATAGAATACCCAAAAGAGATATACTGATCCTCATGGGAGATATGAATGCTAAAATAGGAAATGATAACAAAGGGAGAGAGAAGACAATGGGCATACACGGACTGGGCAACATGAACGAAAATGGAGAGATGTTTGCTAACTTCTGTACATTCAATGAACTGGTGATCGGAGGCAGCATCTTCCCACACAAAAAATGCCACAAAGCAACGTGGGTCTCACCAGACAACAAAACAGAGAATCAAATAGACCACATCGCTATATGTCGTACTTGGAGGAGCACATTACAGGATGTACGAACCAAAAGAGGAGCAGACATTGGATCAGACCACCACCTGGTAGTGGCCAAGCTAAAAATAAAGTTAGCCAAACAAAGGTCAAAAACAAACAGGAGAACCAAATTCGACCTAGACAAACTCCAGAATTCACAGAGGAAGTGTGAATTACAATTAACCCTTAAAAACCGATTCTGTTCACTACAACCAGATGATACTGAGGAAAGCATAGACAAAACCTGGGATAACTTCAAAGAAATTATTATAGGAACTTGCAATGAAGTACTAAGACCTGCCCCAAAAAACAAAAAACATTGGATTAGCGACGAGACATGGCAAAGAATTGAAGACAGGAAACATGCAAAACAAACAGTAAACCAAGCTAAAACAAGAAAACATAAACAACTAACACTACAAGAGTATCATACAATTTCAAAAGAGGTCTCAAAAATGCTTAGACATGATAAAAGAACATTTTATAATAAACAAGCTGAACAAGCAGAAGAAGCAGCAGGAAAAGGAGACCTAAAACAGTTATATAAAATTACTAAACTCTTGAGTGGCAAGAAAGCTAACTACAATGTGCCAGTCCGAGACAAACAAGGTAAACTCCTCTCTTCCATAGATGACCAGCTCATAAGATGGAAAGAATACTTCCAGGAAGTGCTAAACAGACCAACCCCTCTAAATCCACCCGATCTGACCACAGGAGAAACACTGGACATAAATATGGAAGAAATATCTAAAGAAGAAATATGGAAGGCCATCAATCAAATGAAGACAGGCAAAGCAGCAGGCATAGACAATATACCACCTGAGGTCCTAAAAGAAGGAGGAGCTGAAATTGTTAACCAACTCCACAATATCTTTAATAAAATTTGGTCAACCGAAACTCCTCCTGCAGAATGGAAAAAAGGCCTACTGATTAAAATTCCAAAGAATGGGGATCTGTCAAGATGTGATAAATGGCGAGGAATTACTCTACTCTCAGTACCAAGCAAGGTCTTCAGCAGAACAATACTCAACAGAATTAAAGAAGCCTGCGATGATCTCCTAAGAGAAGAACAGGCTGGGTTCAGAAAAGGAAGATCATGCATTGACCAGATAGCAACACTCCGGATCATTATAGAACAATCTATTGAATGGCAATCTCCACTCTATGCTACATTTGTGGACTTTGAAAAGGCTTTTGATAGCATTAATAGAGAGACAATATGGTCAATCATGAGGCACTATGGAATACCTAATAAAATAATAGCCATCATCAAAAGTCTCTATGAAAACTTTACCTGCCAAATAGTACATAATGGTAAGATGTCAGATGAATTCCATGTTACAACTGGAGTCAAGCAAGGATGTCTCCTTTCACCACTTCTGTTCCTTCTAGTACTAGACTGGGTCACAAAAGAAGCTTATGCTAACTCAGGAAAAGGAATACAATGGACCCTAATGCAAAAACTAGAAGACTTAGAGTTTGCAGATGACCTGGCCATTCTGTCCCACAGATTACAGGATATGCAAGAGAAGACCACAGCTTTGAGTGAGACCGGAAAAAGAGTAGGACTCGGTATAAACCATCAAAAAACCAAAGTGTTGAAAATAAACCACCAACAAGATGGCGACATACAAGTAGAAAACCAAAGCTTAGACCAAGTGAATCACTTTGTATACCTTGGAAGTGTGGTCAGTGCATCAGGAGGAGCAGACGAGGACATCAAACGTCGAATAAGCCTGGCGCGACAAGCCTTTGCCAACTTGAAACAGGTCTGGAGATCTACCTACATCTCTGTCAAAACTAAAGTAAGGATCTTTAACACAAACATTAAAACGGTCCTACTTTATGGGTCCGAAACATGGCGAACGACAGAGAAAACTAAAAATAGACTCCAGACCTTTGTTAACAGATGCCTAAGAAAGATACTCAAAATAAAATGGTTCGACAAGGTAGAAAACTCCAAGCTGTGGGAGAGGTGTGGACAAAGAACAGTAGAACAACAAATCATGGAAAGGAAGTGGAGATGGATTGGACACACCCTCAGGAAAGATAACAACAACAGAGCTAGACAGGCCTTAGAGTGGAACCCCCAGGGTAAACGGCATAGAGGAAGACCCAAGCGAACATGGAGACGAAGCATACTGGATGAAACTGAAAGAACTGGAAAGAGCTGGGAAGAATTAAAGCGACTAGCAAGAGACCGTGAAGAGTGGCGTGCTTTGACAGAGGCCCTATGTTCCACAAGGAACTCAAAGGACAGATGATGATGATATAGGCTCGAGCTTTTTTAAATTTATATTTTGTGTTAAAATTTATGATTAATGTATTAATATGGATTTTATTAATTCTATATTAGATTAATAGACACAAGAAGATCCTTACATTAGAAATGTTACATTACTATTGAACAATTAGACCTACAATGAAAATAACGAATGACTCCAATAATTCACTTCAATAAATCCATTCAAATGCAACATTTACCGGCCAGATATTAGGATGACGAATGGAGCTTAAAATGTTGAAATTCGTTGAAAAAATACCATGTCAGTCTTTCTATTGTACAAGTAAGATGATCTACGACGATTTATCTAATTATTTGTGCGTAGGATAGCCAATATTCAGATGTGAATTTGGCATGATAAAGAAGTACTTCACCATTTTTGTACACCAATTGGCGTCTATTTAGTCAAATACGTCACTAAAAAACATAAGCCACGACCATTGCGAACGCTCTATAGTAAGAGATGAAACGATTTAAAAATTGTTATGGTTTTTAATATTTACCCTGATACCATATTTTCAGCAAAGGAAGTTGTCGACCCGAAGTGTATTTAATAATTCCGCCTGAATCTCAATTTTGCTGTTTAGCTAATGAAAACCAATCTTATGAAGTAATTCAGGTTCGTAGTGTAGAGCAGAGGTTGGTAACCTTTTGATACCCGTGCGCCAACATTTGATTTTTAAGTTATTCAGCGTGACAGTAGGCTATAAGTCAACTTCTTCTGAAAGTAAATTTATTGTAAAAGATACTTGAATTCCTATTTTGGAGGTCTTTTGCGTGCCACGGAAACTAGCTCTGCGTGCCTTAGGCTGCCAACCCCTGATATAGAGTATAGAATACTAGTAAAGTTTTTTTTTTAGAACACACCTATGAGTTGTTAATCTGAATCACAACACAGCACTGTAACACAACGGGGCCACGGTGGAAGAGCGCGTTCGACTGGCGTACCGAAGCTAAGAATTGTTTCATCGGGATTGGCGGGTCCCCCTGAGTCTAACCAGCTCTGATGGACGACGGATTTCACTTGGGATAAAGTAAAGGAAGCTGGGCATTGTGCTGGCCACACAAACCCTCTAGTATGCCGAGGCCATAGAAACTGATGAAAGCTGATTCACTGGCCCTACGGAACAATTTAGTCCGACGGGATACAACACATAAAAAGCTCTGTAACATATATTAAAAATGCTACATTTTCGAACGTGCTTGTAACGCATTATTACAACACACCGTTGTCACACAGGATACTAAATACAGTGCAACACACCGCTGTAACACGGCGTTGCAAGAAATCTTTGTAACACAGCTACTGCTGCAAGGCGTTGTAACAAGAAACAAAACAATCGTAAAAAAAAAACGACAACAAACGAAACGGAGGTTATTCTACATTTGAATACTAAGTGATTTTTGCCTAATGGCGCAGTGTGAAGTTGATGGTCGGACCCTGTGGTGAATGTTATATTGGTCAGGCACATCACGACACGGATTCCATTCCTTCTACGCCAGGATAGACAGAACAGAAACGCAACAACGAACACTTGAACAAACGAATCGAGTCGTAGATAAAAAGGGAAATTCGTGTACATAGTGAAAGTACCTGAAACAAATTGAAAGAAATATCTCATACTCTAAACATTACAGACGCCCCTTCTATAAAAAAGATTATTGCGTCCTACGCTTATCCGTGGTCCGAGTCTAGTCTTGCATTCTTATAAATGTTTTAAATGAGGTTAAGTTACAGGTTTTCCTGGTTTGTCCAGGCAACCCATTCCACGCCCGAAGGCCACTCTTGAAGAAATAGATTTAAATATAAAGCCTATACGATAATAATAATATAAAGATAAGATTGCTTTATTGATCCAAATAAATGGGAATCTGATTTGATTACATAAATTCCGTCTTTCAGCATACTTAAAACAATATTAAAGAACCATTTGTAATCAAACACAGTAGACATTCGCGCAAACTATCATACCATTTATCATAAAAGAAAGAGAGAGAACATTAAAGAGAGAGAGTGAGAGATTAATAGAGAGAGAGAGAGAGAAAGAGAGAGAGATATTGATAAGAACGGAAGGACTTGCAATAATTCTCTGACATCCGGGTTACACCAGACTAATCTCAACTCGCGCTCCGGCAGCTATAAATTTGTGAGAAAAGACGTTTGAACTTGTTTGAATAAATGACCTTGACATAGTGATAACAAAAGTCACACAGGATGCACAATGGTGGGCATAACTAGGCGTCTGGGCGCTGGAGCCCATTCCATGCCCAAACGCCACTGGGGAAGAAAGAGTACTTTTATGCATTTGTCCTCGCTTAAAAGATAAGGAAAGAGTTTTTGTCTATATGTTTATCTGAGCTTTGCAACAGGCTGTTATTGGGTTTTTCACTAGATACTTAGCCTAAACGAAATAATATAATTACTTTAAATCTATTTTTTTTATCTGATCAGTTTTTATATAGATTTTTTAACCAGTTTTTTAAAAACTAAAACAGCTTATCGATTTAAAAGAAGAAACTTACTGGCATCAAAATTTGATGACGTAATTCCCAAATATTTTAATTTGGCGGCTTTAATGTGTCATGTTGAATTATTTATTTTGCTTGAAAACATTGATAAGTCAATGACATTAACAAATATGCATGCATAATAGGTCGACAAAAAAGACATTTCCGTCCTTATTCGATCATTTACTTCGAAACATGTCTGTGTGCTACGTTACTGGTTGTACGAAAATATGTAGAGAATTACATTTTTATTTCATTTCCGAAAGATGGCGACAAAAGAAAACGATGGATTGTGAATGTCAGATTTGAAGAATCACCTATTTATAATCCCAAACTAATTGCTTGATGCAAAAGAATTTTCGTGTTGTTGTTTTTTATGAATATCCGCATTGTGTTTTTTAATTACCAAGGATACAACTCTTGACTAATTTAGTTTATAAACAAAAAGCTAAATTTAAGTTAACGCGACTAACACTTTGATTATTAATTATCGCCTACTCACTTTTGATGTTAAAAACGTATTCCTCATAACTAATCTTGTAGCCGTTGTATATTTCTAAAAGACCAGAACTGGCCGTCGAGGTTGAAATCGATTGTCTAACACCATCAAAAGCATGGTATTTGTTTGCAAAAATGGCGGGAAATGTCAACGGAAGCACGTGACCTCTTTCATTTGAAAAGGTTACGCCTAATTATGACTTGTCAATTGATAGGCCGTGTGGATATTATCAATGAAGTAAATATACAAAATGGTAACATTCGGTATTGATGTCATATTACAGGGGGTCGGCACGCATGAGTTTATCAAGGGCCGCATTCCATTTTTTATGGTCATAAAGAGCCGCAAACCAACAAAGCATTACATACACTCATATCATAATATAATTAAATTATAATGGCCACATTAACTACACACGTCATAAGAACTAAGCTATGTAAATTATTCTTTTAAGAAGATATAATTAAAAGAGACAAATACAAAATATTTATTTCCAATTTGTAATAATTAAAACAAAAAATTGAGATTAGAGAAACAGATTATTTTTTTTTCAATAGGAGCCTCAATTAACATAACGATTTGCATGTGTCCGCCCTTGTCAGCCGTGTCGGCCTTGACCCTTGGAGGTCATTTCCTCAAAGTGCACAAAACCAAAAGTCAAAATAACAACCTTCCTCGTTATGAGACATATAATTAAGTCTCGCCACGGTGATGGACAAAGCGTGTTTTGTTTTGTTTTTAAAACATCAATCAGTAATATTGTGTTTGTGTTTGTTATTATTGTTGTAGTAAGTAAGTAGTAAAAAAATAATACTGTCGGATCCCAATTGATCCATAGGTCAGGGCTGGTGAAGCAGAGTTCACTAGTCTCACAGTGGCATGGTGGTCGAGCGGCAGCGCGTTCGGCGGCTGGCGTACCTGAAGGTCCTGGGTTCAAAATCCTGGTGAAGGCTAGGATTTGTTCTCTGGTCCAGCGGGTGTCACTGAGGTCTACCCAGCTAACTTTAAGATGGGGAGGGGGGGTTAAAGTTAAGGCTGCTTGGCTTTGTGCTTGTCACACAATCTCCCCTAGTATGGAGATCATGCCCTCAGCCCAGGGCCCTCGAGAGAAAAAAAAGATGCCGGTACGAGATCTTTTCTGGGCCCCCCTCCCCACACACTTTTTTTTAAACACTAGTCATATCTTCTTCTTCTTCATAATACTGTTAGAACCGAGGAAAAAAGTCCACAATTTAAATACACATAACAATATAACACATAACAAACAACAATTATATATACAGATAAAAGAGTGTCACTTTAGGTTTTTAGACCAGCACTTTAGTGACGATTTGAAGGCCGGAACTGTAGGGGCAGTGATGGAGGCCTGGTCCAGGGTGTTCCACAGCCTAATGGCTGACGGAAAAAAAGATTATCTAGATGATTTATTTGTATTACATACGTTTGAATCAGGAATCTTTTTACAAGGTCTGTGGACCATTTTGTGAAACTGTCATAAGTGTTACCATTTACCATTAGAGTGTAATCATTTCAATCAAAGCCTTACAGTTCTGTTACGAAAATACTTTAATTAAGTACATAGTTCTTAGTTTAAATTATAGTAATTGTTCCTGCGCTTCAGAAGGCCTATTGATCTTGCAAACAATATTACAAAGATGTGTAAAATGGGAAAAGTGACTCTCACTGTTGATTGATAATTTATGTCCTCTAGTGACTAGTGTTTCTAGGTTTAGTGATTTTACTATCGATGTTATTCTTGTCAGTTATAAATATTCACCAGTAATGTAAGTTGTGTAGTCTAATGTAAGGTTAGATCTGCTGTGGCAATGTGGCAATACAGTTGACATATATTTTTTTTTTTACAAACTCTTCCCAAAATACATTTTGTTAAATGACCAAAAAAAAAATGTGTTTTAAATTTTCAATACATTTGTCTAAAATGATGATACCTTCAATCTTCCCTCTTGGCTACCGCACAAGAAATCATTAAAGTGTAAAAGGATCGACTAACTAGTTTAACTGCCATACTAGTACCGATATGCAGCGAC
Organism: Anisus vortex; assembly: GCA_949126835.1. Classification (NCBI taxonomy): domain Eukaryota; kingdom Metazoa; phylum Mollusca; class Gastropoda; family Planorbidae; genus Anisus; species Anisus vortex. Next base: position 52,409,356 of record OX421493.1, read on the forward strand.
ATAGAGTATTTAGGCCTAGGCCAAGGGTCGGCAACCTTTTACTAATAGTGTGCCAAACTAGGATTTTTAAATCATTCAGCGTGCCAACATCCCAAAAGTCAACCTGCTCTATTATATTAAAAAAAATAAATAATAATATTTATTTAGCGCCGTAGCAAGATAGAGGTCCAAAACGAGGTGTATAGAGAAAATCTTTAAAGCGTTTAATATTTAACTTTAAAAAAAACGAGTTCCTGGTTATCATCCTTTTTAATTTATTTGCATTTACACCAAATACAGAATTTTATCACTAAACTTTCACATTTTGATAGTTAATTATCGCCTAAAATTATCATTTAGTTATCGTGATTCGAGATATGGATCTGGCACATGCTATACATTAATTATATTTCGATCTCAGTTTTACTGAGATATTCTCTTACATTATTTTTACTTATAGTAACTCGACACAACACTATTGTTGAGCGGTGTAGAGATATTGTAATCATACAAACTTGGTAGTTAATGTAATGTTTAAAAATGTACACATTTTATTATAAATTCTTTAGGCATATAATATTTATATACTTATCAACTAACTTACACAATTTGATAAATTTTAAAATTATAAATTGTAAGAGCCATTAATGTTTTTATTAAAGACAAATCTGAAACATATTGGACATATTAGAGCAAAAAAAACAAATACAAAAGGGGTTAATTATCTCCCTTATTTTAAAATAAAAACTAATATTACCTTTTAATTATTATTTCTTTATACAAATCTATCATTTTTTTGTTTAAAATTCAACTTGCTGCATTTTAAATGGTCACTATTCCTCCTTTTAAGAAAAAAAGATCCACATCTAAGATGGTTGTCTATCGATAAATCCAGTCAGACTTCATGTGGTGTGAAAACAAGAGTCCATAAATTTAAAAGTCTTGTCTTTGTTTATAAAACTCCTCTCTATCTATTTTAATATATGGCATAAATTAGGGAATTACAAGTAGTTAAGTGTTTTGAAATTGAATTAACGTGCAAGATTTGTCCAGTTTCAATGCAAATCCATTCCAGTGGTCGAACAGTTCAAGTGCTGTTTGGCCACGTCCTTGTAACTCACTGAAATGTGTCGCTCGCCATTCAAAAACATCGGCTTCAACAGTTAGTGCCTCCTCATTCAATTATTGAAAAAAATCAACAAGAAGCACCTTTTGGAGGTCTCTCGCGTGCCATCTAAAATCGCTCTGCGTGCCATGTGTGGCACGCGTGCTTTAGGTTGTCGACCCCTGGCCTAGGCTACTAAGCAAACAGGAAGAACTGTAAGCCTGCAGGGCTCATAGGTCTATATTTGTGTCTCTGGAGAAAACAAAAAAAAAAGAGATCCTAAATGCTATCGAAAATAAATAGGCCCTGTATTACAACTAGAGGCTTCTTTGCATATTTAACAAAATGTTCAAGTACACATTCAAAGAATACCAAAATTAAGGGCCCCCAGCGCCACGTGAGATTGTAGGAGGTTTTAGGGCATCTCCTCTTAGCTTTATTGCAACAATTAAAAGATACTTGCGTAATTGCCAATTTAATTTTAAATTTTAATATTCATGGGCCCCCTAAACTCTTATGGGCCCCGGTACGGCGTACCGGCTGTACCCCCCTCTCGTGGGGCCTGCCTCAGCCACGGAAACTGGTGAAATAATTGTCGACCAGAAAGAATACTGACCTACATTAAATACAAGGCCTAATGACGCACGCGGATTTCCCTGGAGGCTGTCTTCTTGCATTGCTGTGTTCTGTTTTATATCAGTTAACAGGCATGGAGCGTTTTATTAAATTAATATACTTTTGTGCATTCGGCCTCCCTTAAATTATCTATGATGAATTCTAAGTTTTATGTGAGTGCTTCTGATGGAATAGGCTGCCCCCCCCCCTCCCCTTGTCTGTAATCTCTTTGCATTGGTCCCAGTCGGCTTTATACTATGATGGCGTTATCCATCACTTGGACTCTGGCCCTTGATGTACCTGTACATTATTTTATTCATGTCCACCGGCACGTTTCTCAACATGGAAATACTTGTACAGCTGCAGTCGTCGTATAGAAAATTATAGTGCATAATCTATCTATCTATCTGTCTATCTATCTATCTATCTATCTATCTATCTATCTATCTATCTATCTATCTATCTATCTATCTATCCATCTATCTATCTATCTATCTATCTATCTATCTATCTATCTATCTATCTATCTAACTATCTATCTATCTATCTATCTATCGATCTATCTATCGATCTATCTATCGATCTATCTATCGATCTATCTGATTCTTCTATTTCTAAATCACTTGACCAATCAAAATGGTGATAAAACAACAACCAATAAAAAGAAGAAAGAGGGCCATGAAACATTTCAGTTAACGAAACATGTCCCCAACCTTTGACCTAAGCTGCTCTCCCGTCATGAAGTCCAATGACAAGGTCACCATGTCTTGGGAATATTATAGTGATATCGAATTTAGTCTTTGTTGTTTTTGTTTCTTTAGTATTTATTTTGTGATTCAAAAGAAAGTACCAATAAAGTACAAATACAGTACAAATACACTACAAATACTGTACAAATACAGTACAAATACAATACAAATACAGTACTAATACAGTACTAATACAGTACTAATACAGTACTAATACAGTACTAATACTGTACTAATACAGTACTAATGCAGTACTAATGCAGTACTAATGCAGTACTAATGCAGTACTAATGCAGTACTAATGCAGTACTAATACAGTACTAATACAGTACTAATACAGTACTAATGCAGTACTAATGCAGTACTAATACAGTACTAATGCAGTACTAATGCAGTACTAATACAGTACTAATACAGTACTAATACAGTACTAATACAGTACTTATACGATAAAAATACAGCACAAATGCAGCTCAGTAAGATATTAATTTAGTCTTCTCGAACTCATTTTCTTTGTCGCTAGTATTTCATTAGATTAGAAGTTGCATCAAGTCGTACGACTTCTCTTTAAATTAATTTTCCGTCCGAAAAGTCTCACTATATTTCGCTGGCTATTACACTTCGAAACAAATCTCAATACATCTCCCTATATTATATTCGCATCTAGTCTCACTATATTACACTGGGTAGCCTTCATCAGGTCTAACATCATTCCACCAGCACCACACTGTACAACAACGCTGTGTTAATGTACACAGAATTACTTTGATTCAACGACTGCCTCCACATTTAAAAAGGCCACGCCCCTGCAAAACCTTGTTACCACCGAGGCCTCCACTCTGAGTGAAAATGGATTTTCTTTCACTTGCCTATGTAATTCCATTGACGCCAGGCATTTCCCCCCAGAGTTTTCTAACTAATTGTATTGTTGCCAATTTGGCAGATAGCGTAATGCAATAAATACATTAAGAAAACAAGAACAATGACACTTTAACCGTTTTAATGCCAGTTTGGCACATTTTCAGTTATTTTTTTTATACTGTTACTTTCTTTTCTTAATTTTTGGCTCACATTCGCTGAAATTAAAATTAAGAAAGTAACTGGTCTGGAATATTGAGCGTCTTTAAGGAAGAGAATTTTTGACCGAATGGCAGAACTGTTAGCTGAAAAAGAACAACAATAAAACCAACTAAAAACTATAACAGCAACAAACAGGTGTAACAACAATAAACATCCACCCAGCGGGTACACTACTTTGTAACGACGGGGAACAAACGTGATATACACGTGATTTTGTGGTTTCCACGTTGTTTTCCTGTCGATACGACGTGGTGTGCCGGCTGGGTATAACAATAACAAACAGCAATAACAACAACAAACCAATCTAAAGAGAATCTGGAGGCCGTGCTTTGTTACGTTTATTTATCTGGGAATATCTCATATGATATGTTGCAGGCGCTGGTTCCATACGTAAGATATTAACAAAATGCGTCCTTTGGTTATTCTTGGCTGGAGTCTTTGGTCTTGCATTTTTATTGTATTCTAAAATTATGTAAAGTAGCGCGGGATTCCGCACGGTAAAAATTAGAATCATTTTTTTTTAAAGGTTAGCGACATGCCTTGCTATTTATACAGGGGAATGTAATGTGAGTGTGTGGCCTGCACAACGCCAAGACGCCTTTACTTTCCTCCTCACTGATACCAGGAACCATAACCTTTTAAATTCACCTACAACTTAAAGCAGGAAAGTTGGTCGGAGCAGGCAGTCATGACCACTCGACTGATTGGTTCCTCGGTTCTGTCCATCTTTGAATTTCAGTCTTAGGGAAACTAGAGCACTTTTGAGTTTTCATCCTTTCGGCGCATTGTTCTGCTGGATTAAAAAACAACAACCCGGAAAGATCAATAACAAAAAAAATCATTTCAGTGCTTGCAGATTTTTTTCTCCGTTAATCCGGAGTGCGCAAAAGGCAACCCGAGAGCCACAACATGGCCTGCCAGGCCTTTTAGTGTTCTATCTTCTATCGCTTCAATTGGCAGTTATTTAAACAAAAATTCATTGTATTAAAGATGTAAATAGTTCTTCATAATATGCGGCCCAGCTTGTTGAATAAAATTCCTTATGCGGCCCAATGGCGAAAACTGATGCACACCCCTGGTTTGTACTCTGCACCACGTTCAGCAAATCCTTTTCTTCTTTGTGGAGAAAGAGGCTTTGGCAATCCTGGGTCCATGGGCCTCCCACCCAAAACAGGGCATCGTCTGCCCAGGAAGATAACATAAGTCTTACAGCCTGAATGTGAGGTGCCTCGGTCTATTCTTGCCCAGAGTACAGTAATAGTTCTCATGTTGTTTAACCCAGGGGTCGGCAACCTTTTGATAACAGTGTGCCAAAGCAGGATTTCTAATTCATTCAGCGTGCCAAAAGCCACCCTGCTGTAGCACTAAATTTCTTCTAGAAGAGTCTTTAATAAACCCTTTAAGGCCTCTTCCGTGTGCCATTGAAAATCTCCCGGCGTGCAAAGTTTCGTAGGGTGCCGACCCCTGGTTTAACCTACATAAGCGCATTCTGAAGAAAAACATTTGTTTAAAAAAAAGTATTTATTATTATTGATGTGAACTAAACAAAGATAAATAAAAAAAATTAAACATTTTAAGAAAAAGACAATGACAAGGAAATCAATCTCTTTTAGACAAAGAAACCAAGAGAGACAAAAAACAAACAACAAACACAACAAAATAAGAAATAACAGCTACCGTTTAAGAGATGATATGTTAGCCTGGATTATTTTTGTCAAGTTCAAGTTGAAATGAACAGGATAAAACAATGTACTTGAAGTAAAGCTATAAGGCTTGTTTTGCAATCGACAGTAAGTTGGCAAAAACAAAAAAAAAAGCAAAAAGACATTCTTGATGCGAAAATCTTTATATTCTACAGGTCAAGTGAATATTTTTGCATTGTTGCCTAGGTGGCGAAATGATTGTACTTAGTCATCCGCCGACTTCAAAGTAAAAGTGAAATAGTGTTTTAAAATAATGATTATATTAACTCACTATTTGATAAGCTGTTTACACAACAACAACATAAAAAGTAAATTATAAAGCCTTCTTAAAACTTCGTATAAAAACATGTTGATTTATAAGTAAATTATAAGGTATATTTCTTGGTCAAATTAAGTGTTAGAAAAATATATTTATCTTATCTTATCTTAAACATTACAGAAGCTCCTTCTATAAAGAAGATTATTGCGTCCTTCACTTATCTGTAGTCTGAGTCTAGTTTAGCATTTTTATTTGTGTTTCAAATGATGCAGACTGTTGATAATACTGTGGCCAGAGAAGGATTTCAAACACATTCAGCGTGCCATCAGCTTAGTAGTAATCCTATTCTAATACTCAATTTCTTGTACAAGAGGCTTAAATTGCGTGCCATCGAAAATCGCTTTGCGTGTCAAATCTGGCACGCGTGGTGTAGGTTGCCGAACCCTGATCTAGTGTTTCTATGTTAAGTAATTTAACTATTGGTGTTACTCTCGTCAGTTGTGAATATTCGCTGGTTATGAACATTGCAGCTCTTTTCTGAATTAGTTCTAAAAGAAGCGATTAGCCATATCTTCATTGAAATGTAACGAGTATGGAATGAAATATTTCTTCTATATTATAATGCTGTATTTGTTTGTCTGCGGTATTTATTTCTTGTTGAATGATATTGAAATTATCAACGGTAAAACAGAAGCTCACTCTACGTCTTATTGAAGGTAATTATTCCAAACTTTTTCTAAATTTTGTAAGAACTTAATATTTACATGAATGTATTTACACCAGAAGAAATCTTAAGGAATTACTTGAAGTTACATGGTCTGCTTTCAAATCTGACAAATCTCTTTATTCCATCTTTGTTACTCTCGGGGGATGGGAGATGTATGGTGGGGTTAGCGCGGCCCTTTTTCATTGGTCAGTAGATTGTACCGTAGAGGTTCAGCAGTTCCTATTGGTTCAAACTTTCCCGCCTTTTGAGACGTTGAGATAATTGACTAGATACATACTAGATAAAACAAAGAGGAGAGAGAAAGGGAGAAATGACAAAAACAGAGTGTATGAGAGAGAGAGAGAGAGAGAGAGAGAGAGAGAGAGAGAGAGAGAGAGAGAGAGAGAGAGAGAGAGAGAGAGAGAGAGAGAGACAATTTAATGGAGTTGCTTGAAAAAAAGACATTGGGTACATACAAGAAAGAGAAATAAGCTTAGATCGAGCGATGTAAAGTATACAGTCGGACCAAATTGATCCATAGGGCCGGTGAAGCATATTTGACCAGTTTATGTGGTCACGGCATACTAGGTGATTGTGTGGCCAGCGTTATGCTACTCCGCCTTAACGTTACCCCAACTAAAGTCAGGTACCCAAAAGAGCTGGGTAGACTCAGGAACACCCTCCATACCAGTGACAAAATCCTAGCCTGCACCAGGATTTGAACCCCGGACCATCGGAACGTCAGCCGCACGACCGCCGTGCACCAGATAAAGAGATAGAGAGAGAGAAAATAATAGATAGAATGAAATAGACAGAGAGCGAGAGAAGGACCGAAAGACTCAGAGAGAGAGAGAGAGACAGAGAGAGAGAGAGACAGAGAGACAGAGAGACAGAGAGAAAAAGAACAAGTGAGCATTTGTGTTATGATTTCGCTCTGTTTGCGTTGTAATTATGTAGAATAGTGTACACGTCCAATGTCTCGTGGGTGTGTTGTGTCACCTGTCTGTGTTCTAAGTGAGCACAATGTGTGTTGTGTGTTTATCTGCTTCGTTCATACCATACAACACTGCCACTTTGACCCGTTTAGGTCCAGTAAGGAGATCAACATCCTAGCCTGTACCCCCACCCCCCCTAATCAAACTGTCCTAACTCGTGTAATCCTCTTACGTACTCACTGTTCATATTTAGACAGACATCCGGCTCAATGTCAACAAGAATGACCTACTTCTTTCTTTTCTTAATCCTTTTGTACACCGCCGCGTCGTACATTTCTTGTCCAATGCATTCCTGTCCAATGCATTCCTTTTTTTTTTAAACGCACATACAAGCACAACTTAACACAAACCAACACATACATATATACACATACACATACACACACACTGCCTCCATGAAATGTAACACAAAAGAAAAGAAATAAATATATTTTCTGTGTTCAATAAAGATATTTTTATGTGCGGCAGCACTGTGGCATCGTGATTTATAAGGATAAAACAAATGTGAGACCTTGACACTGCTAGCAACAACTGAAAACAAGTTGCAATCATTCGAAAAAAAAATTCATGAGAAAAATCTTTCGAATCTCATACCTACAACACGGGACTAATGAGTATGTCTGGGGCAGAATATAATCAAGTGTTGGCCCTCAAGAAATCATTACGGCAATAATCAAGCGGCGGGCGCAAGCTGACATGGTTCGGTCATGTGTTGCGAGTTGCGGAGTTGCGGCATAATAACCTGCAAAAAAAAAAAACGCCCTCCAAGGCACTGTAGAAGGTGGATGTCGGAGAGGCCGTCTGTAAAAATGCTGGCTCGACAATATAAAAGATTGGACAAGCTGCAAATGACTATTAACATCCGCTCAAAAATAGGCAAAAAATGGAGAAAGATGATTGCTGAGGTGTCCATTCGCTATCCGCAAAGACCCGCAACGGTCAAGCGTCTTATGATGATAATGATTAAACCAATACTTTGTGTTGTTCACTTGCAAAAGGTGATAGGTCAACAAAATATAATTCCACAGAAATCCACTTTTAATGTGACTCTATTTAGCATCTTTTGCAAGATTTTTCATATTTCCTTTTAAATAGGTCACACTACTTAAATATTTTTTTGAATGTTTAATCTAAAGATCAGCATAATGAATAAAAACTATAACATCTTGAAAACAGTTGGAGGTAAATAGTTGCTTTTTTTTTCAACATCAAAAAGAAAAGTGACTTGGTATCTTTTGAAAGTGGACGACTCATAGTACTGTCTGTGCTGCTTGATGTCACTTCCGTTTCTGGAATGTTCCATTTCTTGCTGTTTTCATTCTTACATTTTCTTTCTTACATTTTATTTTTCCACGTTTTTTTATTACATTTTATTTATTCTTTTAAATTTCTTTCTTACAATGTCTTTTCTATTTTAAATTCTTTACTTTCTTTTTGTTTGTTTGTCTGTATTGTTTCATTTCTTTCTGGTTGTTTGTTTAGTTTTTAAAACGCCGGAAACAACTCACTTCCACATGAGCAATCATGGTGGGTGATTTCCCCTTTGCCAATTTCATCTTTCACCCTTCTTTCTTTTTTTTCTTTAATTTATACTCAGTCTATTTTTAGAATATTTTTTTTTTTACTATGAAACTGTCCTTTGGCAGGCCTGGCGAAAACCACCCCTGCAGGGCACAGTGCAGGGTGGAAGAAAAAGAGGCCGGCAGAAGAGATGATGGGATGAGTGGACCGGCTTGTCTCTTGCGGATTCCTAGAGGACGGCGCAGGACCGAGACGAGTGGCATACAATCGTTCAACAGACAAAAAATGGTGCTCCCAAAGACCTTCACTCGGGTTATCGGAAAACTGAAGGTGAAGTTTATGAAACACTAAGAAAAAGTACAAACAAGTAAACACGCAAACAATCAATAAAAATAAAGGTTGACATTTTTGATGCCCGAAAATCGAAACAGACATTTTCGAATGAGGAATGTACGAATTTATGTCTAGCAAGATACATGTCCATCTTTATCACTTCTAGATAGAACGGCCGATAAGAAATTAAAATTTTGTTCTTATTATTATTTTTATTGAAACATTGAGTACTAAAAAATGTAATAAAGTAGATAATTCCTTAGAACTTTTAAATTCCATTAAAAAAATCGAAACTTATTTTTTTTTTTAAATGAATTAGAAATCCTGATGGATTGTAAATATAAACTGTATAACATTATAACTACACTGAACCATTGTGGCTAATTGTATACTATTTGAAGACATAATTTTATTGAGTAATGCTATATAAGGGTAAAACATGATTCGCGGTTTCATTAAAATAAGCTTTTATGTAAGCAATATTCCTTTGTTTTTAAATATTTTAATTTTGTAAAGTGAATTTTTGAACCATGAAAGTTTACCCTATATTAGAGGCCGACCGAAATTTGGTTTCGGCGCCGAAAGTAGGCAAATGGCTCTTTTCGGCGTAGTTCTGGTATCGGTCGAAGCCAAAAGGCTAGCTTTCGGTTTCGGCCAAAACTGATTTTGACTTTCAGTCATCAGTCGAATATCTATTTTAACTTTCAAAATTCAAACTGCAACGCTAGTGATGCATCTATTACTCTGCTTATTGATAATTTCATTTAGTTCAAATGTGCGAATGAATCTGTGCGAAGTCGAAAAAAAATTGAAGTTAATAATAAACGGCTATATATTACATGTATATTTAACTGTATATTACATGTTCTATGGTTTACTTAAATAGAGTACCCATAAACTAGTTAACATTAAAAAAAATTTGCGGGGGGTTGCAGTCTTTTAAAATCTTTTGTTTGGCGATTTCGGTTTATCTTTCGGTTTCGGTAGAAAGTCAATGTATGGATTTCGGTATAGTTTCGGTCGACCTCTACTTATATAGAAAAAGTATAGCTGTATTCTAATGTAAACAGAAATTGTATTATCTAAAAAGCCATTTCTGCTACTGCATAGGAATCGTTATTTTAATTTTCGTATAATAAACCAAAGAGTATAATAAGATGGACCGCTTACTTTGATATTTCTGCTATTTGATACTTGAAACAGTTTCGGATTTTCTGATCCCACCCTGTTAAGCGATTCGCAATGATTCTCTCAATGGAAAATTAAGACTAAAATATAAAGTTGTATACAGCCGAAAACTTTAGGTACGTTTAGGAGTAATTCTATTATTTAGGACAGCGTTATTGGCTGCGCACGGACAAAGTCAACACTTAAGCTCTAAAAGTAGAGCGAGCGGTCCATCTTATTATAGTCTTTGAATAAATATATGAAGCATTAATCGCTTTCATTAAAGAATTATGCACTCCGTTTTAATGATTACTTCTATCCAGAAAACCCATATCTAAGAAATTATTTCAATTGCGCAAAGTTACATTTTATATGCGTTTTGTTTTTCTTGTATTTCGTTTGATTCCTAAATTTAAATGATGGTTGCCATGGAAACGACCCCTTTTTCCCCACGATAAAGAGAAATGAATGTAAAAATATATAATAAGTGTTGAGAGCAGGGAGATAACTGGCGAGCCTTTTTCTGTTTAGCCATAAAACAAGAGGCAAAGAAGAAAGAGACCTTGAGTTTTTCCCCCAGAGTTTACATATTTATTTTATTATGTAGATATTTATTTCTATTTATAGACAACACGAGGTGAAAGGGTCAAAGAAAAAAAAAATTGGGTTATGACGTCATTTCATCTTTATAATGTGGAGCCACCTTCTTAATTCCCCCCCCCCCTCCCCTCACCCGCCCGCCCGCTTTAAACTACTCCCATGCTGGCGAAACACTTATTTTTATATCAGACGATATCTACACAAAGTTGTCTTCTCTTGTATATTACAGACGTTCCTTCTATAAAGAAGATTATTGCTTTATGTTGGTTTTGTTTTTGTATTTTTATGTTTGTATTTTTATTTTGAAATTTCGAAAGATAACTATTCTAAAAATATAGATTGCATAAAAGACTATAATAAGATGGACTGCTTGCTTTGATATTTCTGCTATTTCATACCTTGAAACACTTAGTTTTGGAATTTTTCGATAGCACTAGGTCATCTAGACTTCCGGTTTAGTAATTCGCTATGATTTTCTCAATGGAAAATTAAGATTAAAATCGAAAGTTGTATACAGCGGAAATCTTTAGAGAAGTTTAGGAGTCATTAAAGACAGTGTTATTGGCTGCGCACAGAAAAACAAAACAGAGCTCTAAAAATAGAGCAAGCGGTCCATGTCATTAAAGTCTTTGATTAAACCCAGTATCTGAATATTGAAATACAATCTTTCTTCTTGACTTGTTGAAGTAAAATGAAAATAAAAAGCCTGCAAAAAGTTTTCTTTTAGAAATGTAAACAAAATATAACTAGGGGTTGTGTACTCGAAATAAACTATATTTCCACAAGCGTATTGAAAAAGACACGAGATCTTGTCCGATATAGAACAAAGAAGTCATTAAGTTCTGTGTACAAGTTTCTATTCCGGGAGTTCTTTGAACTATAATAAGTTGACTTGTACTTTTCGCAAAAAGAACGAACGGATGACAGAAATTGATCTGATCAGTTTTTGGAACTATCTTGAACAGGAAGTCTTGGATTCTGGGATTGAAATTCTGAATCCGCCCTCTCCCAATATTTTGAAACAGAGCTAATGTTGATTTTACTATTTTTTTTTTCCACACGTCACTTAAGTTGTACATAAGGATGGGATATTTGTTTGTTTATCTTGTACCATCAGTGATGGTATCCTGCCTTTCATCGCTAATACAAAAGTTCATGTTTCGTGTAACAATTCGTTTGGCGGAATAAATAACCAAAAAAAAAAAAAATAATTAAAAAAAGATGAAAATAAAATGTCAGCGACAAATTAAATGTTTGAACTATTTTAATATGCTCGTAGGTACCACATCGCTGGGTGACTCACGGCGGCTAATAATTTGCTATTCAATCATGTAGGCAAGGGAATTTTTACTAGTACATACACATCAACACAAAGTATCAATCATGACTTAGCCTATATATTACACATACATCTTCTATACAGAAGAATAATGCGTCCTACTATTATTCGTGGTTTGAATTTTGTTGTACATTTTGATTAGGGCTTGAAACTTTAAACGACTTTTAAGTTGTTGGTTTTCTAGTTTTTGGTTTTCAGGTATCCCATTCTACGCCTGGATGTCACTCGGAAATAATGATATACATTTTTTCCTGCCTGTAAAATAGGAAGAATGTTTTATGTATTATTATTACTTTGTAAATGGGAACTTCTTTTCTTTAGTGTTTCTAGGTTAATGATTGAACTATTGGTGCTACATCCTAACTTATCATTTTCTCAATTTATTCTGGTTTATCTTGTTTTAAAGTCTACAAGTTCTACAAGGGTACCTTCCTCGGTCCTGTCAAATATAAAAAAACGCCATATCAATAATTTATGATACTATTTCTAAATGTTTAGAATAGTTTCTAACACACATTGAATACTATTGATATTCTAAGAGAAAATTCCTCCCAATTAAATGTCCAAAATATTTCCCTCACTCCCCCCTTTCCTACCCAATGGGGAAACTCCAATTCTATAGGCAACCCCTGGCCATAGCCAATATTAAACTTCTGCCCCCCTATTGACAGTGCCGAATTTCTTCCACAGTTATTGGCCCTTAAGCTCTCCAAATTCTTATTCTCTCCCTTGTCATTATGACGGCACTGCCCGACTATTTTTCAATATTTTATACCCCCCCCCCCCCACACACACACACATTTTTATCTTGGCTTTCCGTTTAAATGAAGAAAATAGAAGAGAGAAAGAGAGAGAGTAAGAGATAGAGAGAGAGGGAGAATGAGAGAGAGAGAATGAGAGAGAGAGAATGAGAGAGAGAGAGAGAGAGAGAATGAGAGAGAGAGAATGAGAGAGAGAGAGAGAATGAGAGAGAGAGAGAGAATGAGAGAGAGAGAGAGAATTTTGCAGTAATAAGAATGTGTTCAATTAAAGTGAGAAGAAGGCTTGGCTATGCTAGTGAGACAGATATGAGTAAGAGCAACATAAAAAAAAAATAACAAGTGATGTTATCAGTAACATTATTTGGAACCCATTTGATCAATATTTCTTGACTTTAACCGCTATACAAGAGTACACATTGGCGTTTATTGGTATCATTATTTTATAATATTTGATAACAAAAAGTGGGTCGGAAGCAAAACGAAACAAATAAAGACAATAAGCCGCCACCGACACGGCCTTTCTCTCCCACAGACATTGGTACAACACATACAAATACAAACACAGGCACACACATTTACACAGACACACCCTTTTCTCTCACAGAAACACACACAAGCAAACACACACGCATACAAAACACATAAAATCGAACACAGAAACACAGCGAAATACATAGAAACACAAACAAACACACACACACACACTCTCACATTAACATACACAAACTAACACAGACACACCTTTTCTCTCACACACAGACACACAAAAAATGCCAAAAAAAAAAAGAATTCTCCCAACTGACGTGCTTCCATTTCGGCACTTGTTGCCCCACAGCCCACCGTCCATTGATGGTCACTTCAGCCGTCTGTTGGTCAAGTACACAGTCCGTTGACGTTTAATCTAAAATCTAAAAAAACTCAAACTAAAAAAAATATTTTTTTTCCATGACTTCGACCACCAAGGTGCTAGTCGGTCTACTGACAATGTCAACATACGTGATACGGGCATATGTCACGCGACTACTCAGTACATTTTATACAGGCATATGTCACGCGACTAACGAATACATTGAAATGCTCGCATTTGTCACGTCACTAACTAATACATTGAAATGCGTGCATTTGTCACGTCACTAACTAATACATTGAAATGCGTGCATTTGTCACGTCACTAACTAATACATTGAAATGCATGCATTTGTCACGTCACTAACTAATACATTGAAATGCGTGCATTTGTCACGTCACTAACAAATACATTGAAATGCGTGCATTTGTCACGCCACTAACTAATACATTGAAATGCGTGCATTTGTCACGTCACTTACTAATACATTGAAATGCGTGCATTTGTCACGCGACTAACTAATACCTTGAAATGCGTGCATTTGTCACGTCACTAACAAATACATTGAAATGCGTGCATTTGTCACGCGACTAACTAATACCTTGAAATGCGTGCATTTGTCACGCCACTAACAAATACATTGAAATGCGTGCATTTGTCACGCGACTAACTAATACCTTGAAATGCGTGCATTTGTCACGTCACTAACAAATACATTGAAATGCGTGCATTAGTCACGCCACTAACAAATACATTGAAATGCGTGCATTTGTCACGTCACTAACTAATACTTTGAAATGCGTGCATATGTTACGAGACCAAAAATTAAGATAACTTAATACATGACTAGGTCCTGTAAATAACTGATGCATCGAAATATATGTAGATGGCGCGTGATTGACTAATACAGTGGTCGGCAACCTACGGCACGCGTGCCAGACTTGGCACGCTGTGCGATTTTCAATAGCACGCAGAAGACCCCCCCCCCTCCAATACAATTAAATCTCTCCTAAAAAATGGAGTGCTAGTGCCAGATAACGTTTAGGCTGTTGGCACGCTGAATGAATTAGAAATCCTACTTTGGCACACTATTATCAAAAGGTTGCCTATCCCTGGACTAATACACCAACATTTTAATACGTGTACATATCAAGTGTCGAAGTCGAAAAAATCTATATGAAAAAAACGTATTTAATCATCATTCTACAAAACGCGTTTCAGTTTAATTTGCTCTTCGTCCGCTCGCTGTAAGCAGACAATTTGTCTCCAAAAAGTTCATTAGCCCGCATTTGTCTTCTTGACAGACATATAGTTCTACAATCTTTTAACACTGGTACTTCTTGACTTCCGGTCCAAAGTAATTCACTCTTTTCTTTTTTTTCTTTTTTTCTCTGGTCGTCACCTCGCGTGTAGATCTATCCCGTTCATCGAGCAGCCTCCAACCAACCGCCTTGACCTTTGATAGCAGACAGACTCTTTTTGAAACCGAATGGCGTCATTGAGATCAAGACAAACACACAAGTCACTCGGAAATCAGAAGTCAGCCAAAATTTACACTGGACAAAAGAGAAGAGAAGGCAAATATGGACCCAATTTCTGATGATTTTAAACGTTTTAATGGTATTGGATAAATGCGCAGTTAGGGCATTCGTATTTAACGTCGCCATGTCTCTGTGGTGACGGTGGGGTCTAACTTATAGTTAATACACACTGTCATGTATCGTTAATATTGAACAGGAAAGAAACACGACACGCTTCTTTGTGCACGGTCGTCTAACTGACGCTTCTTTGTGCACGGTCGTCTAACTGACGCTTCTTTGTGCACGGTCGTCTAACTGACGCTTCTTTGTGCACGGTCGTCTAACTGACGCTTCTTTGTGCACGGTCGTCTAACTGACGCTTCTTTGTGCACGGTTGTCTAACTGACGCTTCTTTGTGCACGGTCGTCTAACTGACGCTTCTTTGTGCACGGTTGTCTAACTGACGCTTCTTTGTGCACGGTCGTCTAACTGACGCTTCTTTGTGCACGGTCGTCTAACTGACGCTTCTTTGTGCACGGTCGTCTAACTGACGCTTCAATGCTTTTGCTCGTCCCACGTGATCAGCTGGTCACGGGGTCCGAGCGGTCCAAAACAACACACACAAACCATGACTTAACAAACACAAACTGATACACTACAACCACCAACTCAAGTGTGTGTAACAAACAAATAACTTTAATACAACAAAAGATAGCATGCAAACTGAAATGAAATCCTAACAGAAACTGATACCCGTAACATAACTATTTCACTACCGGCAACACAGAAACAGCCCAGCCCTAACCAAGTGGTCAGCACGTGGCTGCTAACTTAATTGTCACACACCTGATTCGCACGCCTTCTGTGTCACTTGACCGGCCTCGTTCTGTCTTGATGGTTACGTCAACAACACGCTGCCTTATACGCACACATACACACACAACAAACACCTTTACCTAAATATCACTGCACTTATAATTCTAACCTGTCGCCACAGTATCCGTTACAGATGGCCTATGTTAACTCCTCCATCTTGGTGAACATACAATGATAAGAATACTGTGTTATACGGTTATATCTATATGTAGACTCTATGTGATAAAGGCTGATACGGATATTTGTGCGTGAGTACGCAATTACGCTCAAGATATTTCAAATGTCAGACCGTACGTGTGTTTTGAGTTTTGATACTGTGTAATTAACATGAATAATGTCAAGCTAATGAAATGTAATTTAGTGAAAAATGTTAATCAAGTACTTTATGTGATAATTAGACCATTTTTGGGTTTTACGTAGAGTACTATGTTCGTTTTATTGTACTCATAATACTATGCCTATGGTATTATGACCATTGTGCTATATCCATGGTAATACATGTATATCCGATATACAACTATCCATTGTGAAGCCGGCTGGTCCTGCGCTTAGTTCAACGGACTGTCGAAAGCAACTGACACGTCGCGGGTTCTATCTCTGCCACCGACCGATCCCTGCCGCCCTGCAGGAGTTTTGGGACTAGAGGACGTAATACTCTTATGGAGCGCACTGAGCATTTTAAAAAGCAAGGATAGAAGCGCTATATAAATAACCATTATTATATTCATTGTGCACTGTCCCTTGTGCACTGTCCATTGTGCACTGTTCATTGTGCTCTGTAAACTGTGTTTACGACAGGTTTTGTCCTTTGTGATATGTCTTTACACAATGATTTGTCCACAATGATTTGTCCACAATGATTTGTCCACAATGATTTGTCCACAATGATTTGTCCACTCTGTTTTGTCCACTATTTTACATTTACGTACAGCTTTTTATTGTCGAATTCATAATTCCCGCCTACTTCCCTTCCCCCCAAAAATGTCGCCTTCCGCCCCAGACAAAATGTCGGCTCCAACTCTAGTTCCACCAGTGCCAGTTCTAATTGACCCTTGACCTCTGTTGGTGTTGTATTTACTTTGATAGATCGATAGAATCCCTGTACTCAGTCGAGTTCCACATGTCAATGGAACTGTCAGGGAAATGATTTCACGCCAAGACATTCTTCACCTCATACTTCCCCCAGACATTTGTACTCAATTCCGAAAAGCTCCTCTCGCTACTTTCTTTTTGAAACATTTGTAACTGTTAACTGGACGATGCCGGACGCGACAGAGCGTTAAAAATGGAATTACCGGTTTCCCCGAGGGTCTGCCGCATATACCCGGATACCATTGCGGAAAACTATGGTAGCCTTGGATTTGGTTGTTCACACAATCAGCCTTGATGCCGTGGTTACTGGAACCGGTGAAGTCCCCTTTATCTGTCCTTATAATCTACATCAAAGTTCTGTCTGTAATTTAAAAAGTTTTATTTTTAGAGATTTGAAATTATACGACAAAAAATGACACTGCACGCTTACTCTCTTTCATTCTTGCTATCTCTTTTTCACTGTCTCTCTCATTTCAATTCTTTTTATCTACTCTCTTTATCACCAAATGCCCCTCTCACTTCCCCTCTCTTGTTCTCTCTATTATTCTCCATTTCACACTCTCACACTCTCTATATCATACATTCTTTTCTACTTTCTCTCTTTTTCTCTCTTTTTTTTCTGTTCTATTCTTAAAATTCTCTTTTTTGACATTATTTTATTCTCCATTCTCCTCTCTCTTCTCCCTCTCTCTCTCACACACACTGTGCCTCTCTCTCTCTCTCTCTGTGCCTCTACTCATATACTAATACAATTTGATTCATATTTCGCACTCCCAGTGGTCCAACAACACGCACACACAATTGATAAGAAAGTCAATGTCGACAGTTTAAAGAAATTATTGTAAGAAGACTTTCCATTCTGTAGGAAAGTTTGTAACTGCGCATAGTGAAACAACAAGTTTGTAACTGGAAATAGTGAAACATAGTGAAACAACAAGTTTGTAACTGGAAATAGCGAAACATAGTGAAACAACACACACATAATTTTAAGCTCTGAAGCTAGTTGAATATTTATTATAAATTTGTATAAGCTAGTAGTAATATCCTCTAAATTGTATCTGTAAGTCCTCGATCTGGATGGGGCACGTTGGCAGATCGGCAGCGCGGCTGCACGTTCGACTAGGTCCTGGGTTCGAATCCTAGTGCTTTTTCCCTGCACTCGAGGGTGTCCTTGAGTCTACCCAGCTCTGATGGGTACCAAGCATTTATTTGGGGTAAAGTAAAGGCGACTGGGCATCGTGCTGGCCACACTTCCCCTAGTACAGAGGTCGGCAACCTAAGGCACTCGTGCCAGACTTGGCGATTTTCAGTGGCAAGCGAGAGACTTCCAAAATATTTTTTTTTAAGCAAGTGAAAGCAACGCATGTCAGCATAATGAATGGTTGATGCGTGACTAACTAAATGGGCATCACACTGGACGACGACTGTTTTAGTTCAGGAATGTTTGTAAGCCAAGCTCTCATCTTTGGATCTGTGAATGAATCAATTGTGTAGACTGTAGATAGGCAATTTTATAGTTTCTAAAGTCACTTCTAGAAGAAAGTGTTACGGGGTATAGGTAAAGTCTTGGATAGATTCGGTTCTTGTCTGGAAGCAATTAAGGTGTATCTTAATGGAAAAAAAAAATTCCGGTATTGAATGAGGAGAACTGACTTTTGAAGCCGGTGTTTCTGAATGACATGGCGACACATTTCAGTGAGTTGAACTTGTATTTACAAGGACGGGGTCGAAAAGCACTTGAAGTGTTGGACCACTGGAATGGATTTGCATTGAAACTGGACATATCTTGCCGTGAAATCAATGTTAAAGCATTTAAGTCTTTCGCTAATTTAACGCAATTTAGATAGATGAGCGTTATCAGAAGTACACTAGTTATATTAAAACAAATTAACTCGTTTGGTATCACTAGCAACAATTTTAGAGACTTTAATTGAAGGGAGATAATTAACCCCTTTTTCTTTACATTAATATTTCTAAATGTTACTTTTTTTGTTTTCTTTATAAAAATATGGCTTACAATTTATAACTTTAGAATAATCAAACTATAAAATATATTTGAAAATTATATAAATATTATATGACTAAAGAATATATATGTACATTTTTAAACCTTGTATTAACTACCCAGTTTGGATGATTACTTCGTATCTCTTCCGCTTAATGTTAGTGAAATCAATATCTTAATACGTAAATAATAGCGTAGGGCGTAGAGTAAATCTCAGTTTCGCTGAGATCAAACTACACAGAATTTATAGCTGGACTAGTATTAGAATAATATCCTGACAACTAAATTTAAATGCTGATAACCATTAATGTGTGAGTTGAGTAATGAAATTGTCTATTAGCTATAAATGTTTTTTTTTAAAGATGATTTATTTATTAAATATAAAACGTTTTAATAATATTTTCTACAACGCTCCTTTTCTTTTGGTCTTGGTCTTGCTACGGCACTAAATAAATTGTCTTATAAAAATAATATAGACCTAGTTGAGCAGTCGACTTTCACGCTGTTGGCACGCTGAATGATTTTAAAATCCTAGTTTGGCACACTATAAGTATAAGCAAAAGGTTGCCGATCCCTGCCCTAGTATGCAGAGGCCACTGAAACTGGTGAACGCTGCTTCACCGCCCTATGGATCAATTAGGTACGAAGGGTACCTTACTTTTACCTAGATCTTAGTGTCAGAAAATCTATTCTATGCATTCTATGTATAGACTGAAAAAAAAGCTGAAAAATTAATTTTTGTGCATTACCTTTTTTATAGTTACCTCCCTTTGCTATCTAGACTTCATGAATCATTATGTGACACGTGACATGCCTATATCTGTGATACTGTGTTTTTATCTGTGTGTGTGTGTGTGCTTGAATGGGTTCTGAATTATCGGCATGGCAGCCAGCCGGAAGCACACGGCAAGTTCACCCCCCCCCCCTTCCAAATACTTTTTTACTTACTTAGATCCTCCTGCGCCATTCGGCGCATCTGGCAATGAGAATTCTGCAGCAGGCTCTTTCGCAGCCTTAATTATCACATTTTCGCTGATGACACCCAGCTCCTAAACAGCGCCAAGCCTGAGAACATCGACGAGCTCCTTGCTTCTATCTCCTGTTGTTTCCTGGACATCAAGAACTGGATGACAGAAAACAAGTTGAAGCTCAACAGCGATAAGACCGAAGACCTACTCGTAGGAACGAGACAGAAGCTTGCTTCCCTCAGCGTGACTGACCTCCAGTTGGGTGACGCTACTGTGCCCTTCTCCCCAACTGTAAAGAGCCTCGGCATGTTTCTGGACTCCACTCTGTCCATGCAACCCCACATCTCCTTCCTGATTAAAACCTGCTTTTTTCACCTGCGACGTATTGCCACTATCCGTCGCTACCTCACTCCGGAAGCTTGTACCAAGCTCGTCATCACTCTCCTCTTCTCTCGTTTGGACTACTGTAACTCTCTTCTGGCCGGCCTTCCTGCCTCTTCCATTCAAGGGCTCCAACGCATCCAAAACTGCGCTGCCAGACTAGTCCTAAAGAAGAAGAAGTCCGACTACATTTAACCTCTGCTCTACTCTCTGCACTGGCTCCCTTTTCAAAATAGGATTGCATATAAACTGGCATCTCTATGCTATAAATGCCTCAATGACTCTGCCCCGGATTATCTAATTTCCTGTCTGGAAATATATACAAAACCACGCCCACTTCGATCGGCTGCGCACAAACTCAATTTGACGATCCCGCGCAAAACTCGTGACAGCTGGTCAGCGGGCCTTCACCTACTCCGGCCCCTCCGCATGGAACACCCTGCCACTCCAGCTGCGACAAAGCTCGAACTTTAACATTTTCAAGACCGGGCTCAAGACGCACCTGTTTCTTATGGACTCCTAGCTCACTCACATTTTTTAAATATTTGTCTGTTATTGTTATCATCGTCTGTAATTGTTAAGCGCATAGAACTGATTGCGGGATATGCGCTATATAAGCTTCATTATTATTATTATTATTATTATTAAAATGTAAATTTATATATAGCGGAAACCTGTAATGCAAACGTAGAGGCGTAGAAGTCATTCAAGACAGCCTTATTGGTTGTGTACGGAAAAAAAGAACATATAAGCTGTAAAAATATAGCAAGCCGTCCATCTTATTATAGTCTTTGATCGGGTGATATAAAACGACGAAAAAAATTTCAGTTAATTTACCCTTGAAAACGTAATCTTCTTTCCAAAGGATCGACATTTTTTGTTAAAATTTATCTTCTATTAAAGTTTTTAAAGCTATAATTCCTTTAACACGTCTGCCACTCAATCTCTATCTCTCCCCCCTCCAACTTTCCCCCGCCATCGCCTGTCATTTGAACAGTTCTAATTATTTATTAAAAACATCGTACCGACATTTAGAAAAACAAAAATAAAGAAGGGAAATAACCCACGAAAATGTCCATTAAAGCGCGATCGATTTCTTACCATATCTTTTACACCCATTGGACGGGTGTAGGGCAGGGAAGAGGATTAGATTAGTCCTGTGTAAAAGTATGGACTACTTATCCACTACTTGACCAACCACAGCCCCCCCCCCCCCCCCCCCCACACACGTACTTTTTATTGATTATCTTAAAGTAACTTTGTAAAAAAAATATAAAAAATAATTTCCAGAGCTTGGATTGGTTTATATAATGGTCTGTTAAGCAAAAGAAAATTACCGGAAGTGGTGACCTATTTTTAATAGCTTTAGCTGAAAACAATTTTTTTTTTACTCTCGATCTGTGTCTAGAAGAACATTTGGGGTTTTCACAAGACTTTTCGTTTTGTTTTTTTTCATGGTAGGCGTTTTTAATTTAAGGCAAAGGCCTACATATAATCTAAATCTAAAATTTAATGTAAAGCCTACTTTTAATAAAAAAATATAAGTACTCTTTGTTACCGAGTGGCATCAGGGCATGGAATGGGTTGCCTGAACAGACCAGGAAAACCAGTAATTCAACATCGTTTAAAACATTAATAAAAATGCAAGACTAGACTCAGATCACAGAACAGAGTAGGACGCAATAGTCTCTTTTATGGAAGGAGCGTCTGTAATGTAGAAGAAAATATCTATTTATCTATCAATCTATCTTTCTATTTATTCATCTATCTATCTATCTATCTATCTATCTATCTATCTATCTATCTATCTATCTATCTATCTATCTATCTATCTATCTATCTATCTATCTATCTATCTATCTATCTATCTATCTATCTATCTATCTATCTAGCTGCTATCTATCTATCTATCTATATATCTGTCTATCTATCTGTCTATCTGTCTGTCTGTCTGTCTGTCAGTCTGTCTGTCTATGTTTAAATCACGTAATGGACCTATTTTGTATCAATCTGTCTATCACTCCATTATGCCTCATAACCACGGAACAGCGAAGGACGCAATAATCTTCTTTATATACGGAGATTACGTAATTTATATGATACGAAAACTGTTGTAGTGGACAATCAAAAATTATTGATCAAACTCCGTTTTATCGACCATTAAATGGAAAAGTTATAAGAACATATTCATAATTTTGTTTAGACCCTGGTCCCCCTCCCACCACTACCATCCCTTTTTTTCTTAAACAGAAAACAAAAATACTAAGAGTAGTCGATTATCTCTTTTAACGCCTTGTCAGTAATCGGATCGGCATTTACGTTTTTTTGTTTTCTTCTCCTTCCATTCTCTAGCATTCACGGATGTGGAAATAGTATGGCTCCAGTCCATTAGTGTGTGTGATTTATCGATACCGCATAACCTTGAGGGGGGTAACCCGTCCAACGAGTTTGACCCGACACTGCTATTCCTTACCGATAGTTCCACACAATTACCTCTGCAGATATAAAAAAACAACACATGATGTAATTGGAATTTTTGTTGTTATTGCTATTAAAAAAACGATGAACTTGTAGCCCTAAGATGAATTATATTATATCTAGATAGATAAATATAAATAAAATAAACAAATTACCCCATTTTGGATCTCATAAAAATGTTTATGTTTACACAAGTACTTATAAGTTGGCCTAAATGTTAAATGTATACTATACCTATACCTATAGGCTACTTATAACTTATAACTATACTTATACTTTCTTCTACCGATTCTTATACATATATTTAAACCTTAACTATACTTTTTTCAAAAGAATTATATAAAAAAGCCTGACCTGATCGAATCAAAAACGATTCTGTTACTGAGTCCAGACAAACGCAACAAGTCTATGAATAGCGAGTCGATTCTCGGACTCCACTCACTCGGTACAATTCCATTCTCAGAAGAGAAACCTTTGATACATCAAAGCCTCATATTTTGAGCTAGAAATGTATTTGTGCAAGCTCTCGGGTGCCAACACTTCATTCAACACAAAGCTTTTGATCCGAATATAAAATAATAGTATTGTAATAATATACAGGCTCTTGGTTTACTAACCCCTTTTTATAGTTCCAAGTTTTATTTTTGAAAACTGTCAAAATGGATTTGGATTCAGTTTCGTGTTAGCCAGTGTTGATGCTGAGATTTAACGGGCCGTTTAGTTGTGTGTTCAAAAGTTGACTTATATATTTCTGCCATTTATACAACTGTATATATAAAAAAAACAGATGAAAATATATTTCGAGTTTTTGTAAGAGTTTATGTAAATGTTTTTCGTAATAATTTTTTTCTTTTATTAGGAGTTTTCGAAAAAAGATTTTGTATAAGCCCTTGTACGATTTTTATAAAGGTATGTTTAAACAGTTCTTTTGATAGTCTTTGCTAGAGCTTTTGTCAAGAGATTTTCGTATGAATTTTTGTAAGGGATTTAAAAAAAGTTATTTTCAAGGTATTAACAAATGGATCATGTACATTGTTTTTTCAAGTAATGAATTTTGTAACGGCTTTTGTGAAGTAGTGGTATGGGATTTTGTTAGCGTTTTTATATAAGGCTCTCGTAAGTGAGTCGTAAGGACATGCATTAAAATTTATGTACTTAAAAAAATAGCTTAGTTATAATCAGCCTTAATGAATCAGTCTTAATTAAACCAAGCAGTGCAAATTATATGACTGCGAAAGTTGGACGCTGAATGCAGAGGCTGAGAGAAGAATTCAGGCCTTTGAGAACAATTGCTATAGAAAGTTATTAGGCATACGTTATCAAGAAAGAAAGACAAATGAATATGTCTTGTTCCAGGTCCATAATCTGGCGGGGAAACATGAGACAAACTGTAAAACGACGAAAGCTGAGATGGTTTGGTCATACTGTAAGGCATGACCCCCAGTCCAAAAACCATCATACAAAGTACAGTGGAAGGAGCACACAGAAAAGGTCGCCAGAAAAAGAATTGGATGGACAACCTGAAAAAGTGGACCGAACTACTTCTTGATACGCTTCTGCAAACGGCTTCTAACCGGGACGAATTGAGAAATCTGGTCATGCGCATCGTCGTAGCAACCACCACGACGAAAGTCACGGGTCTGATGATGATAGAGATAGTGCAAAAATAGACTCAATGTATAAAATAATAAACTTAATAAGTCGATCAAATAATATAAATTTAAATTGCATACTGCCTCTATAGAATATCCCACCCAAATACATTAGAAGAGAGTTTGTACTTTTAGTTCAAGTAATACTCACATAATATTGAATAAAAATACAAACTATATTAGACTTTTGTTATTAATACCCTATTTCTGTATACTTTTTAGTCAACGTTTGGGAATTAAGAACAAGTGTGTATAGACTTTTCATGTGTTTTTTGTCTTCATACCAGCAGTTTAAAATGTTTTAGTTAAAACAAAACACCAGAGACACATTAAAAACAGACTAGATATCTACATGTTTAAAATTAGACCCAAACACTTGACTAAAATTCCAATAGTGAGAACTGTTTCTTTTTTATTCTTCGCACAAAGAAACTCTAAAACACTCAAGTTCCAGAACTAAAGTTCCACAATTTAAATGCTCGGATAAAACGGTGGAGTCTTATCCATTCTTGGGTAGAGAGAGGGGGAGGAGGGTATAGTCTATACTGGGCGATTCAGACATGCGGGTAGAGGCATGAGGGGTAGGGGCGTGAGGGGGTAGGTGGATGGAGTCCGTAAATAAGGGGCCTGGACAAATATGCCACTAGACTGCCGCGGAGTGTCTTCCCAAATGGACAAAGAGTCCCCACAGACACAAAAGAGGAGACCGGAAGCGCTTCATGGAAGATTTCTTCGTACAGGCAAATATACACAGAGAGAGAGAGAGAGAGAGAGAGAGAGAGAGAGAGAGAGAGAAAGAGAGAGAGAGAGAGAGAATAAAAATGATAAAAGGAGAAAAAGAAAGACTTAACGAGTAAGGGAGAATGAGAGAGAGAGAGAGAGAGAGAGAGAGAGAGAAAGAGGGGGGGGGGAATAGAGAGATATAGAGGAAATGGAAGAGTAAATACAGACAGAGAGAAACACAGAATGGGTGTAGAAAATAGAGAAATACAATTAATGCAAAAAACGAAATAGATGCTCAAGAGGGAAAAAAGGTATAAAAGAGATTGAGAGACGGTTATTTAAATAGAGACATAGATACATGGGTTTGTAAAAAGATAGATAAATATACCGTGATCCTTAATCAGAGAGAGAGAGAGAAATAGAGAGAGGCGAAAGAGACAGGGCTAGAGACCCCGGGGGGGGGGGGGATATTCTCTTTTTTTTTTTGGGGGGGGGGAATAAATAGATATATTAAAATATAGATCTATTCAATAGAGATAAAGCAAAATATTGGTAGATAGCTCCGGCTGATAAATATATAGATCAATTGAAAGTAAAGTACCCTTAGGAGCAAACTGATCATAGGGCTGGTGAAGCAGAGTTAATCAGTTTTTGTAGCCACGGCATACTAGGGGATGTGTGGCCAGCACAATGCCATACTTTACTTTACTTTACTTTACTCGCTAGTTTCACATCCTTGCATTAGGCGACACGCCATTCCGTGATCTGACACACTGCCGGTGAAACAAATGACAAAATTATGACCACACAGCGGCCTTGTCCATCTACTCATGATACACGCAAGTGCTTCGGTCAAATTAGTGCAGGGGAGTGGGCAGGGTATGGTATACAGGAGAGTATCGATGTGGGTGAACTTGTGATGAGCAGACCTTTAATTAAACTGCTCCAGACCTCCTAGTCAATAAGCGCTTGTATTATTGAAGACCCATGTGCATTGATCTGTGACGGTTAGGGGAATTGATTACATGGAATCCTTCAACCTGGGCCATGCATTTAATAACAGGTGGGCCCACCGAGCTTCACCGAGGTTTTAAACGAAAGGTTGGAGTGCGGTGTGGGGGTATTCTCTGTAATCATGGGCAGTAAATCTGGCAATGAGTGTAATTGACCCTTAGAGTCTAGAGTCGAGCCCCATACAGAGGCAAATGACCTCCATGACCTGGCTACGTAATGTAAAGTACCCGTCAGACCAAATTGATCCAGTGTCTACGGCATATCAGGGGATGTGTGGCCAGTACAATTCTCAGCCGCCTTTACTTTACCTCAACTAATGTCAAATACCCATCAGCGCTGCGTAGATTCAGGGACACCCTCCAGACCCGAGAACAATGTGCTCCAGACAGGCATATGGTAAATCTTATGACTTGGTCTGTTCTCCGCAAGGCAACAGCGCTTGCGTACGTTAATAGTCAGTGAGAAAATGTTCACTCATCTTCATAATCTATACTAGGGATCGGCAACCTACGACCCCTGTGCCAGAATCGGCACGCAGGGCGGTTTTAGCGAAAGACCACCTAGAAGGAAATTCAAGTCTTCTAGATAAAAAGAGCAGGGTGACATTAAGAATGTGGCACGCTGAATGATTTAGAAATACGACTTTGGCACTCTATTATCTAGAGGATGTCAACTCCTGATCTATATATCATAAAAAATAAATCTTCGCTGTTTAACTGGATGTCTGTTGTTTAACCGGATGTCTGCTGTTTAACTGGATGTCTGTTGTTTAACTGGGTGTCTGTTGTTTAACGGGATGTCTGCTGTTTCATTAGATGTCTGATGTTTCATTAGATGTATACTGTTTCATTGGATGTCTGCTGTTTCATTAGATGTCTGCTGTTTCATTGGATGTCTGCTGTTTCATTGGATGTCTGCTGTTTCATTAGATGTCTGCTGTTTCATTAGATATCTGATGTTTCATTAGATGTCTGCTGTTTCACTGTATGACCGCTGCTACACTGAAAGGCCGCCTGTTTCACTGAAAGGCCGCTGCTTCACTGAAAGGCTGCTGTTTCACCAGATGGCCTCTGTGGCACTGAACAAGTCAGGAAAAAAAAACCCAACCAACTTAATATCATATAAAAACTTAATGGGAATGAATTAAATCTAATGATGTATTAATGTTCTCTTTGCCAAGAAGGGAGAGTCTGCACATTATAACAAGCGGGCGATAATTCTTTTATGTCAAGCTTGTTAGAACATTTGTCTCGCACTAGCAACCAACACTTTGATCCATTGAGCAAAAAAAATAAAAAAGAAGAAAAAAAATAACAACAACAAACAACAATAATAAAATGGAAATATAAATCATTAGGCATTAACATGCATTTTTTTTTACTTCTTTTGCGGCTTAGTGCTCACCAGCGTCCCCCCCCTCCCTCCCTTACTGGTTTAATTGAGATTTTTCTTTCCAAAGCACTCTACATTTAATACAATCCATCAGCAATTATTTTAAATTTAAAATCGGAGTTTCCCGAAATGTCAGTTTGCGCGTGGCTCGGTAACGGGGTGTATGTAAGTAAAAATGTCCAGGTCTTAAAAAGGAGAGAATAATCTAGATTTAAACTATCGTGACGGTCTATGAATAGACCAACCTATCGACCTATCTATAGACCTACCCATCAATTGACCAACCTATCGACCCATGAGAGACCTACCCATAGACCTACCTTTAGAAGCCGGCTGGTCCAGCGGTTAGTTCACCGGACTGTCAACCAAAAACCAACTGACACGTCGAGGGCTCTATCCCTGCCACCGACCGATCCCTGCCGCCCTGCAGGAGGTTTGGGCCTAGTGAACGTAATAATTTCCTATCTAGAAGGAACGTCTGTAAACTTATAAGAAGACCTACCTATAGACTTACCGATACACCTACCAATAACAGCGATAGAATTACATATAACAGCAACAGACGTACCTATAAACCTACCAATAAATATAATCCTATGATATAAATGCTGGTAGTTTGTCATACTTAAACCTGATTTGTTTATAACTTCACGGTGGCCGACCTGGCAGCGCGTGCGGCTGTGTATTGAAGGTCCTGGGTTCGAATCCTGGTGAAGGCTAGAATTCGTTCCCGGGTCCGGCTGGGTAAATGTGTTTGCCACACACTCCCCTAGTATAAAGCCGTGGCTACAGAAACTGTTTGAGCGCTGCTTCACCTATGATCAATTTGGTTCGACGGGTACTTTACTAGGAATAAAAAATATTATAATAGTAAAATGATGTATTGCAAACCCTTTATTTGTTTAATGCGGTTCTCAACCGACAATGTTAACTATGCCTGAGAATTTAATGCTATGTGCATTATAACGACTTTTGTAATTCAATATGAAAAACATTGATATGAACGCAGAGACACCCCCCCCCCCCCCCCCATCATCAACCCTCTCTCGTTGTCTGGAAGCTGTACTTGGATTTACATCAAGATTGACAGTTGACATCACAGAACACCAGTGGAGGAACGTTGAGTGGGAACCGAGCTTTGCGTGGCCCATGATCCCCATTTGCAGGGCCGTTGCCGAAGACACTTGTGGACTTAATGTTGCCCAAAATGAGACCAATGCGGATAGACAGCTAATCTGCAAATGTGTAAACGTTGATGTACGCCATCTTGTTTTACACCGTTCCGAGGAAGATCGCCGTGAAATTTCACGATAAAGAGGGATTTCTCGTGGATAAAAAGCTACCAGACATACCCGTCGATAAATGGCTACTAGACAAGCATGCTAGAGCGAATGCATACAATTTGTATTCTAACTTTTTATTTGTGCCTCCTCTAGACTTTTTCAAAACTAATTTACAATTCTCCTCACCATTCTCCTCACTATTACATTCTCCATCTCTTTCTTTTCTGTCTCTCTCCCATTCTCTACCCCCCCCCCCCCCCACTTTCTCTTCTCCTTTAGGGATTACGATCTTAAAGCAAAGACTTAGGCTAACGACATCCGACCTTTCAAGACAGATAACTCGTTAGCTCAATTTTTTTCCTTTTTAAGTTTGTAAAAGTATAGTGCATGCGCGGTGCTTCCCCCTTGGACTACTAGTAGTGTGTTTTTTCTTCCGGAAGCGCTAAGATCGTCAGACGGGGCAAGCCACCAGATTTCAATACAAATTAAAGAGAAACGATCGATTATAAAAACTTGCAGACACTGGGTGAGGAAGAGAGAAAGAAAGAATGAGAGAGAAAGGAGAGAGAGGGTGAAGGAGGGAGAAAGAAAAAGGCATAAAGAGTTAAAAAAAACTCAGTAAGAGTACTGAAAAAAGAATGAGTGATATTCAAGAAAAGTAAAAGGATAACATGATGAATATATACACAGACATATTTATATATAACAAGCTAAATTACCCGGCGTTGCCCGGGGGAAAATGAAATAGGTCTGTATGAGCTACAGATAAACATTTCAGAAACTACAATGAACAGAAAAATATAGGCTAGATCTAATAATTTTAAAAATATAATTTTTATTTACTGAAAAAAATATATTTAGGAAAGTAATTTAAAATAAATCTTGTAATTGGGTTAGAAAAAGCATGTCTTTGTATTTAAAAAAAAATTAGGACTATTCCTGTGGATGAAAATCAAACCCCCGTCTTACGCGTGCGTCTAAAAAAAATCATTATTCGATTTTATTTACTAAAAACCTTTTAGGAAAGTTTTATGTCCAAAAATCCTTACAGTCGATAAAAAAAAATTATATTCTTATCTTATCTCAATTATCTATATTAATGGAATTTTTTTTTAAAGTAGAAAAAAATAAAGCTATCAGTGGGGAATCAAACACAGGTCGCCCGCTTGGCAGTCGAAGACGCTAACCACTACGCTAGGAAACCACATGTCAATAAGGGATCACAAAAGTAAGATCTGAGACAATAAGGTCACGTGTCACTAAATAAACCAATTTGATTGGTTAAACACACACATATAGACTACTTTTATAAATATAGATAGATAGAAAGTGCGATTGGTGGTGATAAAGACCTGAAGAAGGGGAAGAGTAAAAGAAAAACAAAAATAGACAGAGAGCCATACTCTAGAAAGAGACACATAAAAGATAGAGAGAGAGACACAGAGAGAGACACAGAGAGAGAGAGAGAACATTAAAGGATAGATATATGTAGAGCGAGAAATCTCCTCGAATTCTAATGAGCACTTCCTGGCATATTGATGAAATGGTCCGGGGATGAAATGAGGTTTGGAATCAGTGCGATTTCTCGGGTCTACGACGTGGTCGTTACAAGGGGGAATGCGGTACAGCTCAGGAGAACATCGAACGCATTTTATAACACATACTATATATTCCTACTGCACATTAATGTGGGTCATTACACAGGGTGTATGTTTCAGCTGTACATTGGAAGTAGGTCATTACATCGGGTTTATATTTCGAATGTACATTGAATTAGGTCATTACAAAGAGTATCAATTCCAACTGTACTTTTAAGTAGGCCATTACAGAAAGGATTAATCCCAGATGTACATTTAAGTAGGTCATTACACAGAATATAAATTCCAACAGTACATTTAAGTGGGTCATTACAAACAGTGAACATTCCAACAGCTCATTTAAGTAGGTCATTACAAACAGTATATATTCCATCATTACATATATGTATTGTCATATACGAGGCTTTTATTCCTGCTGTTTAACTAAAAATATGGTTAATTATAGACATTTTAGTATGAGCATACATTTTCAACTATCTCTGGGTAGACAAGTCTCGAAATGTTGCTAAATGCGCAAACACTACTACAAACACCTACATACGCTAAAGACACAAATCAAGCATCTTGCAGACTATGCAAATTTCTCAAGGTCAAAGGGTAACCATATTTCTCCTATACTTGAAATGAAAACCTTGTCAGGGGAGATTACTTTCAGGGCTCATACAGACACACACACTGATACACATACACAAACACACACAGAGACACAAACACACAGACACAAACACAGACACAAACACACATACACAAACACACAGACACACAAACAGACACACACAAGGTTGCACCCTGTCTTCCCATATATTTCCCCGCCTCAAAGACCATAACATCGTCTGTAAATTTTCTTTCAAACGCGCCTCGTTTGGATGACGCCAGAATCACTCAAACTACTTAAGAAGGCGCCCCGTCGCCCGCTATTAGACACATTCCCCCCCCCCCCCCTTACAAACACGTCATAAAGAAGGGTGCCACAGGGGACTTAAACTTTCTTTCTTTTGGAGATTGCTGGAATTTTCTCCCAGACTCATTTCAGGTCCAAAAAGAAAAGATGTCCATCCATGTTAGATTGTTGCGCGTGAACTCCAGGCAAATTGCAACTTTCACTTTCGTCCCTCGGGAAGCTTGAGCCAATTAAAAAAAAGGATTCATACGTTTATCCACTGGCCGCAGTTCTCGCTCTAATGGGTTGTCAATTGAACTCTTGGTAGGTAAAGTGGGTCATACTCATTTAGACGTAAAGTGGGCCATACTCATTTAGACGCAAAGTGGGCCATACTCATTTAGACGTAAAGTCGGCCATACTCATTTAGACGTAAAGTGGGTCATACTTATTTAGACGTAAAGTGCGCCACACTAATTTTGAGATTAAATGGTTAATGCTTATTTAGTGATAAAGTGGGTCATGCTCATTTAGACGTAAAGTGGGTCATACTTATATAGTCGTAAAGTGCGCCATACTAATATTTAGAGTAAATGGTTAATGCTCATTTAGTGGTAAAGTGGGCCATACTCGTGCCATAATTGGCACGCCAATGAGGCCTTAAAAGTCTATTCAAGTCTCTTCTACAAGAAATTTAGTGCTACAGCAGGATGCGTTTTAGACTGTTGGCACGCTGAATGAATTCTTAAATCATACTTTGGCACACTGTTATCAAAAGGTTGCAGAACCCCGAACAAGAGTATAAGCAGGCTGAGAGGTTTTGAATGTACATGTCTCTCTGTCGCGTCCTTGATCAACATTGAAATTAGAAGACATTGCAACAACAGCATCATCATACATGGCATTAAAACGGGAATATGGAGGTGGTTTGGTCACGTACTTAGAATGTGGATGGGATAAGGACAGTTCATGTATCCTTTAAGACTGACTCCACTTGGGAAAAGAAAGTGGAAACGTCCAGCAGGAACGTGGAGAAGAGTTGTGAAGGAGGAAATGAAAAACTTCCGGTATGATATAGAATGAACGGGAACGGGTTGCCCGGAACAGAAAGGCATGTCGGAATTTTTTGAATACCTTTGGGAGGTAATACAAATATTAAAAAGTAATATGACTACACATACCACTAATAAAAAATTCATACAGTTCGGCAAATTTTGTCAAGAAATTTTTGTTATTGTGTCAGTAGTTTTTTCTTGAAGAATCGATTCAAATTATTCTTTTACGGTACATAAGTCGCTGTTGTATAAAGTCATTACAGAATTAAAAAAAACGTGGCACCGCCGGGCGATGGTTAAGTGGCGTGGGTTACTAAATAGAAGGCCTGGGGCTCTATTTCTGGTGATTCTTGGTTTTCATTGGAAGATGATGTGAGATTACCCTGAGGGCATCCTGGATGCTTACAACATAGTATTGTCCTGGGCGTATAATCCTCTTGTTAACCTGACCGAATGCTTAATATTATAGCATTTAAAAATCTATTTCTATTAAATCTCAAATGGCTTCCTATCTTATTTTGCTTCCTTCCTTATTCTACATCTAATAACACGGACTAGAACACACACAAAAAAGCAACACTAGAGGACAGGAGGCAAAGAGTAAAATAGTAAAAAGGCATATGGCGTTAACTTCTAACTTTTAATTACAATACGATAACAATATGTTACAATGCTCAGATACAAAAACACTTTCATTATCCCTTATGCGAGAACAAATGCTAATATTTACTCTTTCTTCTCGAGTGGCATCCGGGCATGAAATGGGTTGCCTAAAAACAAACAAGGAAAACCAGTAACTTTACATCATTTAAAACACTAATTCAAATACAAGAATAGACTCAGATCACAGATGAGCGTAGGACGCAATTATCTTCTTTATAGAAGGAGCGGCTGTAATATATAAGATAGTAATAAACTACCTTTCTAAGCGGAGTTGTTCATATTACATTACAAGCAAACATAAAATGTAAAAAATGAAACAGCCCATTTAACTCTGTTGGCTAAATGAAGACTAAATATAGCGACAACAGACATCATACAAAAAACATCAGACAAAGCATATTTTATTGTCGCAATTATGTAAGGGTTTCTAAGTCGCGCCTCGATGTCTGTCCAAGTCGTCTCTCTTTTTTTCTCTCCATGGAAACGGGAAGTCGCTCAATTATATCCCGAACACATTTGTCACGTAATGTTCGCTAAGCGATATCCGAGAATTCGAAATGGCCCACGCAAATGGTGATTGAAATCGTTATTATTGATCACCGGGGAATCGGTATCGCCCATGTTGGGTGGCGATAATCGAAGCTATTGTTACGGCTTGATATAGGGGTATGGTTAGTAGATTACTTCTTAGGTATTCTCAAGTCAAACACAAGGCTTTTCAATGAACAAAAACTCTTTAATTCAGTAAAAACAAGTACAAAACAACTGGAACACAACTGCACAGCTCGACGACTTAAAAAGTAAGCCAACACACCCGTGTCCACTCGTGACACGTTTACACATTAGCCAGTCACTGGCCTAAACCAATGAACGTAGAGGTCAGCTATAAGGGATAGCTGGGGTAAAGAGGGCAAGGTTCGTAACACCCTATTATCCGGGGATAAAAAAAAATATTTTTGTTAATCTTAAACTAAATATTTTTTTTTTAATACAAATATCTCAAGGTACAGGAACAAAAGTATGTGACAATAATAGGGGTAAAACTTCTGAGAACATAAGGAAGAAAGTGTGACATTATTAATTAAACACAGCAGTGTAAATATAACGCACAACACTGACAACAGCATAATAGTAGTATTAACTTAACAAAAAGAGAAAAACTCAACTTAACATAAACCATTTAGGTCAAAATAAAAGGGGCATAACTTTAGAAGTTATCAGTATTCTCCCTTGTCATTGTACAATAATAAACTCGGTGAAGCGTGAAAAACAATTTTTTTTTTTATACACACTCAAAACGACCGAGGTCAAAACAAAATGGGAAAAAATTAAAATACAGTAATACATTATTCAGATTAACTCTGGCAAGACAAGAAATATCATAGCTTAAGTCTAGACAGAAAACAAAAATCTCATTCTTCATTGAAAAATCAATACAATGCAATAATTTTCATTATTTTAAAGTTAACTCAACCCACGTCCATTTAACTCTGAACTAGACATCTTTTGTCATGGTCAATAACTTCATAACAATAAAAACGACAATCAACTCAACCGACAATCAACTCAACCGACAATCAACTCAACCGACAATCAACTCAACCGCGGCGACACTTCCCGTATTGAAATTAAATTTCTTTCCATTTATAAAAATCATACTATCTCTGTAGCATAAGTTTCCCACTGTTCACTAGTGTATGCTTGACCCAATTACGGTCTCAGCTCTAGGACAGTTTAATTTTCAATTTCAAGCCTGCTGGCCGTCTTTCTAACTACACATTAGATAACTGGTGACCCCAATTCCTAAAATCAAACAATACTCTCCTTCTCTCTCTCACGTTTTTTCTATCTCTCTATCAGTATCATTCTACTCTCTCTTTCTAATGCAAATTAACCACATCACCTCTTAAGGTAAAAAAAAAAAAAAATCTCTACGCGACAATAAGTTGCGACAATTAATGAGCATTATAGATTTAATAAACTTACGACTATAATTATAGTATAATCAAAATTACATTCATGTATGTTAAATTTAAGAAATTAAACTTTGTAAGTGACAGAATGAAGCTAGTTTATAGAAAATTCATTTATAAATACAATTTCTATGATATCAGTGACATTTTCCTAATTGCGTCATCAATTTCTCTGCACACTCTTTTTGTATACAACATAAATTCTTAGTTTAAACATTTCATCTTCATTAAGATATGAATATTATTCAAAATACTAGTCAATTTACTTAATCAACCAACAAAAAAAAAAACAATGAGCATCCAACAACAACAAAATCTTGATATCAATTATTAAGTAATTACATCTTATAGACTTTAGAAAACTTAATAATTCTTTGGTAGCCGAAATAGCATAATGTTTTTTTCTTCAAACATAAGTTAACATAAGACAAATATGTGTAAGTGCTCAAGGTCTACCAATGTCCTTGTCATCAATACAATTCACAATACAGTTTTAGTTACTGCATTTAGTTTGCGGTAATCAGTACAAAACGGGCTGACTTATCTGCTTTTGGAACTATGAGACATGGTGAACTCCAATAGCTACAGCTTTGGGTGACGATATCATTATCTAACATGTATTGGATCTTTTTCTGAATAATAGCTAACTGGTTAGGGTTAACTCTATACAGGAGTTGTTTTATTGGAGAAACATTCTCATTCAAAATGACATCATGTTCTATCAAGTGTGTTCTAGTAGGAACATCATTGAATAACATAGGGTATTCTAGAATAATGGACTTGATGACATT
Organism: Anisus vortex; assembly: GCA_949126835.1. Lineage (NCBI taxonomy): Eukaryota > Metazoa > Mollusca > Gastropoda > Planorbidae > Anisus > Anisus vortex. The sequence goes on from OX421493.1 coordinate 52,445,459, forward strand.
GCTCTCTGACATTTTTAAATGTTTAGGTTTTTCATCAATGTTATCAAACACAGTGGAGTTATTTAGTTTACACCCACTCAATTTATGGTCAGTTTCACAGTGTTGTTCGTCCGGCTCAACAACAATAGGTGACATGGGGTGAGTTGGAGGGGAATAGTTACCTTCTACCATTTCCCTACCCTCATAAGGTTTGATCATGTAGTTGACCTCACTGACCTTTGAATCTACTTCGTATGGACCGAAGTATTTAGCAGAAAGGGGGTGAGTGTTGGTGGGGAGAGATAACAACACTTTTTCCCCTGGCGCAAATGTGCGAACTCGTGATTTTTGATCAAAAACAGTTTTCATTTTGCGCTGGGCTTGTTTTACATTGTCTCTAGCACATACAAAAGAATTGAACAAACGATTTTTAGACTTATCTACACAGTCAATGAGTCCTCTTTTCTCGGTTTGTTCATCTGTCCAGGCTTCTTTAAGCAGTTTTAAGGGACCTCTGACGGTGTGTTCAGGGCCCAAGGACTCTTGTATCGCTTCACGGGCAGCAAAGAGCACATATGGCACTCCTTTGTCCCAATCTTTCTGATGGTCATGGCAATAAGTTTTTAACATCGTCTTTAATGTTTGGTGGAAACGCTCTAGCGCTCCCTGGCTTTCTGGGTGGTATGCCGTTGACATTCCATGTTGTATCTTCAATCGATCTAGAACTTGTTGAAAAAGTTTGGAAGTAAAGTTGGTTCCTTGGTCGGTTTGCACCGATTTGGGTAGACCATACCGGGTGAAAAACTCGGTTAACGCCTCTGCTATTTTCTCTGCCTTGATACTGCGAAGGGGCACCGATTCTGGATACCTAGTTGCGGTACACATCATAGTCAGCAAGTATTTGTGACCTGATTTAGATTTGGGAAGGGGTCCCACGCAGTCGATGATAATATGCGAGAAAGGTTCGCCAAAAGCAGGGATGGGCTGTAGTGGTGCAACTGGTACTGTCTTGTTCAGCTTGCCTATGAGTTGACATGATTCGCACGATTTACAGTAGGCGGTGACGTCACGTTTCAACCCAGGCCAATAAAAGTGGGGCAATATGCGTTGATATGTTTGGTTTATCCCCAAATGACCCGAAAAGGGCGAGTCATGCGCTACCTCAATAATGTCCTCTCGGTAACTCACCGGAACCACGATTTGCTCCACCACTCTCCAGTTATCCTCCGGCGCATCGCGAGGTCTCCAACTCCTCATCAGCATTCCTCCACGTACAAAATATTGCACAGGGCCATCTCTGACGTCAGACTCAGCCACAACACTCTCACGCAGCTTCTCCAGCTCTGTATCTTTCTGTTGTTCTTGGATTAGTTGCTGCCTGGGAGATAACTTATCTCCTCCGCTGTCTACAGGTGGTTCTACCAACCTGGAAAAGAAGGTAGCTTCCAAGTCGATTTCGATCCGAGTATTGTCATTTTTGGCTGGTCCTCCAGGCGTCTTGTCCCTATTGTCTTGTTGATTCATGCCTCGGGTGATGGCATAAATAGGGTACAGTTCAGTTTCTTCTACTTCTGTATTGTTGACTTCAGAATTTTGAGTCACAATCAGTTCAGGCTTTACACAGCCTTTTGCTAAGTCATTTCCAATTATGACAGAGATTCCGTCAAATGGAAGTGTAGGTTTATCTCCTACAATCACTGGACCGGAAATAAGTTCGGACTTAAGATGAATGCGTTGAAGCGGAACTTCCACATGTCCCATCTCAGTGCCTTTGATTAGTACCTTTTGTCCAGTATATGTTTGTTCAGAGAGTGATAATTTACCCTCTAGACTCAGGGACATAGTTTCACCGGTATCCTTTAGGATTTTAACTGGCTTTTGTAGTTTAGTTTTATCTTCAGATGTAAATGGCGAAAATTCGTCAAGAGTTGAAGTTTCTATCTTCTCTTCAAATGAAGTTTCTATCTTTTTGTCAAATGAAGTTTCTATCTTCTTATCAGCACACTGGTTTACCTTACCAGGTTCTACCTTTGTAGTGATTTCTCTATTATCTGAGATCGATATGCAGCCTTTAGATATAAAAGGTGACAATTCTTTAATTAAACAACTTTCTAAGTTATTTTTCTTTCTTTCATCAGCACACTGGATAACCTTGCACGTTTCTACCTTTGTATTAGGCTGACGACAGTAGGCTCCCATTTCGTGTTCTGTTTGCTGTGAATCCTTTGTGTCGCCTTTAGATATATAAGGTGACAATTCTTTCATTGGTGAACTTTCTGATTTACTTTCCTTTCCTTCATCAGCACACTGGATAACCTTACACGTTTCTACCTTTGAATTAGGCTGACGATAGTAGGCTTCCATCACGTGTTCTATTTGCTGTGAATCTTTTCTTTTTTCCATAAACCAACAGTCTTCTAGTGTGTGACCTAGTTTATCACAGTTCTTACACACAGGCTTTGGCTTTGGCTGACCTTCAATCATATCATAAGCTCCCATTTTATGTTCTGAGTGCTTTGAAACTTTCTTTTTCAGAAACCAACAATCTTTTCGTGCGTGACCGATTTTATTACAATTTTGACACGCAGGCTGTAGTGTTATACTTTCACTTATCTCAGAAGCTCCGATTTCTTTGTTTGGTTGTTTTAAACCTTTCTTGTTTGTTAACCAGCAGTCTCCTCGTGCGTGACCTACTTTTTTACAATGTTGACACACGATTTGTTGAGATGTCTCAGTGAGTTTTTTCTGCTGGGTATTTAGGTCGTCGGCGTTCTCTATTGTGGGTTTTCTAAACATCTCTCTATGACTTTTTGGTACAGTTTCGTATCTTCTAATGATGGCTTCTTTGATATATTGGTAATCATCAAACTCTTCATCTTTCAATAAAACTATGACCTCTCGTGCTTTGCGATTAGCGACTTTAGTGAGTCCTTGTCTGACGAGTACAGCCCACTTTTCTTTTGGGAACGGAAAGTCTGTGGCTACTCTTTCAAAACGGTCAAAATACTGGTCAACAGGTTCATTTTCATTGAATTTGGGAACGTATTTTATGTACCTAAAAAGTTCGTTGTTTATTTGAGTCTGTTTAGGAGCAGATTCTTGTTTTACTTGGTTTTGTGTCATTCTTTCCTCTATAGCCAATTTGGCTAATCTTTCTTCCATTGCTAGTTTTTCTTTTTCCAACCTCTCCTTACTAGCTAGGTTTTCTTTTTCCCTTGCAGTTTCTGTTGCTAGTTTTTCTTTTTCCATTGCTAGTTTTTCTTTTTCCATCCTCTCCTTACTAGCTAGGTTTTCTTTTTCCCTTGCAGTTTCTGTTGCTAGTTTTTCTTTTTCCATTGCTAGTTTTTCTTTTTCCATCCTCTCCTTACTAGCTAGTTCCATTTCAAATTTAAATTTTGCTAGTTCAATCTTGGCCAACTCCAGTTGAATATTACTTTCTTTGGAGATGGAAAAGTCTGTTATCGGTGACTCCATTATAATGTAATGTTAATGTTACTCACAGTTTTTCCAGACTACTGCATCAATTGCTTTTCGGACGAGATCCCAATTGTTACGGCTTGATCTAGGGGTATGGTTAGTAGATTACTTCTTAGGTATTCTCAAGTCAAACACAAGGCTTTTCAATGAACAAAAACTCTTTAATTCAGTAAAAACAAGTACAAAACAACTGGAACACAACTGCACAGCTCGACGACTTAAAAAGTAAGCCAACACACCCGTGTCCACTCGTGACACGTTTACACATTAGCCAGTCACTGGCCTAAACCAATGAACGTAGAGGTCAGCTATAAGGGATAGCTGGGGTAAAGAGGGCAAGGTTCGTAACATAAATATGGCAATGATTACGGCGACTTCTTAACAGGGAAGTTGAATTCTTTTGTGCATCCAATGACACCGGAAGCGCTTTAAGTAATTGGGAGTATGTAGAGTAGGTACTAGAAGGGATAGAATGGGTTTTGAGGTTTAGCTCACTCTTTCTACTCGGTGATTTTTTACTTACTCTTCACTTAATTAATTGCTTATTTATTCAGTAACTAGTTTACTTCTTCAATCCTTTATTCACTGACTCGTCCATTGATTCACTCTTTACTGACTTACTCATTGATCCATTCACTTATTCATCACGCAATCAATCACTCATGTACTAACTAGCTCAATTAATAATCAATCCGCCAATTCAGTCTCAACGACAGTCACTTACTAACTCACACTCGCGTTCACTCACTGAGACACTCACTCACTCAAACACTAGCTAACTTACTCACTAACCCACTCACAGATACACTCACTCAATCACTTTCTCAATCACTCAAGCATACATTCACTCAAATCTTTCCATTATGCACTCACTCAAACATCCACCTAGTAGTTCACTCACTCTCCTACACGCTGACATTAACTCATCCATTTACTAATTCATTCACTCAATTACCAAATCATTCACTCACTCAACCATTTAATAATTCACCCACTTCCCTGATTTACTCATTGACTCACTCAGACAATCATCTAATCGATCATTCACTCTTTCAGACCCTCATTCACCACATCGATCAGCTATTCACTTTCCCACTGAAAACTTTAACGTGTCACTCACTCACCCATATCACCACCACGAGCCCTCAGTTCCCATTTTTCTTGTTTCTCCATCAAATCCTTTCTCTGTATTTCTCCCTAAACTTTACACACGGCTTTCATCCAATTAACCCTTTCTAGCTTGATTATACTTTCATTTCACCCTTCCACTCCCACCCCCCTTTTTCAAGTTCCGGTCGCTCGAGAGTTAAGGGAAATTAAAGAAATAGTAGCTTTTCTGTCACCTAGTACCAACCAATGGGAACTTATATATAACAATTGGCTAATAATTGGGGAATCGAACCCGGGTCGCCCGCATGGCAGTCCGATGCGTTAACCACTTAGCTAGCGAAGATACATGTACGAAGTGAAATCGCAAAATGTATAATATGAGACAATAAGGTCACGTGTCTGTAAATAACTAATATGATTGGTTGAACACACACACAGTCTACTTTATATATATTTCTCTAATGCAATGCAAACATATAATACTAAACAGATTAGCTCAATGATACTATATATATATATATATATATATAATTTCTCTAATGCAATGCAAACATATAATGCTAAACAGCTTAGCTAGATCAATGATTTATCCGCTAGATCTAGCCTTTTATGGTTGCGTCAGAAGACAACCAACAGTGGTCATTTGTCTTCTAGCACTTAGCATCCGATGGTGCTAAACGTCAAACAATGTATAGTGCCCATTTCTCTTTTGACCGTAGTCCCTGAAGTGTTCCGGAAAAAGAAAAAGTCAGATCACGTTCCGTGGTACCTTTCATGGGATTAACTGTTTCGGACGACTGGGCGCTACAGATATAGGATTAAAGATAATCTTCAGGCTCGCGGTGTGTGTCAGAAGTAATTAGTGTTCAGTATGTTATGTTTGTACCGCCCCCGCTACATCCCCGAAAGGGGAGATAACAACAAGACGGACGAATCGGGATTATCTGTCCTGATTAATTAAACTAGGAGATGCCTTTTATATGAACAAGTTAAATATTAAGGACGCTAAAAAAAGTACTTTGGATTTTCTGATATATTTAACATGGTATGAGACTTCAGGACTAGTTTAATTTATTATATGACTAAAAAAACTATTAATTTTGAACAATTTCTTTTTCGAATTTTTTCCTTAAATGTTTACAAATGCAAGACTAGACTTCTTATAAAAGGGGCGTCTGTAATTTTTTTTATATAAGATGCACTTGTAGATTTTTAGTCTATCCATTTTATTGTAGACGTAAAATAAATCCAACGTTTTATTTATAAAAATGTAGATCTAATTTATATTTTTGTTATAGATAAAAAAAAATAAATTCTTTTTTAAATATAAATTTCACAATAGGTGTTATTAAAGACGAGTTCCGGTTTCCTGCGAAATCCGGATGTCACTGGTATTCGGTTCTGATTCCATACTCTGAGGTTGTCTTCGAATAGCTCAGCGAATGATATACTAACCAGTGGCGTAGCTAGGGAGGGGCAGAGGGGGATATATGTCCCCGGGCGCCACGTTAGGGGGCGCCAAAATGAGTATTAAAACTAATTATTTAATTTTATTTTGATGTAAACTAATGTATCCCAATTACGTTTGCAAGATTGAATTTTGGAGCTCCACAAATATCTTCATTACAAGCCATAAGCATGATTTTGGCGCCCCAATTGAGCATTAAGGGGCGCCATTCTCCATTTATACAACAAATGACACATTCACAACGTAGGATTGCTGATGGCGTTTTTTGTTAAACAAAGATCAGTTCGGGTTCAAATATTTTTCTTCATATACTGAAAGTGGCATCTGGTTTTAACAATTACACAGGTTGGATAATTTCTAGTCAATATACTTAGCATGAGTACACTCAGCTAAACAGGATCCAGTTGTTATCACATTTTTTGGAACAGTTGAAAGTATATATTGTTTTTTTTCTCGTTCAAAAACTCGTTGGGGAAGAATTAAAAAGAGTTGTGCCAATCACAGTGAAGAGGGAGTCTGAAACACGCTGGAGTGCACGATCAGAAGCTGTTAAAGCTATTTATGAAGGACTAGATGAACTAGTAGGGCTGTTGGAAAAATTATCAGAAGATGCAACTATGACGCCTGACACCAGAAGTGATGCAGAAACTTTGCTGGCAGGTATATTAAACTTTAACTTCCTAGTTTTGTTACATTTCTGGAATATTATTCTTGGGCAAATTGATCGTGTCCAGAAACGGTTACATTTTATGGAGATGACGTATTTCCGAATCTGCGCATTTCACTGCAAATACTTCTAACGATTGATGTTTCAATTGCAAGCTGTGAGCGGTCCTTCAGCAAACTGAAGCTTATTTTGTCTTATTTAATTCAATGGGACAAGATCGTCTGGGTCAGGGGTCGGCAACCTATGGCACGCGTGCCACCTTGGCACGCAGAACGATTTTCAATGGCACGCGAGAGACTTCCAAGATGTGTTTTTTTATTGATGAAAAAATGTTTTTTTATTGATGAAAAAACAAACATTTTCCAGTTCTTAATGAGGAAAACTGACTGTTGAAGACGATGTTTCTGAATGACAGAGCGACACATTTCCGTTAGTTGAACGCATTTACTTAAGGACGGGTTAAATCAAGTGGGTTAAATGGACAAACAATTAATGCAGGAAATGTTTATTTACAACTGTTTAACGTGAATCAATTGTATACCTCTAATAATTAAATATTGTAATGAATACCGTAATTCTGGATTGATAAAAAGAAATAATAATTGGTCAGTAATATTTGTTATATTACAAAACATAGCTTGTTTGGCATCAATATTATTGAATCGAAATTAGAAACTTTATTTGAATTAAAGGGAGATAATTAGCCCGTTTGATTATGCTATTATTTCTAATATCGTGTTTGTTATTTTTCTTTTATAATAGACTAAATGGCCTACAACTTATAACGTTATAATGACCAAACTGTAAAATGTAGTTGAAAATTATATAAATATTAGATCTATATGACTAAGGCATTTCATGCACATTTTTTAAACATTGCATTAACTACCCAGTTTGTATGATAACTACATATGAATTCCGCTCTACTATTGTATGTTCCTCGTAACTTTAAGTATTGAGCAAATTAAAGACAAAAATAATCTCAGTTAAAACTGAGAATCAACTATCATCAATATTATCAGTGGCAAGATCCTTATCTGGACAACCAAATGATAATGTTTACATAATTATTACCAAAAATGTGAAAGTTTGGTAATATTATTTTTTTGGTATAAATGCAAATAAAAAGGTTGATAATCACAAACGCATTAATTAATGTTATTAAATATAAATCGCTATAACGATTTTTTTTCTATTAATTTCCTTTGCTTTTGGCCTTGGTCTTGCTACGAAGTTAAATTAATTGTCTTATAAAAAAAAAAGACAAGTATAATATAGCAAGTTGACTTTTAGGCTGTTGGCACGCTGAATGATTTAGAAATCCTAGTTTGGCACACAATTAGCAAAAGGTTGCCAAGCCCTGGTCTGAGTGATCTTGCACTCCTTGGCATCGAAAGAGAAACACTTGAGAATATTAATTTTGACAACGTGATGGACGAGTTTGCGTTAGTCAAATCAAGGAGATTAGTAGAATATTATTTGTTCAAATAAATCGTTTACAATTGTATAGAGACTTATTAGTTTGTATTCTATTTCATTAAAATACAAAATGCTTCGAAAATGAACCATATAAACCGTAAAAATTCAAAATTTTCTTGGGGGCTCAGAGAGCCCCCAGACTCTGTCGGTTCGAGAAGAAGCGCATACTCTGTGTCATGTCCTCGGGCGCAGATGACCCTAGCTACGCCACTGATACTAACTCTTTATCATAAGCCACCTTCTCGGCCTAGATGAATATATATCATTATATATCGAATAATTTATTCAACCAATCCACGACCAAAGATCAAAATCAAGGGAAGTAATTAAAAAAAATGTCTATAAAGAGTAAGTTACGGGCCCTTGATAAGAACATCACCAAAATATTGAAATACAAGTTAATAAAACTATTATCGAATCAATCTGTAAAGTGTAATCGATATAATCACATAGCCTAGCGCTTAATGATATCTTGTTATTGTGTTCTGTGTGTTCGCGAGACCTGTTTGGAAACACGCCTCTGCTTTCCAAACGACGAGGAGTGAGTCCTTTGTTCATTGTCTTGTGAAATATGGAACATGATGCCAACATACAGATATCGTATCATCAAAGAGCCTGAATAACATTAGCTTCAGGGTGGTCTTTGTTACATTTTGAACAGCCATCTTGCAGCTTTCATCATCTCTTTTTTTTTGAGCCGACATAATCCCCACCTCAAAATATTTACTTTTTTTTTATTTTCCTTTTTCCACACCAACACAACAAATAAACAAATATGTCGGCTTAAAACTATGTTTAAAAAAAATAAATGGATTATTTTCCGATGCGGCTCATCAATTATTTAACAATTGAACATTAAATCGGTACAAAAAAAATTGTTTCTGCACATTGAATTCTTTGGGGTAGAAAACGGGAATACGGCGCTAGACAGTTTAAATGGAAAGAGAATAATTGGGGAGGGTGTTGTCACAATTTTTCTTCACCTACTCCGGCCCCTCCGCATGGAACACCCTGCCACTCCAGCTGCGACAAAGCTCGAACTTTAACATTTTCAAGACCGGACTCAAGACTCACCTGTTTATTATTGACTCCTAGTCCACTTACATTTTTAAACATTTGTCTGTTATTGTTATCATCGTTAATTGTAATTGTAATTGTAAATGTAAGTGTTAAGCGCATAGAACTGATTGCGGGATATGCGCTATATAAGCTTCATTATTATTATTATTATTATTATTAAGAGAACATGATATTCTATAAGGAAGGCGTAACTAGATCGTTAATTAATTTTTTTTAAATTATTAGTAGTAAATAGCAAAACTTAAAACAAAACGTTAGTGGTGCGATTCAAACGATGACAGAAGGTTTATAGTCGTTCATCAATAACAGAGGCTGCGGGATACAATGGCACTGTATGTGGCATTCACGATGAAGAACCCGCCAAAACAGATGTTGGGGTTGGGTCATAGGTTACAAAGTCGTCCAAAAGTAAAGAAATGTTAACATTGTAATATTTCTTGATGTTTGTTAAATAACAACAATAATAGTCTACATCTTTACATGAAGGACGACATTGGCCGTTCCACGAATCTTGTATGTCATTTTCAGTGGGTACACTATCATAGCACAAACATAAAATGTATACTGTATCTTATAGAGTTTTTTTTTTGCCATTGCCTACGAAAGGACAGAGCGTCCGGTTAACGCATAGAACATCCTGAATTCGTATTTTTTTTTAAAGGCTAGGATATGGACACGTTACATTATTTGGGAGGCTAGGCATTGTGCTGACCACAAAATCTCTTAGTATACTTTGGCCACGGAAACAGGTGAACGTTGATTCCTCGGCCCTGTGAGCCAAATAAGTTCGATGGGATGACTTTACTTTTTAAAGTTTGGCATCACATTATCTAAAAGCCTCAGTTACTGATTGTATGTGGAGGATGTCCCTAAGTCTACCCGGAGCTACTGACTTTTGTTGGTGAAAATTTGAAGCCATCTATCTTGTGGATAGATGATAATGACGATGATCTATTCAATGGTGCCTCTATAATACTAAACAGCTTAGCTCAATGATACTTTATATATATATATATATATATATTTCTCTAATGCAATTGTCATGTATATTGTTTTTCCAAGAATTGGAACACGCAATGTTTATTCCTCTCTCTCTCTCTCTCTTTCCTTACTACACACCATATTAGGACGTTTAGCAGGAAAATAAAAGGTTCTAGGTAATGTTGGGATTCTGTGTTGATCTCAAATTCTCAGAGTCTGGGAACGACTCATTATTTAATAGGGGAAGTTCCTATCGTTTTTGTTATGAGTTTTGTAATGATACCATGATTTTTACCCATACTGGTAATGGGTCTATCCCTTGCACCACTCGGATAGTATTTAATGATTTGTTTTGTCTGAAAGACAGAGAGTTTCAAAATATGTTCCTTTGAGAACGTTTGTGTTTGCACTATTTTATTGTAACTGTACATAATAGATATATTGTATATATTGAACATTTCACCTGAAATAAACTATCAACAACAGTTACACTGAAGCTTCCTTGTCAAGTTACTATTCTATTATGTTGTATACATTACTACAAGATTTATTTACTACCCTAATGTACAAGAAAGGAAATGTTGGAATACAAATACTGAATTTGTGCCCAGGACTATAAGAAGAGTTCGTGTAATACTGAAACATAAATACTAATAATTAAAGTCTCCCCTAGGACTAACGAGAATTATCAGCAAGATCTACACAGCTCTGGCCACAAGGGGATTGTGGACGTAACAACATTTGGTGGTCTCGCCCGGTATATTTGAGTTCTACTTTTCCTGACCTAGGATTGACAAAATTTGGTGGTCTCGTTCGGTAGATTTGAGTTCTACTTTTCTTGATCTGGGATTGGAAAAAATTTGTTGATCTCGTCTGGAAAATTTGAGTTATATTTTTTCCTGACCTATAAATATTTTGTGACATTAGTAGTACTGAGAGCGGCATATTTACGTTTCGTTTTCTAGGACTGTAAAACTATTCTTTTTAAAAAGAGGAGAGAACTGGTTTGCGCATTTATTCCTTGGGAAGTGTGAAGATTCCACGAAGTGTTTAATATTATATTGTGCAAATTTCTGGACAAATCGTAAGTTGGAAATTTATATTTTATTATACAATATATACTACTCTACTATCACAAATATTTCGAACGCTATACTATGGCTTCGAATATATCAAGTGAGGAACTTAATGCCATGTCATTTGCTGAACTAAAAGAATTAGCTGAGTCCTTTGGGATTGAGGCAGGACAGGCAAGACCTAATCGTAATCGTTTGACCAAAGAAATTATGACATGTTTGAACGGGCAGAATGCCATGAACACTGTTAATGTAGTTGAAGTGGGACAGAACGATATCAATGAAGGTTATGTAGCTCCCAGTGGGGGCGAGGTAATTGCCCACGGAGACGAGGTAAGAAATATGTCATCTAGATCATCAAACAATGATGAAGATGAAGGGTTGAGTGAAAACCTAAAATTCCAATTAGCTATGAAGAGAATGGAATTGGAAAGAATTAGGATAGAAAATGAAAGAATTAGTATTGAAAGCAGAGAAAGGATAGAGATGGCACGCATGAACAGACCTGACCATCGTAGGGACAGCAATGGTATGGATATTAGCGCAATGAAGCAACACTTGCCTATATTCAGAGAAGAAGATGTTCAAGATTTCTTTTTGCTTTTTGAGAGGATAGCTGTAGATTATCAGTTCCCTGATGATAAGATGGCTTTATTGTTAAGGTCAACTCTCAACAAAGGAAAAGCATTGGACGTAGTGTTGAGTTTAACACCCGAGGAAATAAATGACTATGAAGTGATCAAAGATAGGGTGCTAAAAAGTTATTCCCTGACACCAGAAAAATATAGAAAGCTATTTAGAGACAGAAAGAAGGCATATGATCAAACTCATGTAGACTTTTTGAGACAAAAGGAGAAAATGTTAGAACAGTGGCTAAGGTCACAGAATGTAAGTGAGTTTGATAAACTCAAGAATCTAATATTGTTTGAGGAATTCAATGATTGTATTCGAGTGGATATTAAAACCCACATCTCAGACCGAGGGGTTGAAGATGTGCATGAAGCTGCTAGATTGACAGATAACTATGCCATAATTCACGCCAGCATAAGGCCATATTATGCTGACAAACCCAAAGTGCACAAACCAGAGCCCAAGGAGGCTAGTAAACCAAAAGAGACAAGTGAAAACAATAATAAGAACAGTGGTGTAAATAATAATAGTAACTTAGTTCATTTCAGGAAGCTGACAGATGTAAATAAAGCAAAGGTGGTATGTTTCAATTGCAAGAAAGAGGGCTACATGAAGAAAGATTGTTGGATCCTTACCAAGAAGCAAGGTGCTATTCTACACTGTGCCAGAGTGCAGAAAGATAGCAAGCAGGCAGAAGAAGTGTGCAACACAGGGTCAAGAAACTCAAAAGAAATGCGGCCGGCATCGCCCATAGTTGTGGAGTCGATGGTTTTTGAGAACAGTCTATCTAAGGTAAAGGAGAATAGCTGTACTCAATCTATTATGCTTTCAGAAGGCCGTGAGGAACAGATGGTTCCTGAAGTCCCGGAAGAGAACGACCTATCCGATTTTCGACCCTTTGTCTACGAGGGGACAGTGTCGACAGAAGTCGATGTACTCAGCAAGAAGAAAATACAGATATTACGTGACACGGGTTCTGCTGTCAGCGTGATCCTGGAGGGCAGTGTGCCGTTAACGGATGCCACCAGTACCGGTGAGTCTGTTGTGCTGAGAGGTGCTAGTATGGAGGCTGTGGAAGCTCCACTGCACAGAATAAAACTCGAGTCGGATATTTTTACAGGTAACATCGTAGTGGGAGTGTGGCGCGCACTACCCGTCAAAGGCGTTTCCATGATATTAGGAAATGACATTATGGGCGGCAGAGTCACTGTCGAGCCCATGGTTAAAGTGTTGGAGACAAAGATGGCGGAGGACAAAAACCTACGTCCTGCCAATGAACGTCCAACATGTGCACTGACAAGAGCAATGCAGAAAAAGAAGTCGGTAAAGACTCCTGCTACGCCGTGTAGTGCAACGAAAGATGTGTTTGTCTGTTCTGAAGACACACATGCGAATGAAACAGTGATAACAGAAACACCTGACATCGATTTAAGTGCTACGTTCTTTGCTGAACTAACAACTGGTGATGCAACAGAGAACGATAACATTTTGTCACCAAAGCAGAAATTGGTGAAAGAACAATTTAATGACGAAGTAATAATGCAACTCAGAATGAAAGCTGTTGATGAAAAGACTGCAGATGCAATGGCGGAATGTTTCTACATGAAAGATGAAGTGTTGATGAGAAAGTCGAAACCGCTCAACTCAGGTACAAACGAGTGGGACAGTATTCACCAGATTGTAATACCTAAGTGCTATCGTCAAGATATACTGCGTATGGCGCATGATCTTCCTTTCGCTGGTCACATGGGAGTCCGAAAAACGCACCACCGTATCCTCCCTTACTTCTACTGGCCAGGACTGAGAAGAGATGTCGAACAATACTGCAAGACTTGCCACGTATGCCAAATGGTAGGACGTCCTAACCAACGAATTCCTGTCGCTCCACTCCAGCCGATACCAGCGTTCGACGAACCATTCAGTCATATACTCATTGATTGCGTGGGCCCGTTGCCGAAAACAAAAGCCGGTTTTCAATACCTGCTCACAGTCATGTGTTCATCCACTCGCTTCCCGGAAGCCATTCCGTTGCGGAACATAACAACAGTGAAGGTGGTAGACGCCCTGACACATTTCTTTACACGTTATGGCCTACCGAAGACACTACAGTCCGACCAGAGGACTAACTTTACTTCGAACATTTTCAAACAAGTCATGGAACAATTAGGGATAAGCCATAGGCTATCAAGTGCCTATCATCCTGAGAGCCAGGGAGCTCTGGAAAGGTTTCATCAGACATTAAAATCGATGCTTAAAAAGTACTGTTATGAAAACGAGAAAGACTGGGATAAGGGTGTGCCTTATGTACTGTTCGCTGCAAGGGAGGCCACTCAGGAATCCCTGGGGCTTAGCCCATTCGAACTTGTGTGTGGACACTCAGTCAGAGGTCCGTTGAAACTTCTACATGAAACTTGGCTAACGGACAGTGAACCGATTGGAATTTTGTCATATGTAGATACATTTAAAAATAGGCTTTATCATGCTTTTAACCATGTGAAGATTCATTTTCCACAGATGCAGGAGCGTATGAGACAGAACTATGACCGTAAAGCTACAGCTAGAACTTTTGCACCAGGTGACAAAGTTCTTGTGTTTCTACCTTTGCAAAATCAGCCTTTAAGTGCAAAGTTTAGTGGACCCTATGAGATAGAGTCAAAGCTTGGCGAGGTCAATTCTTTGATAAAGACTCCTGACCGGAGACAAAAGCAGAGGGTATACCATATTAATTTACTTAAGCCCTATGTTTCCAGGGAAAAGAGTAAACCGCGGGAGGTCCCCATGATTTCGTTAGCTAGAGTCCCGACGGATTTATCTAGGATAGAATATAAGTTTGCAGAAAGTAAACTTAATAATACAGATGCCCTTAAGAGTTTAGATACAAGGCTAGAACATCTTCCGGTAGAAGATAAGGAGAAGATTATTGAGCTGGTACATGAAAATAAGTCACTGTTTACAGATGTTCCCAGGAGGACACATCTAATAGAACACGATGTAGTATTAACTGAGGGTGCCAGGCCAATTAAACAGCATCCATATAGAGTTAACCCCATCAGACTGGAACATATTAGAACAGAGACACTTGTTTGAACGACTTAATGACGCCAATTTGACAATAAACCTGGCTAAGAGTCAGTTTGGACATGCCACTATCGAGTATCTTGGACATGTAGTGGGTGGTGGAAAGGTTAAACCAGTAAATGCTAAAATAGAAGCTATTCAGAATGTCCCAGTGCCACAGACAAGGAAACAACTCCGTAGTTACCTTGGAATGGCCGGGTATTATCGTAAGTTTTGCCAGGACTTTTCTACGGTAGCTTGCCCCTTAACTGACCTACTAAAGAAGAACAATCGCTTTGTTTGGTCTGACAAGTGCCAAAAGGCGTTTGATGAGTTGAAGTTAAGATTATCCAGGGCACCTATTTTGGTGACCCCGCGTTTTGATAGACCCTTTAAAATTGCAGTAGACGCGTGCGATACTGGGATGGGAGCGGTGCTGACTCAGCAGGATGACCACGGAGAGGAGCACCCGGTGTGCTACCACTCACAGAAATTCAATATCCATGAACGTAATTATAATACAAGTGAGAAGGAACTCTTAGGGTTGATCCTAGCGTTAAAACAGTTTGATTTCTATGTAAACAGCTCTGGGTACCCGATAGAAATACTGACCGACCACAACCCTCTGACTTTTCTCTCCAGGGTCAAGCAAAACCAGAGGCTTGTTAGATGGAGCTTATTCCTCCAAGCCTATGACTTAAACATAAAACACCTGAGGGGTAGGGACAACGTCACAGCTGATACTCTATCTCGGGTGCTACATGATTGACTGAATAACCCCATACTTCTTTTTCAGATCATCTCACTTATTCATTAAGAATGTGTCATGATAACCTATCATTCGTTTGAATTTTGATTATGGAATACCTATAGAATACTTGTATCATACAGAAGTCAAGTCTTTTGAAAGTATTAATAATTCTTATAATCATGTATAATATTGATGTTCTGATATATTTTAAATTCATTTGATTATGGAAAAGAAATTCCATTTAAATGTTGATGCATGATGCAATAAATATATAATATGCACGTATTTACTTGATATGGATGGATAAAAGTAATTGTCATCACATGCAATTAAGTGGGAAAACTTTGAGCTAGTTGATTTATTATCTTGTTTTATTTTAGTTAATGAATGGAACTAAATAATAATATGTACAATTTTTATCTTAGAAAGAGATGTAATATCAATTGGTATAAATTAATAGATAATATTGGAAATCTATTGCTAAATTGTTATAACATGGTAATAGAATGGGAAAAACTAGTGGATATTCACTATGTTGTATAGGTTATATATATTCCATATATCCAGGAACGGAAGGAAACAAAGGTACCTAAAGGTGTACACTCATTCAACCCTGAACAAACTTTTATATTAAACTTTCAAATTTGCCAAAAACGCATAATAGTGGATTACATTTTAATATTGAGATTACTGTAGTAATCGTAACTAGAGCGTATTTTCTCCTCATATTTGAGAAAAGGGGAAGTATCATCATCTTAGGGTATGAACCATGTTAATGTAAAGTTGACACTGTAATTTAAAGGGGAAGTAACCTATAGTTTGATTCGAGTTACGTATTACTTATATTTTTGTTTGTATATTAGAAGTAAACTGTTGAAAATTGACAGAGCTTGAGCAATGTTATATTTGTTTAAAAAAATTAAGACTTTTTGCAAATTTTTGGTGGAAATCCACACAACTGTACATAGTTAAAATAAGAATGACTAGAATATTTTTGAATTATTTGTACTTGTTGAGACATTAGTTAATATTAATATTAACGGGGAAATATTTGTCCATCACGTTATAATCACAATTACCATTGGGTAGTGACACTTTTTATAATTTAGTTGTGCCAGTGAGCCATGTTTGCTTAAATTGTCTTATAATCTTCCATTGATTGATGGTTGTTAAAACGATAGTGTTAAGTACGAAAAATGTACCATGTTGAGTATTACTTGGGTAATTATGGTACATTATTTCTTTCATTGGGTGGGGGCGTGTCATGTATATTGTTTTTCCAAGAATTGGAACACGCAATGTTTATTCCTCTCTCTCTCTCTTTCCTTACTACACACCATATTAGGATGTTTAGTAGGAAAATAAAAGGTTCTAGGTAATGTTGGGATTCTGTGTTGATCTCAAATTCTCAGAGTCTGGGAACGACTCATTATTTAATAGGGGAAGTTCCTATCGTTTTTGTTATGAGTTTTGTAATGATACCATGATTTTCACCCCTACTGGTAATGGGTCTATCCCTTGCACCACTCGGATAGTATTTAATGATTTGTTTTGTCTGAAAGACAGAGAGTTTCAAAATATGTTCCTTTGAGAACGTTTGTGTTTGCACTATTTTATTCTAACTGTGCATAATAGATATATTGTATATATTGAACATACCACCTGAAATAAACTATCAACAACAGTTACACTGAAGCTTCCTTGTCAAGTTACTATTCTATTATGTTGTATACATTACTACAAGATTTATTTACTACCCTAATGTACAAGAAAGGAAATGTTGGAATACAAATACTGAATTTGTGCCCAGGACTATAAGAAGAGTTCGTGTAATACTGAAACATAAATACTAATAATTAAAGTCTCCCCTAGGACTAACGAGAATTATCAGCAAGATCTACACAGCTCTGGCCACAAGGGGATTGTGGATGTAACACAATGCAAACATATAATGCTAAACAGCTTAGCTCAATGATACTTTATATATATATATATATATATATATATATATATATATATATATATATATATATATATATATATATATTTCTCTAATGCAATGCAAACATATAATGCTAAACAGCTTAGCTCAATGATTTATCCGCTAGACCTTTCATGGTTGCGTCAGAAGACAACCAACAGTGGTCATTTGTCTTCTAGCACTTAGCATCCGATGGTGCTAAACGTCAAACAGTGTATAGTGCCCATTTCTCTTTTGACCGTAGTCCCTGAAGTGTTCCGGAAAAAGAAAAAGTCAGATGACCGTAGTCCCTGAAGTGTTCCGGAAAAAGTAAAAGTCAGATCACGTTCCGTGGTACATTTCATGGGATTAACTGTTTCGGACGACTGGGCGCTACAGATATAGGATTAAAGATAATCTTCAGGCTCTCGGTGTGTGTCAGAAGTAATTAGTGTTCAGTATGTTATGTTTGTACCGCCCCCGCTACATCCCCGAAAGGGGAGATAACAACAAGACGGACGAATCGGGATTATCTGTCCTGATTAATTAAACTAGGAGATGCCTTTTATATGAACAAGTTAAATATTAAGGACGCTAAAAAAAGTACTTTGGATTTTCGGATATTTTTAACATGGTATGAGACTTCAGGACTAGTTTAATTTATTATATGACTAAAAAAACTATTAATTTTGAACAATTTCTTTTTCGAATTTTTTCCTTAAATGTTTACAAATGCAAGACTAGACTTCTTATAAAAGGGGCGTCTGTAATTTTTTTTATATAAGATGCACTTGTAGATTTTTAGTCTATCCATTTTATTGTAGACGTAAAATAAATCCAACGTTTTATTTATAAAAATGTAGATCTAATTTATATTTTTGTTATAGATAAAAAAAAATATTTCTTTTTTAAGTATAAATTTCACAATAGGTGTTATTAAAGACGAGTTCCGATTTCCTGCGAAATCCGGATGTCCCTGGTATTCGGTTCTGATTCCATACTCTGAGGTTGTCTTCGAATAGCTCAGCGAATGATATACTAACCAGTGGCGTAGCTAGGGAGGGGCAGAGGGGGATATATGTCCCCGGGCGCCACGTTAGGGGGCGCCAAAATGAGTATTAAAACTAATTATTTAATTTTATTTTGATGTAAACTAATGTATCCCAATTACGTTTGCAAGATTGAATTTTGGAGCTCCACAAATATCTTCATTACAAGCCATAAGCATGATTTTGGCGCCCCAATTGAGCATTAAGGGGCGCCATTCTCCATTTATACAACAAATGACACATTCACAACGTAGGATTGCTGATGGCGTTTTTTGTTAAACAAAGATCAGTTCGGGTTCAAATATTATTCTTCATATACTGAAAGTGGCATCTGGTTTTAACAATTACACAGGTTGGATAATTTCTAGTCAATATACTTAGCATGAGTACACTCAGCTAAACAGGATCCAGTTGTTATCACATTTTTTGGAACAGTTGAAAGTATATATTGTTTTTTTCTCGTTCAAAAACTCGTTGGGGAAGAATTAAAAAGAGTTGTGCCAATCACAGTGAAGAGGGCGTCTGAAACACGCTGGAGTGCACGATCAGAAGCTGTTAAAGCTATTTATGAAGGACTAGATGAACTAGTAGGGCTGTTGGAAAAATTATCAGAAGATGCAACTATGACGCCTGACACCAGAAGTGATGCAGAAACTTTGCTGGCAGGTATATTAAACTTTAACTTCCTAGTTTTGTTACATTTCTGGAATATTATTCTTGGGCAAATTGATCGTGTCCAGAAACGGTTACATTTTATAGAGATGACGTATTTCCGAATCTGCGCATTTCACTGCAAATACTTCTAACGATTGATGTTTCAATTGCAAGCTGTGAGCGGTCCTTCAGCAAACTGAAGCTTATTTTGTCTTATTTAATTCAATGGGACAAGATCGTCTGGGTCAGGGGTCGGCAACCTATGGCACGCGTGCCACCTTGGCACGCAGAACGATTTTCAATGGCACGCGAGAGACTTCCAAGATGTGTTTTTTTATTGATGAAAAATTTTTTTTTATTGATGAAAAAACAAACATTTTCCAGTTCTTAATGAGGAAAACTGACTGTTGAAGACGATGTTTCTGAATGACAGAGCGACACATTTCAGTTAGTTGAACGCATTTACTTAAGGACGGGTTAAATCAAGTGGGTTAAATGGACAAACAATTAATGCTGGAAATGTTTATTTACAACTGACTGTTTAACGTGAATCAATTGTATACCTCTAATAATTAAATATTGTAATGAATACCATAATGCTGGATTGATAAAAAGAAATAATAATTAGTCAGTAATATTTGTTATATTACAAAACATAGCTTGTTTGGCATCAATATTGAATCAAAATTAGAAACTTTATTTGAATTAAAGGGAGATAATTCGCCCGTTTGATTATGCTATAATTTCTAATATCGTTTTTGTTATTTTTCTTTTATAATAGACTAAATGGCCTACAACTTATAACGTTATAATGACCAAACTGTAAAATGTAGTTGAAAATTATATAAATATTAGATCTATATGACTAAGGCATTTCATGCACATTTTTTAAACATTGCATTAACTACCCAGTTTGTATGATTACTACATATGAATTCCGCTCTACTATAGTGTATTTCCCGTAACTGTAAGTATTGAGCAAATTAAAGACAAAAATAATCTCAGTTAAAACTGAGAATAAACTATCATCAATATTATCAGTTGCTAGATCCTTATCTGGACAACCAAATGATAATGTTTACAAAATTATTACCAAAAATGTGAAAGTTTGGTAATATTATTTTTTTGGTATAAATGCAAATAAAAAGGTTGATAATCACAAACGCATTAATTAATGTTATTAAATATAAATCGCTATAACGATTTTTTTTCTATTAATTTCCTTTGCTTTTGGCCTTGGTCTTGCTACGAAGTTAAATTAATTGTCTTATAAAAAAAAGACAAGCATAATAAAGCAAGTAAAGCAAGTTGACTTTTAGGCTGTTGGCACGCTGAATGATTTAGAAATCCTAGTTTGGCACACAATTAGCAAAAGGTTGCCAAGCCCTGGTCTGAGTGATCTTGCACTCCTTGGCATCGAAAGAGAAACACTTGAGAATATTACTTTTGACAACGTAATTGACGAGTTTGCGTTAGTCAAATCAAGGAGATTAGTAGAATATTATTTTTTCAAATAAATCGTTTACAATTGTATAGAGACTTATTAGTTTGTATTCTATTTCATTAAAATACAAAATGCTTCGAAAATGAACCATATAAACCGTAAAATTTCAAAAATTTTCTTGGGGGCTCAGAGAGCCCCCAGACTCTGTCGGTTCGAGAAGAAGCGCATACTCTGAGTCATGTCCTCGGGCGCAGATGACCCGAGCTACGCCACTGATACTAACTCTTTATCATAAGCCACCTTCTCGGCCTAGATGAATATATATCATTATATATCGAATAATTTATTCAACCAATCCACGACCAAAGATCAAAATCAAGGGAAGTAATAAAAAAAAATGTCTATAAAGAGTAAGTTACGGGCCCTTGATAAGAACATCACCAAAATATTGAAATACAAGTTAATAAAACTATTATCGAATCAATCTGTATAGTGGTATCGATATAATCACATAGTCCAGCGCTTAACGATATGTTGTTATTGTGTTCTGTGTGTTCACGAGACCTGTTTGGAAACACGCCTCTGCTTTCCAAACGACGAGGAGTGAGTCCTTTGTTCATTGTCTTGTGAGATAAGGAACATGATGCCAACATACAGATATCGTATCATCAAAGAGCCTGGATAACATTAGCTTCAGGGTGGTCTTTGTTACATTTTGAACAGCCATCTTGCAGCTTTCATCATCTCTTTTTTTTGAGCCCACATAATCCCCACCTCAAAATATTTACTTTTTTTTTGTTTTCCTTTTTCCACACCAACACAACAAATAAACAAATATGTCGGCTTAAAACTATGTTTAAAAAAAAATAAATGGATTATTTTCCGATGCGGCTCATCAATTATTTAACAATTGAACATTAAATCGGTACAAAAAAAAAATTGTTTCTGCACATTGAATTCTTTGGGGTGGAAAACGGGAATACGGCGCTAGACAGTTTAAATCATAGGTTCTCAACCTTTTTCGGCTCACCGCCCCCTTTTAAATTTTTTTTTCCGCTCACCGCCCTCCCCTCCTTTTCAGCCCATCTGGACTATAAGTTTCCGCAATTTTTTTAGGCGGACTAGACTTTTTGTGTGATTCATTATCTTTAAAAAAACTGAAAAGGAAACATAGTGTAAGAATTAATAGATCAATAAATTACCTTAACAAACGGTTTAAATAAATCAATGCGAATCGTTTGCCTGGTGTGTTGCTAGCAATTTGTCTATTTTTGTATCAATTTTGGTTGCAAAAGCCTTAGGTCTAATAATCAGTAATATTTGTTATATTACAAAACAGAACTTGTTCGGCATCATTATTGAATCAAATGTGGAAACATTTATTTGCTAAAGGGAGATAATTAGCCCATTTCATTTGAGCTAATATTTCTGTTTTTTTTTCCTTTTATAAAAAATAAATGGCTTACAATTTATAACTTTGAAATGATCAAACTGTAATAAGTATTTGAAAATTATATAAATATTACATGACTAAAGAATTTATATGTATACTTTTAAACATTACAATAACTACCCAGTTTGTATGATTACTACTTATCTATACAGCTTAATACTTTTATTTTATCAGAAACGGTTTAAAATACATTAAGGACATCTCGGTTAAACTGAGATCAAAATATCATTAATATTAGCAGATGTTAGGGCGACAGTGATCTGTCAGTAGGGTTGACAGTCCGGTGAACCAACCACAGGACCAGCCGGCCGCACACTACATTTGCCAAATACAGACCCCTACTTCATCGATTCCTATTTCTTATTAATATAATAATATGTAGGCATACTGTTGGGGGATATTAGGTATTTAGCGGCACTTGCGTATACATCACATTTCATCCTCCAAAAACTAATCGATTCATATAGCTGAGGTGTTAAAATATATCAGGTACGTTTGTACCGCCCACTTGCCCTTCACCGCCCCGCAATCGCCCCAATCGCCCCGCAATCGCCCCCGGGGGGCGATATCGCCCCCGTTGAGAACCTATGGTTTAAATGGAAAGAGAATAATTGGGGAGGGTGTTGTCACAATTTTGTGATTAAGAGAACATGATATTCTATAAGGAAGGCGTAACTAGATCGTTAATTAATTTTTTTTTAAATTATATGTAGTAAATAGCAAAACTTGAAACAAAACGTTAGTGGTGCGATTCAAACGATGACAGAAGGTTTATAGTCGTTCATCAATAACAGAGGCTGCGGGATACAATGGCATTGTATGTGGCATTCACGATGAAGAACCCGCCAAAACAGATGTTGGGGTTAGGTCATAGGTTACAAAGTCGTCCAAAAGTAAAGAAATGTTAACATTGTAATATTTCTTGATGTTTGTTAAAAAACAACAATAATAGTCTACATCTTTACATGAAGGACGCCATTGGCCGTTCCACGAATCTTGTATGTCCTTTTCAGTGGGTACACTATCATAGCACAAACATAAAATTTATACTGTATCTATTAGAGGTTTTTTTTTTGCCATTGCCTACGAAAGGACAGAGCGTCCGGTTAACGCATAGAACATCCTGAATTCGTATTTTTTTTTAAAGGCTAGGATATTGACACGTTACATTATTTGGGAGGCTAGGCATTGTGCTGACCACAAAGTCTCTTAGTATACTTTGGCCACGGAAACAGGTGAACGTTGATTCCTCGGCCCTGTGGACCAAATAAGTTCGATGGGATGACTTTACTTTTTAAAGTTTGGCATCACATTATCTAAAAGCCTCAGTTACTGATTGTATGTGGAGGATGTCCCTAAGTCTACCCGGAGCTACTGACATTTGTTGGTGAAAATTTGAAGCTATCTTGTGGATAGATGATAATGACGATGATCTATTCAATGGTGCCTCTCTTTATCTATGCATGCTCAGTGCGCTTTTTGTCCTCAAATTTGGTTTTAATCCGAAATTTGATTGAAATTTCAACGCCATTAGCTCCGCATAATACGCATAATCCGGAAAGAGATCAACCCAAATTTGAAAATTATCTATAACACAAAGAGGTGGAACTCATCAGACCAAGCCTACATCAATGCCCCCCCCCCCCTTCTGTGCCGACTTTCAAGTCATCTCTGAAGGGTTGAAACTTCGTCGTCGGCTTAAGCGTAAAACTCTTGTTCTAAGTTATATATATTATGAGTAATGATGCACACTTTTTATCCAAGAGCATTCACAATCAACTTACAATGTAGACTTTTTAATTGAGGTCTCTACAGTATAACGAATAATAATAATAAAATAAGAACGTAGTAGTAATTTAGACAATGGAATGCACAGCTAAACAACTGGCGGTCGCCGAGATCATATAATGCTAAACTAAACATTTGGCTGTTATATAGACTCTATGATTAAAAAAAAAGTTTACGAGGTCATCTGTACCATATTGTGCTGAAATAACTTTTCTGAAGTCATCGAGACTCTTCTGAGGTCGCGCCAAATAATACTGGTTATGTAATATGAGAGGTTTTAGAAAAAGTAATCCGAAGGCTGGATGCGAGCAAAAAACAGTCATGATGACATAGCCACTCACGAACTCATCTCAAACAGGATTGTGGGAAATCCTGTAAGAGGAAGGGTAGCTAAATATTTGTTTAATAATCTCGCAGGTCTCTAGCGTCCCTCGTCGCTTAGCAATGAATTAAACAAGGGACTTAACTCTAATCACCTTATTGAGAGTTCACACCCGATTCTCTAAAAATAAAATAAAAAAACACGCACGCACCTTAAAGTCTGTTCACCATGCAGTCAGGACATCATGAAAATTATTTGACTTACGTCTGTCTGGGGATGATGCGAGGGTGTGTATGTGTGTGTGTGTGTGTTTTGAATGTGGACAGTGTCTACAGTGTACGGAAACTTCATCTGTTTCCGAGGAAACCCAGACCCGAGGAACCATATGACGTTTCCCATGGTCAACATTGACCGACACTCTAGGGTGTATTGATTCCACTCTGGGACCGTCCCAAAATTACAATCGATACATTGACCACACAGACATGTGGTAAGAGAAGTAAAAATAAAATAAAATAGTTGTCTAAAAATGTTTACTCCTAAGAATCCTGGATAGAATATTGACTGGAAGTTTTCCGAATGGATGTTTACTTTTTCTTGGAAATCGCTGAAAATGTTCAAATATTTTATCCATTCTTTGCACTGTCTGTAAAACGTTGAGTTTTTAGTTTCTGCGTTGAATTTCGTTTAATGTTGCAAAATTATATTTAAATTGTGTTTATATAGGCCTGCAGCTGTCCGATTAAATGAATGCATGAATCGTAAGATGTTGAAGAGGGATGGTGTGCTTGGTTCTGCTTTGATCGACGCTCAAGTGATACAGCCATTTTCAGAATACTAAGTGAAAAAGCAAGATCCCGTTGGTATTGTGCTGCATGAATAATCCTTAATTAGACTTATGGCATCTATTTCAATTTGTTGTGGAAAGTAAAAGGCGATTTGAAATTGTGCCGAACGGACATTCCTTTTTGTATGCCTTGGCCCTTGAAAGCTTGACACTTTACTGGAAACCGCAATCCGTGTTGTATAGCATAGGATGAACTGGACGGGCGAACCCGAAAACCCCACCATACTGTAAAAACAGGAACTATCTCGGACCCACAAGACCCATCTAACCAAGACCACCGTAAGTATTTAAGCTGGTCTTGATCTAACCCAGCTGCTAGTTTCTGGTGTCAAAACTGTAACCAAATCTAACGTTGGTTCCCAGCTGCTCCCCCATTTTTACAGTGGACGAGTTTGGTGAATGCTACTTTGCATTGATTTCTTCGGAGACCTTAATGCATTGAGCGCAAGGGTCGACAACCTTTTGCTAATAGTGTGCCTAAGTGGGATTTCTAATTCATGCAGCGTGCCAACAGTCTAAAAGTCATCCTGCTCTAACACTCAATTTATTGTAGAAGAGACTTGAATTGCTTTTTTTTCCAGTCTTCCGCGTGCCATTGAAATAAAAGCTCTGCGTGCCAAGTCTGGCACGCGGACCGTAGGTTGTTAACCCCTGCTCTAGAGCTTGAATACTACCCATGGTTATGAAGTATGAATCCGTACGGCTCTGAGAACAAATTGGGAATATCTCTCTATGAAAATGTCTTTGTCAATATTTACACATTTTTTTGCTAAATGGGTGCATATTATGAACTAAACAAGTAAACTGCATCATCAGCATAAAAAAATCTATGTTTTTTTCTAGGTTGAAAAAACCTCACAGAATACTAAACTCGGACACAAAATGCTGACCGCTACTAATTGAATCAGACTTGATACATCCGGACCAATAGCCACAGTGCCACATTATCCATCGGGCCAGATTTTTTTCCTATTATCATACGAAAACGTTTTCGGGGCCAAATTTCTTTTTTTCTTTTCTGAGTTATCAGCCCAAAACGGGGACATTTATCTCATCCTTCATCTAAATTAGTTCACGCCCCTGTCGTGTCCTGTTACTACCAATCACCCTCCCAGCAGCCCCTCTCCTCCCCCCACCCTCGTTCCTCACGTTTCCTCGTGAAATTTCGGTGACAACTCAATTTGGTCGCTACAGTTTTTTTCCTCTCATTACGGAAATGCGTTTAGGTTAAAGGTTTATTCATATTGATAACCAACTGCTGGTTTGGTTTAATGTAAGTAAAACAACAACCGATAATCCGGTTTAAAATCGTATTTCTACAAGCGATAATCCGTTTGGATATTACCATCCCCAATTATTGAAAGTTTGTCGAATTGGACGTTAAGAAAGTTTAATTTAGAGTTTCCGTTTCTTAGGAGTTGGTTATCTTGGGGTGTTTAGATCAATGAAAAGGTTTTGTAAACCAAAGGACTACCTACTATTACAGGGGTTGGCAACCTTGTGCTTATTGTGTGCCGAAATAGGATTTATAGGTCATTCACGTAAAAATTAATGTATTTGTGATTATCTTCTTTCGTTTTGCATTAATTTAAACTATATAGCAAATCTAAATATTCATTTCTTAACATGTCTAATCATTTTACTTTAGGTATCAAAGATATAATTCTAGCACATGCTAAAGTACAGTTAAGGATTGATCTAGTTTGAGAGAGAGAGAGAGAGAGAGAGAGAGAGAAAGAGAGCGAGGGAGAGAGAGAGAAAGAGAGCGAGGGAGAGAGAGAGAGAGAGAAAGAGAGAGAGAAAGAGAGCGAGAGAGAGAGAGAGAGAAAGAGAGAGCGAGGGAGAGAGAGAGAGAAAGAGAGAGAGATAAAGAGAGCGAGGGAGAGAGAGAGAAAAAGAGAGCGAGGGAGAGAGAGAGAAAGAGAGCGAGGGAGAGTGAGAGAAAGAGAGCGAGGGGGAGAGAGAGAAAGAGAGCGAGGGAGAGTGAGAGAAAGAGAGCGAGGGAGAGAGTGAGAGAGAGAAAGAGAGAGAGAGAGAAAGAGAGAGCGAGGGAGAGAGAGAGAAAGAGAGAGAGAGAAAGAGAGAGCGAGGGAGAGAGAGAGAGAAAGAGAGCGAGGGAGAGAGAGAAAGAGAGCGAGGGAGAGAGAGAGAAAGAGAGCGAGGGAGAGAGAGAGAGAGAGAGAAAGAGAGAGAGAAAGAGAGCGAGAGAGAGAGAGAGAGAGAAAGAGAGAGCGAGGGAGAGAGAGAGAGAGAGATCAAGAGAACGAGGGAGAGAGAGAGATCAAGAGAGCGAGGGAGAGAGAAAGAGAGCGAGGGAGAGAGAGAGAAAGAGAGCGAGGGAGAGAGAGAGAGAGAGAAAGAGAGAGAGAAAGAGAGCGAGAGAGAGAGAGAGAGAAAGAGAGAGCGAGGGAGAGAGAGAGAGAGAAAGAGAGAGAGATAAAGAGAGCGAGGGAGAGAGAGAGAAAAAGAGAGCGAGGGAGAGAGAGAGAAAGAGAGCGAGGGAGAGTGAGAGAAAGAGAGCGAGGGGGAGAGAGAGAAAGAGAGCGAGGGAGAGTGAGAGAAAGAGAGCGAGGGAGAGAGTGAGAGAGAGAAAGAGAGAGAGAGAGAAAGAGAGAGCGAGGGAGAGAGAGAGAAAGAGAGAGAGAGAAAGAGAGAGCGAGGGAGAGAGAGAGAGAAAGAGAGCGAGGGAGAGAGAGAGAAAGAGAGCGAGGGAGAGTGAGAGAAAGAGAGCGAGGGGGAGAGAGAGAAAGAGAGCGAGGGAGAGTGAGAGAAAGAGAGCGAGGGAGAGAGTGAGAGAGAGAAAGAGAGAGAGAGAGAAAGAGAGAGCGAGGGAGAGAGAGAGAAAGAGAGAGAGAGAAAGAGAGAGCGAGGGAGAGAGAGAGAGAAAGAGAGCGAGGGAGAGAGAGAAAGAGAGCGAGGGAGAGAGAGAGAAAGAGAGCGAGGGAGAGAGAGAGAGAGAGAGAAAGAGAGAGAGAAAGAGAGCGAGAGAGAGAGAGAGAGAGAAAGAGAGAGCGAGGGAGAGAGAGAGAGAGAGATCAAGAGAACGAGGGAGAGAGAGAGATCAAGAGAGCGAGGGAGAGAGAAAGAGAGCGAGGGAGAGAGAGAGAAAGAGAGCGAGGGAGAGAGAGAGAGAGAGAAAGAGAGAGAGAAAGAGAGCGAGAGAGAGAGAGAGAGAAAGAGAGAGCGAGGGAGAGAGAGAGAAAAAGAGAGCGAGGGAGAGAGAGAGAAAGAGAGCGAGGGAGAGTGAGAGAAAGAGAGCGAGGGGGAGAGAGAGAAAGAGAGCGAGGGAGAGTGAGAGAAAGAGAGCGAGGGAGAGAGTGAGAGAGAGAAAGAGAGAGAGAGAGAAAGAGAGAGCGAGGGAGAGAGAGAGAAAGAGAGAGAGAGAAAGAGAGAGCGAGGGAGAGAGAGAGAAAGAGAGCGAGGGAGAGAGAGAAAGAGAGCGAGGGAGAGAGAGAGAAAGAGAGCGAGGGAGAGATAGAGAGAGAGAGAAAGAGAGAGAGAAAGAGAGCGAGAGAGAGAGAGAGAGAAAGAGAGAGCGAGGGAGAGAGAGAGAGAGAGATCAAGAGAACGAGGGAGAGAGAGAGATCAAGAGAGCGAGGGAGAGAGAAAGAGAGCGAGGGAGAGAGAGAGAGAAAGAGAGCGAGGGAGAGAGAGAGAAAGAGAGCGAGGGAGAGAGAGAGAGAGAGAAAGAGAGAGCGAGGGAGAGAGAGAGAAAGAGAGAGAGAGAAAGAGAGAGCGAGGGAGAGAGAGAGAGAGAGAAAGAGAGAGCGAGGGAGAGAGAGAGAGAGAAAGAGAGAGCGAGGGAGAGAGAGAGAGAAGAAGACAGAGAAGGAGAGAGAAAACGACAGACATACAGATGGTGGAGAGTGAAAAAAGAAAAACAGTCTTGAGTACAAGGCACTTGTAAAAAAATATATTTGTTGACCCTATCGTCCGACCTTTGTTTCTCTAATGGCCAGTTTTGGATCGGAAGCATGACCACATACACAGACCATCTACAAAAATACAAAACACACAAACACTAAAATAATAAGGAAAAAAATGCTAAAAAAACACAACACCAGCAGCCCCCCTTCTCTCATCTAGGCCAGCAGCCAAATGAATTGACCGGCGCACTAGCCAATGTCCACTCTCGCGTTTTGGACACCCGAGATAAAGACGCTGGAGTGATGGGCTTGAAACGGGGGAGGGGGGGGGGGGAGGATCGGAGTGAATGTTTGTGTTACGGAAAAAGTCTTAATTTCGATGGGCTATGTGAGGTCACGAGTGTATGCTAATTATATCTTCAATTTATTTTCTTAAGATTTTTGTTGAATATGTATGTTGGAGGGGAGGAGTGAGGGGGCCGTATATGCTTTTCTCCTTATAATTTAAATCATATGAATATATCTATGTATCTCTCTATCTATCAATCTGTATATTTTCTCCCTCTCTCTTTCTCTGTCTCTTTCTCTCTCTCTCTTTCTCTCTCTCTCTTTCTCTCTCTCTCTCTCTCTCTCTCTCTATATATATATTGAGGCCACGGTGGCCGAGCGTTCGACAGGCGTTTCCGAAGGTCCTGGGTTCGAATCCTGGCAAAGGATAAGATTTGGTTCCCGAGACTTGAGGTTGCCATCTGAGTTTACCCAGCTCTGATGGGTACCTGCCACTAGTTGGGGGGTTAAAGTGGATGGGCATTGTGCTGGCCACACAATCCCCTAGTATGTCCCTGAGTCTACCCAGCTCTAATGGGTACCTGCCACTAGTTGGGGGTTAAAGTACATGTGGCTGGGCATTGTGCTGACCACACATCCCCTAGTATGCCGTGGCCACAGAAACTGGTGAACGCTGCCTCACCGGCCCTATAATCAATTTGGTCCTACGGGTACTTTACTTACTACAGGCGAGAACAAATGCATGTTATTATAAGCACTCTTTCTTCCCGAGTGCTTGAACAAACCAGGAGAATCAATAACTTAATTAACAAAATTAAAAACACTAATCAGAATGTAAGACTAGACCCCAACCACGCATAAGCGTAGGACGCATTAATCTTCGGTGTGGAAGGACTATAAAATATTTAATTCATAAGATAAGACTATTAATACTTTATAACTAAATAAAGACAGAAAAAGATAGTGATTTCTTACAAAAAGAACTAGATGAATTACAATAATGGGAATCTAACTGGAGTATGTCTTTTCATCCAGAAAAATGCCAACTGTTTAGAGTATCCATTAAAAAGAAAAACATAATTACAAACTACTAAAGAACTAACCTAAACTAAAAATGCACATTTCTTAGGAGTAATATTAAATGATCAATTATCTAGGAATCCACAAATTGATTAAGTAATTAAAAAAACAAGTAACAAAATATTAGGCTTCATAAAAAGGACATTTTACATATATGTAATAGAATATAAAAATAAAATGCAATATCACATTAGTTACACCTAAACTAGAATAAGTATCATCTGTAGGCCTATAGAAGGAGTGTCTATAATATATAATATAAGATAATAGTTATTTATATTTCACCAACTCCATTGTGGTCTTTTATTAACTTTTATTCTTACCAGTGTTTAAAACTATATGGTTCAAAACAGCTATCCAATGAAATTCAGTATTACGAAATGCAATTCAACCTAAAGATGTTTTACGATAGCCAACAACTCAACAAAAAAAAAAAACAAAAAAAAAACAAATACCTTGTCATATCCAATTAAGCTTGAAAACGAGTTTTATCCCAACAATTATCTCCCATTCTTTCGTGTTTAATGTCAACATCTCAGTTAATTAAAGAAAACCATATTTTTTTAAATATTCATTTCGTTTTCGATATAAAAATTATGAATCTTTTTTTTTCCCATTTTAAAAATAAAAAACAGTAAAATAAGCAAAATCACTAAAAAGCATTATATGTTTTATAATATGGATGTTTTTAAGACATTTGTTTTGGTTTAGGGGTTAGTGAAGGTCTTCTTTTAAGACAAGTCCATTTGTTTTTATTTATTTTATTCATGCGATCTCTTTATCTTCGACGATTTATTTCTTCAAATGCTGGGGATAGACTTGGGAGTGGGGCTTTCTTTCTTCTTTCTTTCTATTACAGTGGAGACCCCCCCCGCCCCACACCCCCACGTTAAACGATGATAATTCCGCAAGCAATGTACACTGGGCTCGCCCAGGGCGCCAGAAAACAAGGCCGTCTCTTCGTTTGCTTTGATAAACCGATAATCGTGTAATCCCTATTTAAGATCCTTTCACTCGTTTGCTGATTTCGTTGAGTGTAGAGGGGGCTGGACTCTGCGTTGCCCACACAATACCATGCTGTATATCGGTCAAACTGGTCTATTTAACAACATCGCTTTTAACCAGCCATAGCATTGGTTTACTTAACCTGCTCCATCTCTGCATTAACAGACTAATAAAAAAATAGATTTAAAAAAGGCTAATTAATAACTTAATTAATAACTTGACCAGGCTAAAAGCTTTATAACGTCAGACAATGCTAAACTGGACATAAGGTACGAGTCCAGACTGGTCATTACATAGACACAGAGTCCAGTCTGGTCATTACATGGACACATAGATTCCAGACTGGTCATTACATAAACACAGAGTCCAGACTGGTCATTACATAGACACATAGAGTCCAGACTGGTCATTGCATAGACACATAGAGTCCAGACTGGTCATTACATAGACACAGAGTCCAGACTGGTCATTACATAGACACATAGAGTCCAGACTGGTCATTACATAGACACATAGAGTCCAGACTGGTCATTGCATAGACACATAGAGTCCAGACTGGTCATTACATAGACACAGAGTCCAGACTGGTCATTACATAGACACAGAGTCCAGACTGGTCATTACATAGACACAGAGTCCAGACTGGTCATTACATAGACACAGAGTCCAGACTGGTCATTACATAGACACAGAGTCCAGACTGGTCATTACATAGACACATAGAGTCCAGACTGGTCATTACATAGACACATAGAGTCCAGACTGGTCATTGCATAGACACATAGAGTCCAGACTGGTCATTGCATAGACACATAGAGTCCAGACTGGTCATTACATAGACACAGAGTCCAGACTGGTCATTACATAGACACAGAGTCCAGACTGGTCATTACATAGTCACAGAGTCCAGACTGGTCATTACATAGACACAGAGTCCGGAGGGTGGCTTTCAATGTCATCCGATCCATCGGTTTTCTAATGTCAATACAGTACAAAATACTGAATAATTGAATAAGTCACTTTTAGTAAATTGTCCTTATTAATTCTTCTATGTCTTGATTAAAAAATACAAGTTTACAAAGAAGACGAAAGAAAAATAAATGAAAAAAAAAACATTCACGAGCTAATAAAATAACTAACTCAATCTGAACATTAAAAAATATCAACATTGAAATTTGTACTTGCATCAAATGAACATTTATTATCTAGTAAATAAAAGAGGCTATTTCTGTTTAGATTATAGCCTGTCTGAATCTAGCCTTACAATTTTGATAAGTTTGATGAACCTGTTATGAAAACAACAAAAAAAGTACAATTTAACATAAAAGTATACAACTGAGCTATGTATACATGGAGTTCTCAAGCAATTAAAATGGATAAGAAATTTACTTCCTTTGAGCACTCCATATATTATTGCTCAGTGATGTTTACCTTTCTAAAGGGAGGGAAGAAAATGTTAACTAATCTCAACTATTCAATGTCTTTATCAATTTCGGTTAGTGCTATATTCCTGCATTTTATTCTTCAGCTTTTCGTTTCTTTTCGTACTTTGTTGTGTAAAACTAATACATTATATGTGATAACTAAGATAAACAAAATGTATTTACAAATTAATTGAAAAAAAGAGGAGAAGTGATCTGTTATGGTTTCCTACAAAATATTTATGTGACCCTGTTTTTTTTATACTTTTACTTTGTCAGCCACAACAATTGTATAATCGTATCTTATCTTATAAATTTTAGACATTCCGTTTATACTAAAATTGCCTAAAGCAAAAACAACAAAACGGACATCCAGTGCGGCGTAACGATGTTCAGGGATGGCCTTAGATGGGGAGACACCAAAGTCCCGTCCGCGCGCCAGCCACCCCAGGGCACGCCAATAGAAGGTGCCGTACAGCATAGGGTATTGTCTCCGCAGCCACATACACTACATGTTTTTCCCCACCGCGGAATTCCCATCGGGTCAGTATTGCCGGGGCTCGCCCGTATACCTGCAATTTCGCTCGGTAGCACAAATAAGATACTATAGTTACCAGAGCGGGGTTGAGTCAGGATGCTGCGCACATTGTTTCCTCCCCAACAAGGCTTGGAGCCTCTCGACGGTACAGTGAGTCCCCCCCCCCCCCCCTACGCACTAGCCCACGGTGTGCTCTTGATGCAAGCGTACTGGTGGTTTCAACAGTTCGCCAGCGATGAGGTCCATGAGTACAGAAGTATTCCTTCAATACAAAATATTTTTGCGTCCTAGTGTTGAGTCTTGTCTTGCATTGTGATTAATGTTTTAAATTATATTAAGTTCTAGATTTTTCCTGGTTTGTTCAGGCTCATCCGTCAGTCTGAATTTTTGAGCAGCACACGATTAACGAATGCACCAGTTTTAAAGAAATATATATTTTTTTATAGATCATTGATGGTGATGTAATATGGCGGACGCTTGGTATCGAGTTGTTTTTTTTCCGTGCCTAATCACTATTTATATAGATCAGTGGTACATTTTGAAGGTACTTTTTTTTTATCTTTTAGTGCAGAGAACAGTCCTACAATTAAAACTGTTTCAGCTTGCGCCAAAAGGGGGGTTGGAGGTGAAGGCCGTTTAGATAACCGTGTCAAGGTAAAAAAAAGTCAATAATTCACCCAACTGTTAAAGGTGAATGTCTTTTTTCTATTTATCTACCCAACTGGGGTGTGCAGGGTAACTGCAGAGGTTTATAACTACCGGTGCAGCTGTGAAAGTTTGGCGTGCCGGCTCTGAACCTCACAACCCGATGGCGCTGTAAACCTACGTGTATACGCCGTTCCAGCAGGCTTGGATACAAACACTGATCTATACAAAAGAATGAATTAGGCACAGAAACAATATTCTTGGCGCAAAAAAAGGAGAGAGAGCCATTGTTATATGCTTTCGTTTATCTATAAAATTATATAATTTATATTCCCTAAACACTGACCTTTAAGTACATTGCAAATAACTTTCATTTCCGTTTTATCGTATACATTTGTTATAATTTTAGGTAGTTTATTGCTTTTAGCAAAGAGTATAATAAGATGGACCGCTTGATTTAATATTTCTGCTCTTTGATGACTAGAATGACTTCTTTTCGGAATTCCCGATTCCTTTTTGTATTGTACACTTCCGTTTTATTTCATCGTCATGATTTTCTCAATGAAATATTAAAATTAAAATCGAAAGTTGTATACAGCGGAAACATTTAGGCAAACGTAGGAGCGTAGAAGTCATTTAAGACAGCTTTATTGGATGCGCACGGAAAAAAAGAACATAATTTAAGCTCTAAAAATAGAGCCAGCTGACCATCTTTTTATAGTCTTTGCTATTACTACCTTGTATGGACAAGTGAAAATATATGAAGTGTATGAAAATTATAGCTTTCGCTTGCATCGATATGTAGACACACCTTCATTGGGGAGGCTCTATACATTATTATTATATTGATCACTGGACCCAACCATTAAAAAAGGAAACCGTAAACGACTAAAAAGATGACAAGAATCAGATCTAATTCACACACACACACACACATATACACACATACACACATATACACACCTACACACACACACATAGACACACACACACATATCCACACACACACATAGACACACCTACACACACACATATACACACACACATAGACACACACACATAGACACGAATACACACACACATGTCATATACACACACACACATAGACACACAGTCACACATACACAAACACACACACACACAAAAGATGAAAACACATTGCTTATTTCATATGCAAGAACAAATGCATAGGCCTATAAGTATTCTTTCTTACCGGGTGGTATCCAGGCGTGGAATGGGTTGTTTGAAAAAAACAGGAAAAACCAGTAATTTAACATTATTTAAAACACTCATCATAATATAAGAATAAGAATCAAACAATTAATAAGGGTCAGACGCAATAATCTGCTTTCTATATAGAAGTGGTGTCTGTAAAATATATGATAAGATTAACAAATAAACACCCCCATTCACATACAAACATACACACACACAACTAATCAATAAGACATACACACTAACACACATAGAAACATAAACACACATAGGCTATAACCCATGATTCCACGACAACTCGTCTACAGACAAATTGTCAGTAGGCATAGACTGTTATGGTAAACGAACTGTCGCGGTAGACGAATTGTCCGGTAGACGAACTGTCGCAGTAGACGAATCGTCCGGTAGACGAACTGTCGTGGTAGACGAATCTTCCGGTAGTCGAACTGTCGCGGTAGACGAATCGTCTGGTAGACGAAATGTCGCATTAGACGAAGTGTCGGTAGACGAACTGTCGCATTAGGCCAAGTGACGGTAGACGAAGTATCGTTAGACCAGTTGTCGCGGTAAACGTATTGTCGGTAGACCTACTTTCTGTAGACGAAGTGTCGTAGATGAAAAGTCTGTAGCCGAGTTATCGTGACACCATAACCCATACATCCACACACACACTAATACATCCTCACCAACACATATATTGCTACAAACAGACACACATAAGTAATCTTATCTAAACATTCATACCAATCCCCTCCAAAAGACGCTATTGTTCTCTTAATGCTGTCTCCGGCTACAACAACATTACAACGTTCAAATGACCTTCAATTTGTCCCCGGCTACTACAACAACGTTACAACATTCAAATGACCTTCAATTTGTCCCCGGCTACTACAACAACCTTACAACATTCAAATGACCTTCAATTTGTCCCCGGCTACTACAACAATGTTACAACATTCAAATGACATTCATTTTGTCCCCGGCTACTACAACAACATTACAACATTCAAATGACCTTCAATTTGTCCCCGGCTACTACAACAACGTTACAACATTTAAATGACCTTCAATTTGTCTCCAGCTACAACAACATTACAACATTTAAATGACCTTCATTTTGTCCCCGGCTACCACAACAACATTACAACATTCAAATGACCTTCAATTTGTTTTCTCTTCCAGTTCATCCAGGGCGCCAACTTTTTCCAGCTGAATCCCAGCGCTGAGGCCCAGGGGAAGGCACTGACCCAGATAATTGGTCAATTCAACATGAAGCAGACGGCCGTGATAATCGAGGACAACCGGATGGCCGACGGCTTTCTCTACGGTGTCCGGCACGCTATAAACGTCCGAAGCCAGGATGTCTTCACAGTGGTGACTATGCAGAAAAATATTCCGTAAGTTTCCGCCCGCAAGTCCTTTGTTTCAATTGTGTTTGATCACGTTTTCAAAACACATCACTAGCACGAAGGCAATTATAAGACTTGTTAGACAAGTTTATAAATAGAACATTACATTCAAACTTTAGGCCTAGAATACCAAAAAAACACACATAAAAACGAAGTTTTTATTATACTGCCTTTCTTTGTAAGTTTATATTTAATTTATATTTTGATATAATAAAAAAAATATAAGTGATATCATACCTTATGAACTTGTACACAAAATTTGACACATCCTTTTTTTTTCAAGCTTTGGTCCGCAAAAACCATAAAAAAGATAACTCGCTTTGTTTCGACAACATTGTGTCGTTTTCATTCTATTTATTTTGTAAAAACGAATATATCCGGAAAGTTTATTTACTTCCGTCTCTTCCGGTAGAGGCAGCCATGTTTTACGTAAAATTTTCTTCGATTCACAAATTGGTCGAAGGTATTAGTGACTATTCCAAATGCTATTATGCTGAAAATTTGATAGAATCTATTGTTAGTGGCAACAAGTCTGCTGCCCAACAATCAGCTACATTGGACGACGGGAAGTGGTCGAAAAATTGATGCAAAGTTTTCCAAGCAAGCAAGCAACCAACCAACCAAGCAGACAGACAGACAGTACGAGTTAAAAGAAAGGGAGTAAAAAAGATAATCTTGTAACAAAATACCCAAGGTGAGGAAGATTGAACAACACATGCAAGGAGATGTTCAAAAAAGTTGCCTTCTTCACTTCTTCCCCATTGACAAGTCCTAATGAGGCCTGATCTTCTGGGTTCAATGCATGCATGAACTTCCGGTTTATTTCCCAAAACAAGCTTTAAATAATGTTTTCGGCTATTGTCAAGTATAGCTTTTAAAAATATACAAAGGCTACACGATTAGTTATGAGGAATGCGTTTTTAACATTTTAAGTGAGTAGGCAATAATTAATAGTCGACGTGTTAGTCGCGTCTAGTTTTATTAAAATGTTTTATTTTACAACTAGCATACGCTAAACTAAACCATATAGGACAGGTGTCAATGCATATATGTACTTCCGGTTTAATTCCGATTAAATGCATTTTTAAAATATCTTACATTCCAAATAAGTGATTAGTGATAAGTCATAATAAGTGATTCGTCACTTCTGACGAACAAAATCAATCGTTTTATTTTGGCAACATCTTTTGGAAATGATTTTACCACATACATCCATTTTTACTCGCAGAACAACCAGGAACGCAGCACAAAGTGACCGGAAGTGTTGGAATGCCACGGCCTTAAGGTTCACCATGCATGCATAATCGCTAAGACTAGTCAGTTGGAATATTTTGATACATTTACACAAATTCTAATTAAAAATAAATGAAAGACATAGAGATGACTGAAAAGGAAAACCCGTTTTCTTATTCTCTACGTAAGAAATAGTTAATTTCACCGGCATATAGGCATGGAACGGGTTAACTGAAACAGCAAGGAAAATGAAAGAAACGCCTTCATCTAAAACTGTTATTAAATAACAGTACAAAAATCCTCTACTCAACAAGTATGCTATAGATAATTTGAAGCTAGGTTTTCGAT
The DNA here is from genome assembly GCA_949126835.1 of Anisus vortex. NCBI lineage: Eukaryota > Metazoa > Mollusca > Gastropoda > Planorbidae > Anisus > Anisus vortex. The sequence continues at coordinate 52,483,779 of OX421493.1, forward strand.
TATTACTTTTATTTAAAAAAGTAAAGTACCCTTCGGACGAAACTGATCATAGGGCCGGTGAAGCAGCGTTCACCAGTTTCTATGGCCACGGCATACTAGAGGATGTGTGGCTAGCACGATGCCGAGCCGCCTTAACTTTTATTGAGAAAATCATAGCGAATTATCGGAAGGCCTATATTGTTACTTTAATAAGAAAAGACAAAGTCTAGTAAAAAAATAAACATTTTAACAAAAACGTTGAAAAAACTTTTATTTTTAATTTTAGAAAAATCAAATAATCCCAACACGATGTCAGGTTTAATTGTGTCTTTGAATGGCGGCGTTAACAATAGTTATCTGCCCTTGGCGGCCATTTCTGTAATGCAAATCCGGCCACTTAACAGCTTGACGACACGGCGTGGAGAGTTCTTGTTCGGGATCTAAAACAGCGCTCGATGACGTCATTAGCATAGAATTCGCATTTTTTTAAAAAAACACTTTGCATGAATTAAAGCCTGCACGAAGAGAACAAAAAGTAATGTTAGATTTTTTTATCCTTGTATTTTTTATGGTTTGTTATCACATCCATTCTTACCGCCATCATCCACCTCCTCCCTGTTCATTGTTTTCCCGAGATGCAACGCGGTGGAATAACAATGACTGTAAAAAAATACAACAACAGTGACCAATGCCTTCTGTCAAGGTCGCCAGGTCATAGTTGCTGCGTTACTGAGGAGAGCGCCCCCCCCCCTCCACCCATCCCAGTTCCATTATCAGGAATGAGCAAAGAAAGAAAATAACAAGAAATAAAACTTGGCGGGAAAGCTTGTAATGAGTTCTGCTGGCATTGACGGAGCTGTGGACTCAGCAAACATGTGTACTGACTCATTGCCCTTTTTCTTGACATGTCAGCAGTAGTGCCAGTCTTAACGGGATGGGAGGGGGGTGCTGGGGATTGGGGCGGGGTGACGTATTGTTTTACCTTAGTTTAAAAAAAAACAACATCAGTATAATGTCACTCATTGCTTCACAAGAACGAGAGCCGTGCATACATACAGACGCTCCTTCTATAAAGAAGATAAAGGCGTTAATCCATTTGATTTAATAGACCCCAGGCACCTTCCCCCCCATCATTCTAATCGATAAAGCTAGAAACACTAGCGGACAAAAGGGCAAAGAGTAAAGTAGTCATAATACATAAGGCATTAACTCTAATTTAGAAATACAACACAACAACAACCTGTTACAATGCTCAGATAAACATAACGACAAAAACACTTTTATTATCCCGCATGCGAGAAAAAATGCATGCCCTACAAGTACTCTTTCTTCCCGATTGGGATTCTGGCATAAAATAGGTTGCCTGAACAAACCAGGAAAACCAGTAACTTAACATAATTTAAAACAGTAATAAAGATGCAAGACTAGACTCGGACCACGGATGAGCGTAGGACGCAATAACTTTCTTTATAGAAGGAGCGTCTGTAATGTATAAGATAAGATTTGGGCATTCGAACCCGTGCCTTGAACTAAGAGACTCTGCGCTTTTCCATATCCTAATAGCAGACTATAATTATTAATTATTGATCCAACATTTTACCAAGATATAAATATTCTCACATTGGAACAGTAGCCAATAGTGTGCTGTTAAAGATGGTTCATTGAAGTTTTTAATCATCAGTCTGTCGCTGCCTTGATAAAAAAGTCTATAATGCATTTTTTTTTAGAACAAATTCTCTCCTTTTTTTTTTTATTTCAGCAAAAGGACATACTATGAGGCTGTTCTTATTTGTATTACAGAGTTGTCTCTCCTTTATTTATTTCCCCTTTCAGCAAAATACCTGGTTCGGATCTGTACGTTATCATTACATCTGACTACTTCTGTCTATGTCATGGAATTACCAAAGTTAATACTAAAGAAATCATGTGCTCTAAGGACTGCAATCACGACCACTGGCATAAACTTTTAGACACGATTCCAAGTGTATAGTGAAATAGTGTGCTCTATCCAAGTACAATAGAATATCTATTCAATTGCCAACTATTTGGTTCTATTTAAAAACAAACATTAGCACATTCGTAATATAAGTAATAAAAAGTAAAGTGAAATATAACGTTGGACCAAATTGATCCATAAGATCGGTGAAGCAGCGTTCGACCAGTTTCTTTGGCCACGGCATACTAGGGGATTGCGGGGTCAGCCCAATGCTCAGCCGCCTTTACTTTACCCCAATTAATGTCAGTTACCCATCAGAGCTGGGTACGCCGAGGGATACCCTCCAGACCCGGGAGCAAAACCCTAGCCTTCACCAGGATACGAACTGAAAACCTTTGGTACTGCCATCCGAACGCGCTGCCGCATGACCACCGTGTCCACATACTTTTTTAATTAGTAGCACACACTCTTGTAAGCACGTCTCCATTGAATCTCTATTCACTCATCAATACCATTTGTTTGCTCCCCCCCTCCCATCTCCCCACCCCCGCCACACGTACCTACAGGGCAAAATCACTTATCGCGAAGCTGACGGAGCTGTCCAACATGGGGCTGAAGGTCTTCGTCCTGCACTGCACGCCAGAGCTCATGCTGAAGGTGATCAAGGCAGCGCTGACCACTCGCCTCTACAACACAGGGCACGCCTGGTTTCTTAGCGAAATGGCCTTCAGGTATGCTGTGTTCGTCCATTTGACCTGGTGTGTTCGTCCATTATACCTGGTGTGTTCGTCCATTATGTTAACTCTTGATAAATAAGTCATGAGATTAAAAAAAAAACGTGTTAATTAATTTGACCAGGTATGGGCTTCATTGCAAACTACTTCTTCCTTTGTCCACTACGACATCAGGTGAATCGCAACCAATCTTATTCTATCTTTAGTCCACTACAAATCAAGTGAATTGCATAATAACTAATTCTATTTAAGTCCACTATAACAGGGTCGGCAACATTTTGATAATAGAGTGCCAAAGTAGGATTTCTAATTCATTCAGCGTGCCAACAGCCTAAATGTCTACCTGCGCCACCAATCAATTCCTTGCAGATAGAATTTGAATTGCTTTTTGTGACTCTTTCGCGTGCCACTGAAAATCACTCTGCGTGCCAAGTCTGGCACGCGTACCGTAGGTTGCCGATCCATACACTATAACATCAAGTGTGTCGCAATCTATCTGATTCCTTTCCAGTCCACTTCAACATCAATGAAATGCAAAGTAACTAATCCTATGAATAATAACTTCGTGTATGTGATCCAAATTTATTAAGTAATACTATTCACAAACAAACTAACAACAATTGGCGGCTTGCCTCAGGCAGGAGATCGCCCTCCGGATCCATAAGCTTGGTGAATGAAATTACAAGAACCCTTTTAACCTTGGACTTGGATAATACTAAGCCTTTTCGCTCGCTTCAAAATTTGTGCAGAAAGAAGGCGTCCTTTCACTCTTACCGTCTAACGATAGGTAAACACGTCAACTCACAAAAGAAAACAACTGTAAGCCATCATAGATACAAAAAAAAAGGCAAGCCTGTCCTAAGCCTTACATTTATTTTCCAATCAAACCTAGAGATTCCAATTTCTGTCCTGTGGACAGGCAGGAAAGTGGCAGACGTGAAAACGAACTTTTTAAAAAAAAAAAAAGGAATGAAATAAAAAGATAAAACTCAAAGGGACACTTTGCCTGTCAAATTATAATTTGCTTGTCACGTGACAGGAAAGAAATTACAAAATATTTATCTTGGGATATTGATGAGTCGAGGGAAAGAAGAAAGATTGATGGAACAGATAGAAGGAATAAATAGAAGCTTTTGGACGTGAAAACATAGATGTAAAGAAAGATGAGAGAAATAGATGGAAGAAATAGATGGAAGAAATAGATGGAAGAAATAGATGGAAGAAATAGATGGAAGAAATAGATGAAAGAAATAGATGGAAGAAATAGATGGAAGAAATAGATGGAAGAAATAGATGAAAGAAATAAATAGAAGTTTTTGGATGTGAAAACATAGATGTAAAGGAAGATAGAAGAAATATATAGACGAAATAGATAGATGAAAGAGGTAAAATAATTAGGTGGAAGAAATTGATGGAAGAATTAGATGACACAAATAGGTGGAAGAAATTGGTGGAAGGATTAGATGACAAAAATAGGTGGAAGAAATTGGTGGAAGGATTAGGTGGAAGAAATAGATGGCTTAACTCAATAGCTACCATGGCATTTCCCCCCGTTTTGCCCGTATGGCCAGCCCGTTTTCATGACCTTATTTTTTTACATAGGCCCAACGCAATCAAAGGTTTTTTTACAGCTTTTATTATAAATGAAACCCTAAGTGTTACATATCAAAATAAGCAGAAATAAAAGCGTATCTACAATATGCTAATAGACCATTTTTAAATTCTAGAATAAGTGTGAAAGTTAAGGTGAAAGTAAGAAGGTTGTTTAAAAAAAAAAGACAAACAAATAAGAAATATTCAACTTACAGTCTAATAACTCCGAAAATAATAATCCGAATAAAAAAGAAACTTTGCGATCCTATTGAGAATTCTATTGAAAACACTCGCGTCAAATTTCATTAATTTTTGTTCACAAATAACAAAGATACACACAAAAAAAAACTAAACACAAGTACAGTAAGAATACTAAAGGAAAAAAATGGAAAATTAAACCAGACATCGCCAAAAAATCACTTTTAAACACAAAAAACATGTGTTTCAGTTAATATTTACATCTGAAAAGAACGAATACGGAAGTAGACGATTAAAAACAAGGACGTTAGTTTACTATTTCTAAATCTTGGATTGGATTTGGACAAAATAAATGTATAAGGGTTTCTGAGCCGCAAAATGCGGCTCGTGGTATTGCGAGACGGCTGGCTTGAGCCGCAAAATGCGGCTCATGGTAGTTAAACTGTTAAAATAGATGAAAATAGATCGAACTAAAGAAAGATGAAATAGATGGAAAAGTAGGAGGAAGATATATATCGAAAAATATATCGATTGGTAAATAGATGAAATAGATTGAAGAAATAGATGGACGAATATAGATGGACAAATATAGATGGCAGAATCAGGTGGAAAAAAAGAGCTGGAAAACTGAAATAATCTCCATTGAAACTTTATTATTTTCATTGAGCTACAGCTGGTCTAGAAAGGGTTAAGGAGTTATGCCAACTATTGACTCCAAAGGGTTAAGGAGTTATGCCAACTATTGACTCAAGATTTTGTACTTGTTCATGGAAAATGGTGTATGGTAAAACTAACCAATGAAATAGAGACGTACAGGGTTTGCTTTTATATATATATATATATATATGGCTTTATAAAAACTCTACAGGAAATAGAAAAGGTCTAAAGATTGTACTGGATCACGTAGGATCAAATTTCCTAAAGAATTGCTCGGCGTGGATGAATAGAAAACATTGACTCTGGTTTTACTGTAGATTTAGGCAACAATAGGGAGATACGATTGTATGCAGTAATAACTAACCGTATATATTTTATAGGGGGCAACTTTGGGGAGATAAAATTGTATGAAAATATTGACTGACAATTTCATTTGTGGATATGTTATAAGGTAAATTTGACTAAGTTATTGTGGTATAAAATACAGAATAACAAGTTTATTGTTGGTGTTATAGGTGAAAACTTTAAAAGCATATTATAAATGTAATAATAATAATATTATTATTTGTATAGCGCTGCCAAAAAACATAATGTAAGCTCAAAGCGCATACAACTAACATACAACTAAGAAGACGCATATAATCTCATATCTAAGAAATATAAAGCTAATTAAAACATTGGACAAATGAAATAGATGAAGCATTAACCGACCTAACATATAAGTAAGACAGTAGGGGTCTAGAGCATGTTATATAAGGTAAATATTGAATTAAAGTTATTTTTAAAAGTAACAAATGAGGTAATGAATGAACAGTTTATTAAGATAAGTCACTGGGGACTTCTTTTTGTATATATTATTCTATCTATCTATCTATCCATCTATCTATCTATCTATCTATCTATCTATCTATCTATCTATCTATCTATCTATCTATCTATCTATCTATTTCTCTCTCTCTATCTCTCTATCTATCCATCTATCTATCTATCTCTCTCTATCTCTCTATCTATCCATCTATCTATCTCTCTATCTCTCTCTCTAGCCTATCTCTCTCTCTATCTATCTATCTAACTACATATATCTCTCTCTATCTATCTATCTATCTATCTCTCTGTCTATATATTATTTATCTAATCCGACGCCCCCCCCCCCCCCCTTTTTATTTCTCTATCCATCAAGCTAAACATTTTTTTTTTTCAAAATATGATTTCAGAAATTTATCCGCTACCATGGATCTAAATACTTTAGTTTTAAACATAATTGTGTGAAATAAACATTAAAATATTGAATAGAAAAAAATGCAACATTTATATAATATCTGAAGGACAGAAAAATGTGTTTACTAAAACTTCTAGTCTAGTAGCATTTTATTTCTACCATGTCTAGTCGCAACCCGGAAGTCATCGCCCAGTTGCCCGAAGGTCTACTCGCCATCGACAACTTCTGGCTCGGTGGCTTGACGGACGCTTTCGTGAACTTCTTCGGGAATATCATGACAGCGATGACGCAGGTGATCGAAGACTGTGACGTATTCGATGACGTAGCAGTGCCTTATAACGAATCTACTTCTTCCAAACTGCACAGTGGGGACGTCATCCACGACGGTTTTAGATTTCAGCAGAGTTTCGCTAACTGTTTTAAAAGGTGAAATGTTTTTGTTTTTTTTTTGCAACAGAAAATATTTGTGTACATGAGCTGTAGTTACACTCGTTACCAATTTACCTACTACCTACATTACATACCTACCTACAAAACTTACTAAATACCTTTTTACCAACTTACCCACCTATCATCCATCCTTCCATCTTTATATCTACTAGCCTACCTGCATACCTAGCTATCTGCACACCTATTCACATATCAATTTACTATTCTTTCTACCAACTTACTACTATCCAATCACCTTTTCGCCTACCTTTCTACCTCCCTTTTTACCTCCCTTCTACCTAGCTTTCTGCCTGTCTATCTGATTAGTTAGTTCACTACTTACCTGTCTGCCTGCCTGCCTATATATATATATATATATATATATATATATATATATATATATATATACATATATGTATATTGTTATGGACCTCTTTATGATGACTATTATTACGACTCGTTAAATCGGATTCAATGAATATAGTTGTATTTTTATTAGAAGTCTCTAGATTCTGCTAATCTGTAGCCCAAGCTAGGGGTTCCTTGACTGACAGGTCTATGCAGTAATGTAGTTATATTCGTGATAATTATCTTCAACACATTTCTCAACAATGATAGATCAAACAACTCCAGTTGTTGAATAAACAATTTTATTTAAATTGTAGACTCAATATAAACGATCAATAAACTTCATCAACTGGTGGCAACATAAGTATCAATAAAAATGGCATTATATGTACATGTATGAATATAGCGACTTCACTCTACAAACGTTTAAACTGAACTAACTTTAAGGAGGTCGGGACTTTACAAAGAAAACGATCATCGAAGATTCTACAGGGTCTTAATACGCATTTTAACCTCTTTCTCTATAATTACTACGATCCAGAATTATCCTCCAATTTCCACGGGATTTGAACGAATTATTTTATTTAAACTGCCCTCAGGGCATAAAGGTCAAACCTTGGTCGCTTTGGACTCTGATACGCACTTGCTAAGAGGTCAATGCCTTACTACGTCATTCATTTATGACCGAGATTCGTAACATCCCCCCCCTTCTAAAGCTTTATAATTATTTCTTTTACATTTTAACCATACGAAAAATGTTAATTTTAAGGAATAATTATAAAAGAAAATATTCCGGGAAAAACAATACAGTTCAATTGGCGATCCCAATAATTCAATCGAACTGATAACAATAACATAATAATATATGCAATATAAATTCATCTTATCACATGGCTTAACTATAGTCATTTAATCATTCAATTTTTAATTCAAAACAATGGACAATTAAATTGTTTATCTAAATCTTGGATACAAGAAAAATACATAGGGTTAAACATTATACAATCTAATAATTTCCATTCCATTATCATTCCACGTTAATAAAAACTCTCCCGTTCATTTAATTATAAACTAATATCTTTTACAATTTGTAATTATATAACAAAAGAAAAGATCACTTAATGTCCCTGCAGACACGACCTATTTTTTCATAAGGAGAAAAAAACCAAACGTTCTGATAGAACACATGCTAGGCCTAACTCAATTACAAAACAAAAAAAATACTAGCCCTGACCTAATTTCACTTTACAACAAAAATTTTATTGCTCGTGTAGACAGTATTTTTTTTTCCCAAGCCTGTAGGCTTTAGACAACACTGTCTGTGTCGAAACAAAAGATTTCTAGGTCAGTATTCTTTTTTCTTTCTCTCTATATTCCTTGCGATCACTCTCTCATTCTCTATTGATTCTAACAATGTTTACATGGCCTATGCAAATTTTTACCTCATCACAGCCTAGGTAAAAAGATTGCTACGCGATTAAATAGTTATCGTAACTAAATGAGCATTATTTAACAACCATTATCTTCTCAAAATTAAATTCATTTATATTATTTTGAGAACATTAAACATAGTCTGTTCACGAATTAAAATAGTTTATAGACAATTTCATTAAAAATATTTCAATCTTTCATTTTACCATGACCTTTCGACGTCATTATTTTCTTTTTAAAAGAGTTCACCTCGTAGCAGGTTAAATTGAAACATTCAGACAATCATGGATTTACTTAAACAAATTTTGGTTAATTTACTTAATTAACTATCAATCAAAGCAGATTATATTATCTTCATACAATCTTATTACTAAACAGTAAGTAATTATTTTCTTTTAATTACTTTAAAGACATTTCAATTACACTATTACTGAAGTAGAAAAGAGTTAAGCATAGGCTACTATTAATTTTTTTCATAGCGAAATCAATTTAACAATTTATGTACAAAACAAACTGCTGGTTTTGACTGGTGTGGTGAAAACATTCCATCTCCAATCTTTTCAGTGGTGTACATGGCTCTTTTCTATCTTCCATAAAGGTGTTATTCATAGGTTCTAGGTTCCTGTTACTTCCACAGTGTTCAGGTCTACCCAGTCTTTTGCTTTTCAGTACAATTCATTCAATCTATTTTAACTAATACAAAAAAAAATAGATTAGTTTTACAATCTTGACATGAAATCCTTAATTAATAATACATTTGTTGAACATTGGTATGTCAACATTATAAATTTTCAACCATGAAATTCTCAATCATTCTGGTTTGCAGTGTCAAATCAGTGGCCCATATCCTAAATTTATACAAACAAGGATACAAAGTTTTATTAGTTTCTACTTTTGGTCTGCTTTTCATGTAACAGTATCCTAAAAGTGAAAAATCATATATAATACAATTCTTGGAATTCTTTTTAGTCATAGTTCTGCCTTGCTGCAACTATTTTTACCCTACATTATCATACATTCAGTGATAATAGAACAAATGAATAAATTCACATAGAAGAAATTTGCATACTGACTCAGTGCAATATTTCAACCACAGTACATGATAAAATAAATTTCCATAGTACAATCATAAAACATTTCTCAATACTTTAGTGATAGAAAATTCTCTTTTCTTAAAATCATTTACATCTTTATCAATCAGATTATCCTCTCTGCCAAATGTTTCAATTATCATTTCCAGAGACTCTCAAACATATCTTATAATCAGTCCACATTTATAATGTCCTCTGATTTAGAAACCAATTCTGCGGATAAAACTGATCTGTTTCTCTTATAGCAATTATTTTAAATGCTCAACCTAACAAGTTTGTTTAGAAATATCACACTATAATGATATTTACTCTAACAATACTTTTACTCATTCCTTTTTCTTCACAAGTAAGGGATTTAGTTTTAAAACAGTAAGTTTGGTAACTAACTATGAGTGAATTTGTCATTCAATTCATCCTGAACTCCAGGCATAAATTTTACAAATAAGAGAAACAATGTTAACAACATCAAGCTTATTCCAATTGTTTTCAGAAGGTAAGGCTTTATCATTTTCAAATGATATAATATTTTTGCCTTTCTTTCATCACACAACAATGGCATCTGCATGTGAGCAGTGTACAATTTTTTTCTAACAAACACAGTTATGTCAGACAAAAAATATATGTACTTATCTAGGTACTTGCTCAGCCCAAGGAGATCCAATTCGGTCTGCCATTCCTCTGGAAGTAGTTTGAGTGGTCCTCGGACAGTGGGTCCAAAGATTGTTCCATAGGCTCCTCGACTTTCCGGATAGGATTCAGTTGTCACCTCATGCTCCAGGCATAAGTTCTTTAGGACTGGATTGAAGAGTTCCGGGGCGAAGTTGGTCCTTCGATCTGACGGTATGGATTGTGGTAACCCATAGCTTTTGATAGTTTCGGTCCAGCTCTCCGCACTCGTTTCTTCAGTGATGCTCCTCCAATCTTCATCTGTACCGGCAACTGCAGGTTTGCATTGTTGTTTGTTTATGCTGTGGTCTATCTGTTCATAGACATCAGTAGTAGGATTTTCTTTCTCGTCGACAGCTTTCTCATGCAACTGTAGCAACTCTGGATCTACTTTCTGTTCAGCAATCAATTCATTTTGTGATGACTTCTTTGATTGTTCATTTCCTTTCGGACAATCTTCAATCATGGAGAAAATAGTAGTATCACGTTCCACTTCTTCTTCCTCTTTCTTCTCTCGTGGGAGAATTTCTTCTTTCTTTTCCTTTTCTTGTGAGATAGTTTCTTCTTTCTTTTTCTGTGGTGTCATACCATTTATGACATTACCTACAGGATAAAGTTCTTTTTCTTTTCCTGTCTCCACCATAGGACTAGGGTCTGGATTTTCCTTCACAATTAGTTCAGGTCTCACCCTCCCTTTCGCCAAATCGTTTGCTAGGATAACAGATATGCCCTCAACAGGAAGTTTTGATATTACTCCAACTGTCACATATCCTGTCACCAAGTCAGATGTGAGGTATATCCTATGTAGAGGTATTTCTTCTTTCCATTCAAAACCTCTCAATAGGACAGTCTGTCCTGTCAATGTATTATCATTCAATGGTAATACATCTTTAAGCAGCAGTGTTAATGATGCTCCTGTGTCTCGTAATATTTTTACGGACTTCAGTGGTCCTTCCTTTTGTAAGGCCACACAACCTTCACTAATGAACGGTTGAAAACTGCACAGGGTCTCTGTGTCAATTTTATTCTTCCCTTGACCATGACTTATGGGTGTTGTTTCATCTTTCGATGACTTCAGACTCTTGTTCGAGTCAAAAATACTTTGGTCTACTTTTTTGTCTCTGTGGACTTGGACAATTAATCCAATAGTAGCCATTCTGTATTTATAATCAGGATATTTATCCTCATTATCTTCAGTTGTAGATTTCTCTACCTTCTGACTTTTGCTCTCAGGCAAATCCACCCTCAGTGTTTCTGGTTTAGAATAATCTTTCTTCGAATTCAGTTCGTTTGTATTTTCGCTTTCTTGTACATTCTGTATTGGTTTATGGCTAGTGCACATTACCACTTTGTTAGGTCTTTTGTTGCTTCGTATACTCCAACAGTCTTCTATGCTATGTCCTGTCCTTTTACAAAAAGTACATTGGACGTTTTTGTTGATAGGTTTTTTATTAACATCATTTTGTTTCACAAAATGCTCTTTTTCACGATGTTGTTGTTGTGTGTTTTCTGCTTGCCGTTGTGGCCTATTAACATTCTTTCCATCAGCTGTCCTATGACACAATGTGTACTGTTCAGCTAAATCAGCAGCCTTATGTGGGTCAGTGATATCACGCTCGGATAAATACATTCTTATATCCGGCCTCACTTTGTTAATAAAATCCTCTAACAGAATGATATCTTTCATTTCTTTTAATGTGGAGATATTTCTGGATTTTATCCACTGATCCATTAGCTTTTCTTCTGCTCTAAGGAAGTCTAAGTGTGTTTGGTAAGGGGACATTGTGTACTGACGGAACCTTTTCCGATAACTTTCCGGTATTTGGTTATAGGCTTTTAGTACAGTGTCTTTAATGACTTCATAATCATTTAAATGCTCCTCTTTTAACAACAGAACACAATCTCTTGCCCTTCCCTGAGTAAAAGCTGTTCTCACTAATATTCCCCATTTATCTTCTGGGAACTTAAAATCTCTGCAAGAAATTTCAAAGGTCTGGAAGAAATTAGCTATTTCACTTTCTTTATCAATGTAGGTAGGGACTAGCTTTTTCCATCTGGCCATCTCTACATCATTATGAGATTCTTTTTTAGTAGCTCCTATCTTCGCTAGCTCTATTCTTTCCTGACTTTCTGTTTCTCTTTGACTTTTCTTATCTTCCATCTCAAGACGTTTTTCTTCTATTTCCAAACGTTTTTGTTCCATCTCAAACCGTTTCATTTCTAGCTGAAATCGCAACTGTTCAGACATCTGACCTTCAACTTGATATCCCTCCGCGCTTGATTCTACTTTCAACTTTCCACTCGCAATCAACACATCTTTTATCTGCTGTGTCAACACAGTCCTCGATGGTGTAGTCTCAGTAACTTCTATCTTTAAGATCTCAGCGATCTCTTTTAACTTCTTTATTGATAAAGTTTTCAGAACTTCTTCTTCTGGATTTTCAATAAATTCCATTCTTTAGTTAAGAGATTTATAAAATGGTAAATTTTTCCAACTTACGTTTTTCCAATCGGAAGAATAATTTCAGCGTTATTAGGCTTGCTCAGTAGGTCACGGCTTCAACACACAACACAACACAACTTGAATATATGCTTCACTATACAACTATATCGGACGCAGACCCCAAACTGTTATGGACCTCTTTATGATGACTATTATTACGACTCGTTAAATCGGATTCAATGAATATAGTTGTATTTTTATTAGAAGTCTCTAGATTCTGCTAATCTGTAGCCCAAGCTAGGGGTTCCTTGACTGACAGGTCTATGCAGTAATGTAGTTATATTCGTGATAATTATCTTCAACACATTTCTCAACAATGATAGATCAAACAACTCCAGTTGTTGAATAAACAATTTTATTTAAATTGTAGACTCAATATAAACGATCAATAAACTTCATCAACTGGTGGCAACATAAGTATCAATAAAAATGGCATTATATGTACATGTATGAATATAGCGACTTCACTCTACAAACGTTTAAACTGAACTAACTTTAAGGAGGTCGGGACTTTACAAAGAAAACGATCATCGAAGATTCTACAGGGTCTTAATACGCATTTTAACCTCTTTCTCTATAATTACTACGATCCAGAATTATCCTCCAATTTCCACGGGATTTGAACGAATTATTTTATTTAAACTGCCCTCAGGGCATAAAGGTCAAACCTTGGTCGCTTTGGACTCTGATACGCACTTGCTAAGAGGTCAATGCCTTACTACGTCATTCATTTATGACCGAGATTCGTAACAATATATATACATATATATATATATATATATATATACATGATTTCTAAAATATTATTACCATAAAAACAATAAAATGAAATCCACACAATTATATATATACGTCTTGTATGGGTCTGATCGGAGGCAACATAATCATAATCACGGCTTTCTCCATAATTTCACTAAACTCCAATCTTTCCGAACACATGACTTAAAGGAGTAAGAAACACGAAATAGCTAATACTTCTGACTGACCAGCTAATATCTAAGTATATAACTGTTGCAGGCACTTTCAGAGTGTATTGGATTGTTGCACCAACATCACAGACGCTGTAGACGAGGACAAGGCCGACAACTCCTTCGGGGAGAAGAAGTCCATGTACATCGGCGGGCGAAACGTGGACGAGTTCTTTGACGCCGCCGGGCAGAACCTGGGCCCGGCGTTCTACCTCCTCAACACCGTAGAAGACGGAACTGGCACGCAGATGTGGGCCAAGGTTGGATACGTGGCAGCCAGCGGAAGGAAAGACCTGAAGACCGTGCTGTGGCCAGGTGAGGCAAAGTTCTGACAAACAAACTGTTGCCACTGCTTACATTTAGACTTATGGATGTTATATAGCTATAGTGGACTTGTGTTGTTTTTTTTAATACTGCTGCCCTTGTTCACGTTCCTATGGGTCATTGTGACCAACTGCGCGTTTGGCTGGCGCACCGAAGGTCACTGACTCGAATCCTGGTGAAGTCTAAGATTAGTTCTCGGGTCTGGAGGGTGTCCCTGGGTTTACCCAGCTCTGATGGGTACCTGACTTTGGTTGAGGTAAAGTAAAGGCGAGTGGGCATTGTGCTTGCGACGCAATCTCTTAGTTTTCCATGGCCGCAGAAACGGCTCTATGGCTCTATTTGGTCAGACCTTTAAAACCTTTACTGTCCACAGTTCATTCTATTACACTAAATGTTAAGTGTGCCTTTGAATACTATACACTGCAATTAATATAAAGTAGTAGGATAATCATAATAATTCAATTGGTATATCGCTGCCAAGAAACATAATGTAAGCTCAGAACGTATTTAACATTGAACAACAAACAAACAAAAACACGGATATAATTATCTAGACTAAAAAAAATATAGAGCTAATTAATAATCTCAAAAGTTTACAAACGTTGGACAAAGCAAATAAATGTTGTATTCACAGACTTATATAAAAGTAGGGTTCCAAAATAATAAAACAAATTAAAATGTTTAACGAAGGTAATTCGTAAAATAATGTGTTTTCAAATATATTTTTTTCAAGTGATGATAGAACTTGTCTGCCCTAGCTGGATGGGGAGTAGATTCTATACTTTCGGGACAGATAATGAGCGGGACATTTCGTCATCGGGAACTTAGAACTATATTTTGGTCAAATTTTGGGCTTCTTTGCTTTGACAATAAATGTTAGCATTCGCTCAGCTATAAAATGTTAACATTTACTTTAACTCGAGTCTTGCCTCCTTCTGTAGAAGTAAAAAAGGAAGTCAAGTTCCAGAACTAACAATGATCTTAATTTCGCATGTTAACATAAGCAAAGGAATGTTTGCTGTAATAATATAGAAGCTCTCTTCTGGACAAAATAGCCCATAGTTCTATCACAGTATGTATTGTCCCAAAATATTTTTTGTTTAAAAGTAAAGTACCCTTCGGACCTAATTGATCATAGTGCCGGTGAAACAGCGTTCCACAGTGTCTGTGGCCACGGCACACTAAGTGATTGTGGGGCCAGCACAATGCACAGCCGCCTTCACTTTACCCCAACTAAGGTCAGATACACATCAGAACTGGGTGGACTCAGGGACACCCTTCAGAGTCCCTTCAGACCCGGGACAAAATACTAGACTTCACCAGGATTCAAACCCGGCACCTTCGGCTTAGTTCTATCAAAATATTTATGCAAACTTTTTTTTTGTTTCCGTTTCTAGGTCACAATATCTACGGGCCTTCCTCCAGCACCGTCAGAACGTACAGGGTGGTCACACGCCCCGCAGAACCGTTTGTCTTCGTGGCCGAGCAGGTCTCCAGGAAGGAAGAGTGTTACGGTGACGTGCCTTGCCTCAGGGTGAGTCTTCATAAATCTTCTGGCTGCCAATGGGGACAAACGCCCTGGGCTCTCATCAGCCGTCAGGCGTCAAAGGGTGATGGTATTTTGAGTTATTTTAGGTAGAGCATTGTGTTGGCCACACAATCAAGGCTTAAACGAAATTTGTATCTTACATACGTGTCATGTATTTATAATTTTTTATAATTTATAATAATTTATAATTAGAAGGCATTTAGACATATGTAAAAGAGTAAGGGTATGTCTTCTGTGCATTGTGCTGGCCACACATTCCCTAGTATGCCGTGGCCACTGAAACTGGTGAACGCTGATTCGCCGGCCCTATGGATCAATTTGGTCTGACGGGTCTAGAATAGTTTCTTCATAGCGTCTACACAGCTCTGCAATCAGAGCCAGCACATCCAACTCTATTCCTCGACCATAATATGTCGTATCTAACCAAGTGGTAACATATTTCTCTACAAAGTGTTTGTCTTTATTCACTTTGCTTTATTTTTTAAGACTATGAGCATTACAGTTTGTTCACTTGGTCAGAGTGTTAGTAGCTCGGACATGCTTCAGGGCAGAGCAACGGACGTTTGCAAAAACAAGCCTATATCCTCGTTATGTTTAATTAAGACTCCTATTGCCACATCCACTAGTGCACAGTCTATCGCCATTGGCTATCTGTCCAGAGTCGAGACACACCTTTAGGAAAAAAAAGTAAAAGTATCCCGTCGAACCAAATTGATCCATGTAGCCGGGGAAGGAGCGTTGGACAGTTTCTGTGGCCTCGGCATACTAGGTGATTGTGTGGCCAGCACTATGCACAGATGCCATACCCTTACTGTTTCACATATGTCACAATTCCTTCATTCAATTACATACTTCTCGTTGCGCATTCGCTGTGTCCCAAATTGATTATTTGGACCCAGTGAAGCAGCATTCACTAATTTCTGTAGCCACAGCTTACTAGAAGATTGTGCCATGAACACAACGCCCATAATTAGTACTAAATATCTCTCTCTCTCCGCCTTGTCTCGTTCACTTTCTCTCCTCTCTCTTCATTACCTCTATGCAGCCCTCCCCCCTCCACCATTTCTCCTTTCCACCCCATTTTCTCAGCCTGTCTCTCCATCACTGGTTTCGTTGATCAAGACACTAGAAGAGATACATGGCTACCGGTAGATAGCCTACTAGCAACATATTTTAAGCCCTTCTTTATTATTTTTTATGGCCTTTCCCAATGTTAAAACAATTTGCAACATTTTGTTTTAGACTTTTAAACTCCACGTTCTTTCGTCTCCCCTCTCTCTCTTTGACAACTAGAGTATCGTCTATTTAATTCGAAATTCATTTTTTTTCTTTCTGAGCTTCTACTGTTAAGAAATGATATAGTTTACAAGAAATACAAACATTTCACTCTATGTGAGTAAAGATTGTTTCTTATGATACTTACTTGCGCATGGCTATGTCAGCCACGTTATTAAAACCAAAGAATATAATACGATGGACCGCTTGCCCTGTTATTTCGTCTATTTGAAAACTTGAAATTCGTAGTTTCCAATCACACTAAGTCCTACAGATTTCCGGTTTAGTAGGCCTAATTCGCTTTTATTTTATCAAAAGAAAATTGAGGTTAAAATCGAAAGTTGTATACAGCGGAAACCTTTAATGCAATCGTAGGAGCGTAGAAGTCATTCAATGCAGCTTAATTTGTTGTGCACGAAAAAAAAGTACATATATTGTTTTAAATATGCTGAAAGACGGAATTTATGTAATCAAGTCAAATTTCCATTTGTTTGGATCAATAAAGTAATCTTATCTTATAAAAGCTCTAAAAATAGAGCAAGCGGTCCATCTTATTATAGTCTTTGTTAAAACTACGAGCAAAATACGTTTTCATAATATACACCAAATGTTTAATATAATAGTAGGAAGCATACAAAACTTATAATCTATCTTTACACCCAACTCGGGAGTTTAAAACACCGGAAGTAAAAAAAAAAAAAAGCATGTCACGTGACCAAGTCTACTCTATTTACCTGTTTGAACAAAATCTCATCAAAGCAGTTCCGGCTTGGTGTTTTTTTTCTAATACGAGATAAATGTGTTCGTCATCGAGTCGCCAACTTTTCATTTCACTGAGTCACAACTATCTGAGTTTTTTATTTTGATTTCTCGATAATATATTTCCCTCATCACACTAGCATTCATCCGTTGCTGCGGTTACCCTTTAATCATCTCTGTTTCTAGATTTAATTGAATTGATTATTTCTTCTCCTTAATCATTGCTTTCTTCTTCTATAAAAATGTAATAAAAGAAAATCCTTAAAATAAATAATTCTCTAAATAATTGAAACCAGGCTATAGATCTCATATTAGTTGGCAATTTTTGTTTTAGTGTGTTCTATATTTAAAAAAAATAAATAATTCGTTGAAGTTATAGACCATAAATAAGAATGATCGAATATATGTCTTCCATGTTATGTTTGTGTGTATGTCTGCGTGTGTGTGTGTGTGCACTAGTTAGTGTGTTGGTGCGAGAGTGTGTATGTTTTGATTTTCTGACAAAGATAACAAAGTTAATTACGTTGGCGTGGTGTCCATTCGTCTTTTACAAGAACAACATCAAACATGGTTTAAATTTTCACACAACATAAACCATTGAGCTTATGAACCGTCTTTTATATCTTGTGTTAGATTTTTGTTTTAAAAATAAGGTAGACATATAACACATCTAATTATATAATAAATGTTACAGGTTACTATAGTTGGATACATGTATAAAGGTCAGTGGACCACGAGTGAGAGACAGAGAGAAGTGTGTAAAGTGTGTAAAGTGTGTAAAGTGTGTAAAGTGTGTAAAGTGTGTAAAGTGTGTAAAGTGTGTAAAGTGTGTAAAGTGTGTAAAGTGTGTAAAGTGTGTAAAGTGTGTAAAGTGTGTAAAGTGTGTAAATTGTGTAAAGTGTGTAAAGTGTGTAAAGTGTGTAAAGTGTGTAAAGTGTGTAAAGTGTGTAAAGTGTGTAAAGTGTGTAAAGTGTGTAAAGAGTGTAAAGAGTGTAAAGAGTGTAAAGTGTGTAAAGTGTGTAAAGTGTGTAAAGTGTGTAAAGTGTGTAAAGTGTGTAAAGTGTGTAAAGTGTGTAAAGTGTGTAAAGTGTGTAAAGAGTGTAAAGTGTGTAAAGTGTGTAAAGTGTGTAAAGTGTGTAAAGTGTGTAAAGTGTGTAAAGTGTGTAAAGTGTGTAAAGTGTGTAAAGTGTGTAAAGTGTGTAAAGTGTGTAAAGTGTGTAAAGAGTGATTTAGGACGAAGTGATGTTATTAAGAAAGTTAACAAAGGGAAGTAAGGAGACGTTTTTGGCCAGTTATTGTATAGACACTTCAAGGGGAGAAAGTCCAAGCTTTTTTTCAGTCTAGACATGTGGACATGTGGACTTATAAACAATGTGTTCACTCAAAACTTTTTCACATGTGACTTAACATAGATATATGATATATAAATTGTTTATTTGTGTGCACTTCTATAAAGAGTTATGAGGAGTAAGAGTCGGAATTTTTATATTGTTTACGTGAACTGTGTAATAAAACAGCGTCATCTACTATAAAACGCAGTTGAATCAGTTCGTGTTTGCCTCTGAAGAGAGAATGAATATAAGATAATCAAATAACATAAAAACTTAACAATAACAATAACAAAATCTAGTTATATAATATAGGCCTAGTAGACAACAATGTTAACTGTTTTTTTAAACCAAGTCCTAAAATATAATGCCTTAGAATAATAGTAATAATAATTTTTTAAAAAGTTATAATATTGATAATAATAAAAATCATAGGATTACAAAACTGTCACACAAAAAATGATCAATGGATTACGATAACACATTAGTGCCAGCAACAATTTCACACAGAAACCTGAGCATTCGCGGACGTAATAATGGGGGGAGGGGGAACAAGTGTGTGTGTGTGGGGGGGGGATGGACATGATAGGTTCTTAATGGAGGTCCATTTAATGAAGGAATATGGACGACAAAAAAACACACTAAAATATATAAATATAGGAACAATAACCAGGCTTGTTAAACTACGACAAATACAAGTGGATGTAACATGTGATTTAAATGTAATGACGCGTTAATATGGTGAACGAGAATGTAATGGACCGGCACTTGGTGAAAATGTTCAACAGTAAAAATGTTTGGGAGGTGGGGGGAGTCATCCCATCTAGATTGTGATGCTAAGTGTAAACAACACTGAGGAATGGAGGCGGTGGGGAGGGGGGAGGGGTAACTACTTTCTTCTTGGATGTCCGGGCTAAAGATTCGAATTTAAAAAAAGTGTTACTGAAAAACAAAAAGTAGAGCAAACTAAAAGAAAAGTAACAACAAAACATACAACAAAACATACAACAAAACATACAACAAAAACATTTACAACGTTGCATTACAAGTATAATACATACAACATAAACATTTACAACGTTGCATAGCAAGTATAATACATACAACAAAAACAATGAAAAAAAATTATTCAACAACAAAACGCCGAAGTAAGAACAAACATACACTAGAGTCTATATCAACATACACTAAAGAAAAATACACTATAGCAACATACACTATAGCAACATACACTATAACAACATACACTATATCAACATACACTATAACAACATACACTATAGCAACATACACTATAGCAACATACACTATAACAACATACACTATAACAACATACACTATAACAAACATACACTATAACAACATACACTATAACAAACATACACTATAACAACATACACTATAACAACATACACTATATCAACATACACTATAACAAACATACACTATAACAACATACACTATAACAAACATACACTATAACAACATACACTATAACAAACATACACTATGACAAACATACACTATAGCAACATACACTATAACAAACATACACTATAACAAACATACACTATAACAACATACACTATAACAAACATACACTATAACAACAAACACTATAACCACATACACTATAACAACATACACTATAACAAACATACACTATATCAACATACACTATAACAAACATACACTATAGCAACAGACATTCAGACATAGAACAAAACAAAAAAGCGAGCACAAAAGAAAATATAAAAGAAATTGAAACGAAACAATAACAAACTGCATAATTACCCTTCCTTCCCGCGCACACACACACCCACACACACAAATCGCAACTAAAAATCACAAAGTTGGTCAATATTTATGAATGTTGTCTTTTGAACACTCAATGGGCCAATATGTGGTCATTTGTAGGTAAACAACAGTTCGGCCAGTTTTCTGACTGCAGTCATTGATGACTTCCAGTCTGAGATGAAGTCCCTCGGAGAACTCTACACTGTGCACTGCTGCAAAGGACTCACGCTAGAAATGCTGAACGCACTGGCTCAAAATTTAAACTTCAGGTAAGTCTTACACCTGGCCAGATATTTATATGTTTATATCAGCTGCATAAGTTATAGAACAGTCCATTCTATGCAATACGAGAATAAAGCACAAGCTGAAAACATTTCTTTTATGCCAGCTTGTATTTCAAAAACGTATTTTAGCATCTGGGGCACTTTGGACGAGCGGCAGCGCGTTGAGACTGGCGATCCGAAGATTCTGGGTTCGAATCCTGGCAGAGGCTAGGATTTTTTCCCGGGACTTGAGGGTATCCCTGAGTACCCAGCTCTGATGGGTACCTGACATTTGTTGGGGTAAAGTAAAGGTGGCTGGGCATTGTACTTGCCACACATCCCATAGTATGCTTTGGCCACAGAAACTGGTAAACGCTGCTTCATCAGCCCTCTGATCCGTTTAGTCCGAAGGGTATCTCACTTTTTTTTTTACCTAAAAGGTCAATACTCCTCGCCTTGGACAGATATCCTTAACTATATAGTGCACTTTCTATTAAATATAACCTACATTCGTAACTAACTACTTATTTTATACATTACAGACGCTCCTTCAATAAAGAAGATTATTGCGTCCTATGCACATTCGTAGTTAGATTCTAGTCCTGCATTTCTATTTAGTTTTAAAATGATGTTAAGTTACCGGTTTTCCTGGTTTGTTCAGGCAACCCATTCCATTCTCAGATGCTATTCGGGAAGAAACAGTACTTATATATTATTATGTACACATGTATATTGAATCAGTGTATAGTTAAACGGGTTATGTTTGACCACTAGGTACGTGGTCTACTTTATGAATGACACCAACTACGGCACACTGAAGGACGGCAACTGGACGGGCATGGTCGGTGACGTCATCGACGGTTCCGCGGACATCATTGCGGGCGCATTCAGCATGACGTCAGACCGGATGGCCGTACTGGACTTTACGGAGCCTTACTACCAGAACGAGTACGCCCTTGTGACGGGAGAGGACGCCCATTACGTCTCCATCTGGGCGTTCATGAGCCCATTTTCTGGACAGGTTAGACAATTATCTATTAATCTATGTATCTATCAATCTATTTTATCTATCTATCTATCTATCTATTTATCTATCTATCTATCTATCTATCTATTTATCTATCTATCTATCTATCTATCTATCTATCTATTTATCTATCTATCTATCTATCTATCTATCTATCTATCTATCTATCTATTATCTATCTATGTACCCATCGCTTTATTTGTCTAGCAATAATCCATTTATCCATCTATATATCTATCTTACAATCTATCTATATATCTATCAATTTGTCAACAAATGGATCTAACCTTTCTAACTATCAATCAATCAATCAGCAATCAATAAATCAATCTATCATTCTAGATATATGTGATTCCTCCATATAACCACAGGCTTTTTTGCTTGAAAATTACATTTTTTTAATTCGTTGAGAATCGATATGAGCAAGAATAAAATGTTCTGCATAGTAGAACAAAACGTTAGCTGTTTATTCCTTCAAGTGTGACTGTCTACTCATTGAGGTATACCTATAAAAGCAACTCTATTTACCTGTATTTACTTCAGACGTGAAGTGTACACCAGGGGTCGGCAACCTATTGCAAATAGTGTGGCCAAACTCTGAATTCTAAATCCTTCAGCGTACCAACAGCTTGAAAGTCAACCTGCTCTACTGTATTTTTATATTTATTTTTATTAGGACTGAGGTCAAAAGCAAAATAACTTTATAGAGAAAATCGTTAAGAGATTTATATATATATTTTTTTAAATACCATGGTTGTGTTTATCATATTTCTTTTGCATTTATAGCAAATGCATAATATCATCACTGAACTTTGACATTAAGCCTAATGGGTATTGTCAAAAGCCTAAAACATTAATTTGGTTGTCAATATTTAATTCTAGAACCTGCTAAAATTCATTTGTTTTTCATTATGGGGCGCTTGAAGCTCTTTCGAACTCCTTGCCCCTCCTATGGGGCCTTCGTCGTTTAAGTGTCGCATGGTATCGGCAACTTCATTAATACCCGTACAGACTTCCCGTCCCGAAAGGTGGGTCACCAGTCGCGGATCAGTTAGTTCTGCCCTCTGCACAATCACTCTTACGTCAAGCATGAGAGCCGAGAGCAGACCAGCTGTAGTCCAGTCAGACCAAGAATGAGAGCCCATTCGAGAAAACCGAGGAAGCTCCTAGTTTTGCAAGTCTCGGACAACATACCGCTACCGGTCGTATTGTCCAAGCCGTACGCTCCAGGTGTCAACTTGACAGCCTTCTGAGATATGAATGTACGTCACTCTCGAGAGGAAAACGCAGTGACTAAGCTTCCCACACTTTGTGTAGGGAAGCCAGATTTGTTTCATCATATTTTAATCTCAGCCAGAGATTTTCTTAATATTTTAACAACATAGGGTATAGAATGCAGATACAGACTGCTGTTAAGCGGAATAGAAACGAGGTAATCATATAAACTGAGTAGTTAACGCAATGTTTCGTGTTAAAAAATATACATATACATTTTTCACTCATATAATTTTTTTTTTTATAAATGTCAACTATTTTTTAAATAGTTTCATCATTTTAAAATTATAATTGTAAGCCACTTATTTTTTTTTTAAAAAGAGAAAAGTAGAAAACATTAGAAATAGCAATGGCTCTAAAAATGGTTTAATTATCTCCCTTTAATTAAAATTTCCACATTTGATTCTATAGTGATTACCAAACAAGTTATGTTTTGCAATATAACTAATATTACTTATTAATTATTATTTACTTATATAAATCTAACATTATGGTTTTAATTTCAACTAGTAACTAAAGGTATACAATTAATTTACGTTAAATAGTTGTACGTTGTAAATAAACATTTCCTGCATTATTTATTTAAATTCAATTTATGGAGATTTTTAAAAACGATTTCATTAATTACATAATATAATGCTATAAGTCTCTTATATTTATTACAAAAATAAAGCCAATACAAAATTTTTAGAATTTATTATAGATTATTTATGTTTAATTGAAGGAGACAAGCATTAAAACGATTTTGAATGTTATTAGCGTGTACGGTAAGCTAATCAATTAACGAGTGCATTGTTCTTGAATGCTCTACGCCAGGAGTGTGCAAAATTTTTCTGCTTTGGGCCGCATATGAAATTTTATACATTAAGACGGGCCATACAGTCTGAAAATGTCTATGCATTATCAATGCAATGAATACAAAAAATGCCGTTAGATGCTCTTTGGGGGCCACACTAAAAGGCTTGGCGGGCCGTTTTGTGGCCAGTGGGCCACCTGTTGCACATCCTTGCTCTACTACGCTAATTACTCAATGTCAGGTGCATATTTAGTTACTTCGGAGTGGTCAAGTGTAAATGACCGCTTTGCCTATGCTTAAAACCCCTTTCAAGTGCGAAAAGATCTGGTCACACGTGTAAGTTGAACCAAAAAAAAAAAACAGAAAGTAGAGTGAATGCCTATCAGCTGAGAACAGCAGACGACTTTCCTAAGTAGCTTCCTTACAGATTTTTTTTCGCTAATTGGCACATTTTGATGCCTATTTTTTATGTTTAAATTCAAACTTGCTGAATTTTATAATCGCTTTTAGACCCCCACAAAAAAACAAAACGATCCAGATCTAAATCTAAGAAGTAGTAAAGATAAACCCAGTCAGTCTTGATGTATGAAAATATGGATGCTTCAATGTACTAAACCCATCTTAAATCTTAGTGTGCCTGAAATAAAGGAAGTATTTAAAATGTTTTGAAATGGATTTCACTGCAAGATATATCCAGTTTCAATGGAAATTCATTCCTTTGGTTTAAGAGTTCAAGTGCTGTTTGACAAAAGTTCAACTCATTGAAATGTATTTCTATGTCATTCAGAAAGACTTCACCGGCGTCTAAGGTAACGAACACTGTATGCAACAACAGATCTCTATGTTCCGTATTACTTTATTGTAAAAGAGACTTGCCTATAAATCAATAAAAGGCAAAAAGCAATAAAATAGACTATTTTAAAAATAGATTCAATCACAGATCGCGACTCCAATGATGAGATCTTTGCACACAAACTTTCCTGAAATTTAACACTCGACGTACAGCGTGATTTTCATGTTATAGTTTGCATCGAAAAATATCTTCCTGGGATATCTCACTGGCGCGTTACTGAAAATCGCACGCGTGCCTTAGGTTGCCGACCCCTGGTGTATACATTAAAACCCGCCTATAAAAGCGTTTAGGAATTCTATGTACCTACATGTGCCGTCAGATGTGGCCGTGTACCTGCCTATTAACAATCTCTAATTACCCGTATGTTCGTTCAGATGTGGCTGTTTACCTGCCTATTAACAATCTCTATTTACCTGTATGTTCGTTCAGATGTGGCAATGCACCTGCCTATTCAACAATCTCTAATTACCTGTGTGTTTGTTCAGGTGTGGCTATGTATTGTATCTACCTATTCAACAATCTCTATTTACCTGTATGTTCGTTCAGATGTGGCTGTTTACCTGCCTATTCAACAATCTCTATTTACATGTATGTTCGTTCAGATGTGGCTGTTTACCTGCCTATTCAACAATCTCTATTTACCTGTATGTTCGTTCAGATGTGACTGTTTACCTGCCAATTAAAAAATCTCTATTTACCTGTATGTTCGTTAAGGTGTGGCTATGTATCATGGTCAGCTCTATCAATGCTGGCATCGCGACGGCGTTCTTGGAGTGGCGAAGCCCATTCGGACTCAACCCCAGGGGACGCAAGCGAACCAAGAACTACGGGCTCGGATCTGGACTTTTGATGGTCATGGTGCTACTGACTGGACACACAATTAACATAAAGGTAACAGAGATTTATTTTCATTGGTTCTTAATATAACACAGGCGTCTTTTCATTGGTCCTTGAGATAACAGAGACTTCTTTTCATTGGTCCTGTTCGGTAACAGCGGCGTCTTTCCATTGGTCCTTAAGATAACAGAGACTTTATTCCATTGGTCCTAAATTTTGAACTCTATCTGGCCATAGTTATACACATTGACAACACACTGTTTAGTACTGTGTAAGTAAAGTAAGGTACTCGTCGCACCAAACTGATCATAGCTCTCGTACCAAACTGATCATAGCTCCTTAAATAAAGGCGGCTGGGCATTGTGCTGACCATACAACCCCCTAGTATGCCGTGGCCAAAGAAACTGATTTCACGCCGCTTCTCCGGCCCAGGTTTACTGAAACTCTAGATAAAGAGGCACATACACCTCATCTATTACGACACGTCACATTTGAGTGCATCCTCAATACACGAGCATATTAACAATGATTCTTTATATCTCATTATACATTATCTAATTATACATTATCTCATTATACATTAATTAATTTATTGAACTTTATTTTGTCCGATCTGATTTTCTTTATAAAAATTTTTTTTTTACATAATAAGAAATGTATTAAATATCTAATTGAAATCATAAAGAATACATTGGAGGTTGTTTTTGAAAACCAGATATTGGGAGGCATAATAAATATAACAACAGCTGTTTTAATATCTTGAGTTATTGAAGCATGTTAATATAATTTACAAATCTGATTAACCTATTTATTATCTGACAAGAGCGAATTATATTAGTGATTTTCGATTTTCATTGAGTCAATGCCCTGTTAATATGTTTGTTTGTTTATATAGTCAGTCTTGCTGTTTCTGGGAAGGGAAAGCTGGCCAAAGTCAGAGATACTCAGAATTTATTATATTATATTTTTTTTGTGTGTGCCAATCTTTTGTTTCTCTAGGCGCCCAAGAGCTGGCCAGGGAAATTGATTCAGAATGTCTGGGCCGGTTTAGCCATTTTCATCATGACCAGCTACACAGCCAACCTGGCCGCATATCTCGCTGGCCAGTCGGCGGTGTCTTCTGTCAAGAACGTCTACGACCCAGAGGTAGGATGTGTACAGCTTCCCTCACTCACTCTCCTTCTCTCCCACTCTCGCTCTCCCATCGAATGTAGTGGTCTACAGACATAGCGGTGGATGTATATTCCGTGATTCAATGAAATAAGATCAAGTATCTACGGGTCTACCCAGTTCTGAAAAGCACCTGAGATCCGTCGAGTTCAAGTAAAAGCTGCTGGACAATGGGCTGTCCACACAGCATACCTTTTCACCGCGGCAAGTGAATTAAAGTCTGCAAATTTTCTCACCAATATAAACCTTCGTGGTCTGCTAATAAAAAAAGACTATAGAAAAATAATAAAAAATCTTCATTTAACAATTTTATTTTGCCTTTTATTTTGACAAACCTCTCAATGGAAACCAAAGCTAACAATTTAAAGTATTAAAATTATACCGGAGATAGTCATCAAGAGTCCAAATCGGGCAGAAAACTACACAACATCATCGCCAAAATGTTTCATCATTTATAATAATAGTACCAGGTGACCGATCATTCGATCGGTAATAAAGAGCAGCCGCTTGTACCTTAACATCATGTGTATGTAAAACAACAGTGCATAAATTTAAAAAATACGTCTTTACCTGAACAATAAATTGTATTTGTCTTTTTCTTTTTTCTACTATGAATAACATAGGCATTATATTCTAACAGTCGAAGCAGATTTTTATTTGTGCAGTCTAATATCTAGATTTTGCCCGATAACCCCCCCCCCCCCCCCTCCACAAACACACACTTAAAAAAAAAAGGAAATAAAACAGCTTAATCTCATTTCAAACACTAAAAGGAACATGTAGGCTAGAGTTGTCAGTTTTAAATCCAACAGAAATATATTTCATTTATGTCATTATGTTATGTATTTAAAAGACTGAAAATGAAAAGTTTAAACTTAAAATATCGTGAATTACGTCACAATTTTTAGTTCTTCTACCCTTTCCCCTACTTTAACAACTGTCAAACTTTCTAGTGACCCATCTTATAAAATTATGTCAGTTTTTTTAAACTCCCTCCCTCACCCCATTCAAGCTAACAACGTGTTACGGCCGGCAAGTATGTTTGATATAAATTAAAAAGGTCTACGAATAAATGTAATACATTTTTACTAGTTTACCAGATTTCATATAGACTTCTTAACATTTTCTAATATTTCTTACTTGGGCACAAATATAAATCAGAAGTAAAGTTTGTAAATCACTTGTAAAAATATCTTATAAAAAAGTATTTATTAATTATTTTCAATGTTTTCAATGTATTATTCCAAAAAAAAAAACGTAAAAATATATCGTTTGGTGTATACCTTATCTAATATCCTCCATGTGTGTTACTATTTAAAATTAAATAAACTATCGCGGCAAAATATATTATCGATTAATGAAAACAATGGTATAATAAACATTTAAACAAATTATTTAAGTTTTGAGCATTACACTAGTTAAATACAATATAATTAAAGGGGAAATTATGTTATTCATTGAAAAGATTGCAAATGAAAAGATTATAATATACGTTAGATGATTTGTTTAATTTTCCCTCCCCCTCAATAAAACTAACAGTATATTACACTTCTGATTATTGTTATAAGGAAAAAACGAATAAATTGAATACATCTTTTCTAGTTTACCAGATTTCGAATTGACAATGTTAACATATTCTAATATATCTTACTTTGGTAGGCCTTTATAAGCAAATCATAAATATATTTAATAAAACATTCCTAAACATGTGTATTGAATAAAAAAGTTGATACTAATACAGTGAATGTGTATACTATATACAGTGTATACTATTTTCAGTGTAGAGAAAACTGCTACAGTGTATACTTTTTACGGTGTAGTGTATACTGCTAGAGTGTACACTACATACGGCGTAGTGTGTACTGCTACAGTGTACGCTATATACGGCGTAATGTATAATGCTAAAGTGTACCCTATATACGGCGTAGTGTATATTGCTACGGTGTACACTATATACGGCGTAGTGCACACTGCTACGTGTACACTATATACTGCGTAGTGTGCACTGCTATGGTGTACACTATATACGGCGTAGTGTACACTCCTACGGTGTACACTATATACGGCGTAGTGTATACTGCGACAGTGTACACTATATACTGCGTAGTGTAGACTGCTACGGTGTACACTATATACGACGTATTCCCGCTACCATAAGCTTATTCCCGCTACCACAGATTTATTCCCGCCACCACATACTTATTCCCGCTACCAAATACTTATTCCCGCTAACATAAACTTATTCCCGCTACCACAGACTTATTCCCGCTACCACAGACTTATTCCCGCTACCACAGACTTTGTCCCACTACCACAGACTTATTCCCGCTACCACAATCTTATTCCCGTTATAACAGACTAATCTTATTCCCGTTATAACAGACTTTTTCCCGCTTCCACATACTTATTCACACTACCACATACTTATTCCCGCTACCAGAAACTTATTCCCGCTATCACAGACTTATTCCCGCTACCATAAATTTATTCCCGCATCTGAACATTTAGAAAAAAAAATATTTTGTTTGCGTTATTAAACTGAATAGAAATCAATTTTTATTAGTAATAACAAAAAGTGAATATTTAAGTAAATGAATTGGTCATTGTTTTCTGTTTTATAGACGCACAAACAAAAAATACATCACTAACAAGATTAAAAACATCAACTACAACATGAACAATAAAAACATCAATGTCAACTACAACATCAACAATAAAAAAAATACATCATTATCAACATCAACAACATTAAATTCAACTACATTCTCAGAAGGGTACGGTGAGAATGGCGTTCGCATGGCGTACCGAAGGTCCTGGGTTCGAATCCTGGTGAAGGTTAGGATTTGTCCCGAAGGTGTCCCTGAGTCTAATCAGTTCTGGTGGTAAAGTAGAGACGGCTGGACATTGTGATGGCCACACAATCCTCCTAGTATGCCGCGGCCACAGAAACTGCTTCACCGGCCCTAAGGATCAATTTGGTCAAGCTGGATTACTCTACTTAACATTCACTGTACAACGTAGGCCCCTACTACTACGTGAATCTGTGTCAAAGAAATAACCATATTGACCATTTATATAATCAATATATAAGTTCCATCGACTGATACGATGTTCTCACACCATCCTGCCAGCTGCTGACCAAACGAGTGGCCGTGATGAAGTCCAGTGCAGTGGAGAATTACTTAACAAAGATCAACCCTTCGCTGGGCAAGAGAGCCAAGATCAACTACGTCAACTCAACAGTCATGGCTATAAATAAACTCAGGTGAGTGACCTACTTTCATTGTATGAAAATTGTAATCACTCCACCTCAGTAACCCTTCAGTTCAGTTTCTATGGTGATGCTATGTTCTTTCATCTTGTCTTATATATTACAGTCGCCCCTTTGAAGATTATCGTGTCGTACGCTTATCCGTAGTGTCAGAGTAGTCTTGCATTTTTATTAGTGTTTTAAATGATGTTAAGTTACTAGTTTTTCTGGTTTGTTCAGGCAACCCATTCCATGTCCGGATGCTAATCGGGAAGAAAGAGTACTTATATGCATTTGTTCTCGCATGAGAGATAAATAAAGTGTTTTTGTCCTTATGTTTATCTGCGCATTGCAAAAGGTTGTTATTGTGTTGCGTTTCTAAATAATAATAATAATATTTGTATGGCGACATAATGTAAACATACAAACATAATGTAAGCTCAGAGCGTATTTAACAAACAACTAAGAACACAGATATAATATCTAAGCTTAGAACTATAAAACTAAATGATGATTTCAAACTTTACAAACATTGGACAAATGAAATCAAATAAATGAAACATTAACCGACCTAACATATAAGTAAGACAGTAGTGGTGTAAAGCATGTTATCTAAGGTTTTATTTAAAGAGTTGAATGCCTTATGTATTATTACTACTCTTTGTCTTCCTGTCTTCTAGTGTTTCTAGGTTTAGTGATTAAACTATTGGTGTTACTCTTGTTAGCTCCGAATATTCGCTATTATTATAGTTCCTCGTTGCTAAGCCTTTTTATGAAGTACACCGTTCACGACAGATTGAGCTATATAATTACATTCAACGAGACGTTAGTGTATAATGAAATGATTTCACTGCTATTAGCTTTCAGGTTATGAGCATTCTCTTAAATTTTGTATTGTTGTTTTCGTTGTCGGCCATTGTCTGTAGCCCAGTACCGACGGTATATGTCTCTTTAAAACTGGGTGACCATTCCAGTTCTTTAGTTCAGGGTGTATTGTGAAAGGGATGGGTATTGGGAGGAGGGGTGGGTGGCGGCATGCACATCAAGAACCTGTCCGAGGCATTACGCAGGACAATTGGGCATGCCCCATACAGTAGGTTCCCCCCCCCCCGCATTCACGTGCACTAAACGTTTCTTTCCCAGAGTGATTCCCCTTGGGTCATCAACGCTTTTGCTCGGCTGTACTAGTACCAGAATATAGGCCTGGTCATCCATGCACCGGGCCTGGCGAGACGGGTATTGTAGCGCCTATTCCTTCCTCCCCACCGAGTCTTGGTCACTTTCGCCCGTGCAATGATCCACGGATGCGAAGATGGGAGGAGTAGGGGACGCCCTTATGCGTTAGAACACGAGCGTACTTTTAATGGGAGCGTATACACTTTTTAAGTCTCACGGATAGAGAAGTGTAGGAACCACTTAGCAGCATCCATCTAGATTCTAGATTCTACATAATATGTCAAACAATATTGATATTGAATTAAGCTCTATATTTTAACACAGTGTACTCAAGCACTCATTAAGACAGTGGCAAAAGGTAATATAAATTTAAACAAACAACAACTCATAGCATACACCTTAAAAATACTTTCTTATAACTAGACTAGATATGATTGTGTACGTTTGTTCATATGTGTGTATGCTACGCCGTCCACATTAGTAAACATTACCTTCAGCCAGGAGAATCTAACATGATTTATAAATTTTCTTCACATAGTTTATTACTTCAATATGTACATAAACATAATATGTTTGCTGTATTATCAAAAGTATGTTTATGGCAAAGTGGAAACAAACTCATTAGCAAAGTGTTCAACTCTGATAAGTAAGTGGGTAAAATGACTCAAAGGCGGATGTTTAAGTGGGTAAATGATTTAAAGGTGGATATAATATTGAAAACAGCAAACAGTTTAGCTAGCGAAACAGATGCTATAAAAGAGAAACTTAAAAAAGTAAACAAATCAGCATGTGTTTGAGAAGTAAAGCGTTTGTTGATTATGCTACCTGTAAGTAGTTCATACATTCTGTTTCGGTGAAAACAAAATGAAATAACCAAAGACTACACTAGAATCACTAGCAGAAAACACTATCACATATCGTTATATAATTAAGTAAACCAAGGCAGATAATTAGAGCACTTCAAAATCTTCAGTGCATAACGCACGACTCTTTCATGTTCATATCCAGAAAGAAAAAATGTATGTTTCGAGTTAAGTTATTGAGAGAATATATATAAAACCAAGATCGACTCACACTCAATTTGTTAATTTGTTTATCTCTTTTGGAACGGGTAAAGTAGTTTATCAGGCAATATGTTTGAATTCCACAGGAGGCTTGATATCAAATTTTATTCTTGTAGTCTATATTTCTCAAGTAATAATGTAGGCTTAGAGTGAGCACATTTAACATTGAGCAACAAAAACATGCCTAGAGCATAATAAATACATTTGACAAGTCTTAATGATCATGCATGCATGGGAAACATAAAAGTTCATAGTGTACCAACATTTCCGGTCATATTCTTTCATTTACTAACAAAACATGTCTGTGGGCTGTGTTACTGGTTTTACTGCGAGAAAGAAAAGATGTAGATGATTAAATTTTTTTTTCATTTCCGAAAGTTGTTGCCGAAAACGATGGAAACGATGGATTATGAACGTCAGACGTGAAGAATAGCACATTTTTTATTCTGACTTTATTTATACTTATAGCTTGATGCAAAATAATTTTCTGTTTGTGTCTTTACCTTTCTATAAAATCGTGTTTTTTAGATAGCCAAGAACCGCTACTCTCGACTACTTAATTTTTCTTTAGAGCAAACACAATTTTATTTAACGTGTCTAACACGTCGATAATTAATTAACGCGTACCCACTTTTGAGAAACAAATATAAACACATTAATGTATATTACACCATCAGGTCATCTCAAATCGAGAAAATTAAAAAAAGATGTATATTTAATAAGCAGGTGCGTTACAACAAAACACCCCCCCTCCAAAAAAAAAAAAAAAAAAAAAAAAAATTGTAAAAAAAAACAAAAAACAAACAAACAAAAAAACAGAATCTTACTCGCTTTCTACAACTGGCAATATCTATAATTTGTTGAAATAGTTTGTTTCAGATTGAATTAATAAATGTAAATACGTCTAACAACAAGAACAGAAGCAGAATGAGTTGTATTCTTATATTTTGTACCACTGTTAGAACACGTCTATATCTGTTCAGCGATGCATTCAACAAGTATGCTGTATGTCAATTGAGAACCTCTCCTTTAGTTAATATTTGTTTTACACTGTTATATATCCATCTATCTATCTATCCATCCATCCATCCATCCATCCATCCATCCATCCATCCGTCCGTCCGTCCGTCCATCCATCCATCCCTCCGTCCGTCCGTCCGTCCGTCCGTCCGTCCGTCCATCCATTCATCCATCCATCCATCCATCCATCCATCCATCCATCCATCCATCCATCCATCCATCCATCCATCCATCCATCCATCCATCCATCCATCCATCTATCTATCTATCCATCCATCCATCCATCTATCTATATATCTATCTATCTATCTATCTATCTATCTATCTATCTATCTATCTATCTATCTATCTATCTATCTATCTATCTTTATAGCTCTGTGTGTGTGTGTTTAACCAATCAAATTTGTTTATTTAAAAACACGTGACCATATTGCCTCATATTATACCTTTGCAATTTGACTTAGCGAATGTGTTCTGGCTATATGAGTGAATAACGTATCGGACTGCCATAAGGTCGACCAGGGTGCGATTATACAATTAATATTTACTTTTTTTTTTTATTTTTTTTATTTTAATTTTAATTAATATTATTTTTAATAAAAGTGTGTATATCCACGGGAAGCACCGGGCAATTTAGCTTTTGTTAAATATAAAGACTTGTCTATTTTTAACTCCATTACAATACATATTTTAAATTACTTTCCTAAATGTCTGATAATTTATTTTTTTAATTATTGTATCTGATTTTTTA
Organism: Anisus vortex; assembly: GCA_949126835.1. NCBI lineage: Eukaryota > Metazoa > Mollusca > Gastropoda > Planorbidae > Anisus > Anisus vortex. Next base: position 52,518,045 of record OX421493.1, read on the forward strand.
AATATTTGTGTTATATCATCAGTTAGCTTTGTCTCCTAGCCTAGAGTAATGTCCGTGTTCTTAGTTGTATGTTAAAAGCGCTCTGAGCTTACATTATGTTTGTTGGCAGCGCTATACAAATATTATTATTATTATTATTATTATTATTATCTATAGCTTTCTGTTCATAGTAGTTTATACATTTTTATCTGTTTCTTATACGGGCCTGTTTTATTCTCCGCCCCTCCCCCTCCCCCGGGCAACGCTAGGGAATTTATCTTGTTGATATATAAACAGGACCACTCGTTTTACATGTGTGTGTGTGTAGCTAAAAATAGCGGATAAAGCTTGGGAATTGCACGGTGAAAAGAATAAAAAATGCCCTGATAAAAACTATCTCCCACTGCCTATTACTCGTGTTAATTTTATTTACGGTGATTTATTTACCGTTACCCATTTTTATATATTTATTAAAGATGTTTTCTTCTATCTGCAATGAGTGTTTATGATCTTGTTTCGACACAAACATAAAACTGTCAGGAGCCAGTGAAACATAAAAGAAACAAATCAACATACATTTACAATGAATTGCTATACTCAATGCTTAGATGAGTTTCTTATCTTTTCGTATATTATCTGTTTAAGATGCTCCTTCTATAAAGAAAATTACTGCGTCCAACGATCAACCGTGGTCTGAGTCTAGTCTTTCATTTTGATCAGTTTTTTTTAATGATGTTAGCTTTCTGGTTTCGAATGTGTTGATTATTATTTAAACAAACAAACAACAACAACAAACGCATTATAAAATCGGATAAAGTTACTCTGTAAGATTGACATTCCGTTTTATTATGTATACGTTAAAATACAGTTTTCTTAAACAAGGATTTACTGGAGGATTTTGTAATCAATAGACAGCCATCTACATGTGTCGTTTTTTTTATTCAGTGTTTGTCGTGGTAAATAAGCACACAAATAGCTACCAACAAACACAAAGAAACTTTTTTTTTTCTGCCGTATTTCAATTGATATGAAATATTTGAATACGTGATCTGGACAAGATCAGTTTTGCTAAGTCATAAACACTCCGGAGTTGCCAAGATTCACAACATTCCCACTAACGAAAACTGTCATATATGCTCATCTAATTTAAATAGTTTTTATATTGTATATTTCAAATTGTACCTATAAGTAATTATTTAGAGTTATTTATTTCTATTATTTAATTATGGCTTCGAGAGTATTTCTGTAATGAAAATTTAATATGTTTTCTCGTAGTCTCTACATAATAAATAATAATTCTAGTACGTACTTTCCTTCTGACAACTTCGGTAAAATCGATTCTAGCACTTTCGACACCAAAACCTATTTGAGTCACGCAGAGGTGTAATTAGTTGTTGTTTGTGTAGAGTTTTATAGAAGCTACTTATTTTCAACCAGTGCACTTTAAGCGAATTATTTGTAAATAAAAGTTCTAGTATTAAATTATTTAATCGTTCATCCGGTGGATTGAGCAGATTATATAATACAGAACCAGACCCCTAGGCAGAAGAACCGGGCCATTACAATACATATAACATTTCAATGAACTATTAAGACAACAATACACACAAATGTCTTTCTTAGACATCACCTGGCATTTCCTGAGGCGTAATTCGAAAGGTCCAACAGAACAAACCGCGACGCCTAACATTCTGAATCACTTTCAGTGTTGATAATAACACAAACTAAGTTATCTAACTCACAATGAAAGTTACATGTTAAAGTTATGGTATAGCCTACTTAAAAAATTTCACATAGTTATCGCTACGAAAAAAACAACAACGACACAATTTCTTTCAATGAACGACATTTTGAGGCTATAATTAGCGTTCGTTTTTTTTTGTATAGCGGTTCAGAAAATAAACGAATTTTAACCCTTACAGTCCCGGGCGCGTATATAGCGGAACTGAAGGCAGCATAGATAGAAGTAGGTCGGTACGGGAAGGGTTAAAGGCCAGTTCCATGGTTGGATTAATATGCCATCTTCCCAGGCTTGCAACACTAAGAGACGGACAGTTTAACAGTTTACCCCAAGAAAGCGGCGCCCCCCTCCCCTTAATACTATTTTCAGGCATGTGTACGCAAGCGTTTCCCAGAAATCTTCGGTCCGTCTAAGTTCGTGTCCCTCCAATAAATCTTTTCCCTCCCGTCCTTCCCAAAAGTTTCAAAATGAGTGCATTCCCCTGGCTCATTACATTCTTTCCCTCGCTTCCATGCTCGGCAAATGAACAATTTTAAGAGAAAAAAAAATTGCCAACGTTTCATGAACTCGTTTTAAATGCTTGTTTTTTTCTCTCCTACTTTTTTCTTGATGGTAAGTCCAATTTATTTCTATATATCACTGACGTATACAAAGAAATGGCTTAGTCACCGAGGACCGCCATTAGTAGATTATATAGGGCACAGTAGCCGAGATGCAGAGCGTTGGGCTGGCGTACCGGAGGTCCTGGGTTCGAGTCCCGGTGAAGGCTAGTAGGTTGTGCCTGTGTCTACCCAGCTATAGTGAGTACTCGACTTTAGTAAAGGCGACTGAGAATTGCGCTTGCCACACAATCCCATAGTATGCCGTAGCCACAGAAACTGATGAAAGCTGCTCCGACTGTCATGCCGGAGACCTGGGTTCAATTCTCGAATGTTAACTTTTATTTTCTTTTCCAGTAATAACAAGACAAGTTACTTTTATCTAATTTCAATTAAAATTACATATTTTATTTTGCATTAAAGATTATAAAGAATTTTATGACTTACAGCTTTCCTAAAATTAAAAATGTTTTCAGTAAGTAAAATGTAATAATTATATTCTAAATATGCGGAAGATGGGTGTTCGATTCTCAGGGATAGTCCTATCTAACTTTTTGTCTAATAAAATATTTGTAACCAGATTACCATATTTATTTTAAATTACTTTCTTAAATGTTTTTAGCAAATGATCCATAGTTATACTGTTTAAAATTATTATAGCTTTCTGTTTATTGTAGTTTATAAAATATTTGTAGCGATAGCTATAGCCTTATGGAATTCTTTAACCCCGGGCAACGCCGGGCAATTTAGCTTGTTGTCTATTAATATTTAAAAACAAACATGATGATAAAACTCTTTGTGTTTTAATGTTCAAGGGAGAGAAGTATTGATAAAACTCTATATGTTTTACTGTTCAAGGGAGAGAAGTATTGATAAAACTCTATAATATGTTTTAATCTTCCAGGGAGAGAAGTATTGACGTCTACTTGGATGACGCCCCCTTGTTGCAGTATGGACTGGTCAAGAACGACAAGGACTGCCGGATCCGGTTCGCCGGCAAAGGCTTCGGCGCTGACGGATACGCGTTCGGACTGTCGCGACACTCCTGGCTGAAGGTAATGTTTACTAATGTGGACGGACGTAGCCGTAGGCTCGCACACACACATATGAACAAACATACAAACACATACACTGGCGCATAAATAGCCACACGCGTTTTTATCCAAACAAAAACCACAATGGACAACAACGAGAAACAAAAAGAATGGAATTGACAACATATATAAAAAAAGAATACAAGAAGAACAATGCCGACAGACATGAACAAGACTACTTGAGAATCTAACATTGACGACGAACACAACAAACCAAAACAAACAACAGCGCCAACCACAATTACTAAACTAACAACAGCAGCACGGGGAGCCGTTGTTGCTTTCAATGAAATCACCCTTCAAAACTTTCTATAATAGTAAATTCTTTATCAGTTGTTTCCTCAATGGCCTCCCTTACACTATTTCTTGTGACTGCAGGGATGAAGGCGGTTACAGGGAACACAAAACACGACTAACTTAAGACAGGTTAGCATAACAGACAGTCAACATAATGACCATAGGTTCTAGCCCTGCCACCGTCCTATCCCTGAGTTTTGATTTAATGACTTAATAATCTTTTATCTTAAGTTATCTTATCTTATATATTACAGACGCTCCTTCTATAAAGAAGATTATTTCGTCCTACGCTCACCCGTGCACTGAGTATAGTGTTGCATCTTTATTAATGTTTATTATTGATGTTAAAGACCAAGTGAAAAGGTTTCCGTGTCAATCAAGCGAACTATTTTAATACGTTTATTTAGTATCCAAATGCTAAAAAAAAACCATTTATACAAAATATTAAACCTAACTTTCAAGTAATTAGTTCAATATTAGCACTTAAATGTGAATTTATTTTTTTAAGGGGGTGTGGGGGTGGATCAAAATAAATCTCGTAGCCATTCGAGATGTGCAATTTCTTGGCAACGAGGCTACGTGAGGTCATAGTGAGACCAAACGTGTTGGAAAACGTCATTTTGCGCGTTCTATGATTCTGAACTAGGTTGTTTTTATGTAAAAAAAAATGGTTCCATACTGTAGTGCTTTCGGTTGCAAAAACACTTTTTTTTTCACAAGGAATAAGTTTCTTCATGTTTTACCAAGGATCCCAATTGACGAAAACAGTGGATAATCAAAACAAAAAGAGCTTCCGGTATGGAGCTTATGTGAATTCTAATCATAGCTTTACCAAACCTCGTCTCTTTGGACCCTATTAAATTACATTTTTTAAATACAAGGACCTTTGATTGTAATATCAAACTTTGAACAATAGATTTGTATACTATTTACAGTCTAAATGCACGAACTCAATTTTGGTAAAAAGTTCTTCACTTGGTCTTTAAGTCTTACTGGTTTTCCTGGTTTGTTCAGGCAACCCATTCCATGCCCGAATGCCACCCGGGAAGAAAGAGTATTTAGAAGGGAACATCTGTAAACTTATAAGACTTATAAAAGAAATGCAAAGGAAAACAAAAAGAGACTAGACAAACAATCATAAAGAAAGCTTGAAATCTTATTACCGTTTGTTTTCAGGTGGGGGCCGCCTGGACACGGCCTATTTGAGTTCTTTAGTTGGATTCCTAAACTTAAATCAGAGCATTTATGCTAACCATTGTTTTAGTTATTTCAAAATGTTTTTATCATTTCAATATGTTCTTTTTTGTCATTTCAATATGTTCTTTTTTGTCATTTCAATATGTTTTTGTCATTTCAATATGTTCTTTTTTGTCATTTCAATATGTTTTTGTCATTTCAATATGTTCTTTTTTGTCATTTCAATATGTTTTTGTCATTTCAATATGTTTTTGTCATTTCAATATGTTCTTTTTTGTCATTTCAATATGTTCTTTTTTGTCATTTCAATATGTTCTTTTTTGTCATTTCAATATGTTTTTGTTGTATGTTTTCTCAATAAATGATCATTAATATGTCTTTCTCAAAGACACAATCGGCTCCGTGGCGCCCGTTCTCTATGGCACCGCATGCCTTACACCTAACATCAGCACATTCCAACAAATCCTGAAGATTCCTCGGTAAAGAAAGAAGTGATCAATAGAGACAGGGGAGTAGGCCTGTGTGTTATTTACCCCCCCCCCCCCGCCAGCTGACCTATCGACTCTGGCGCATGCTGACCACCGGTCATCATCAATCAACGGAGGAGCCGCTTCCTTCACCTGCCAAGCATGTGATTCAGACAGGAGCTGTCTCTGGGAAAACTGGAAACATCCCACCCCGCCCTCCACACAACCTTCTCCACACACATACCCACCGACGTCTACCCTACCCGCACCCTGTTCCCCATAGGCTACATACATAGGCTACATACATAGGCTACATACATAGGCTACAAACATAGGCTACCCTTATCTTCCAGTATAGTTTCTTGTTTTCTTTGATTACTTCCCCTCGTTAATGTTCACCATCCATGATTTGCGGACACGTTGATAGATTAGGTTTATATAAATAGATTGATAGCTAGATATAGATATAGTAATAGATAGATATAATCCTTGATATCGGCCTAGTTATATTTATATAGAGAGAGATTTAGGCCTAGATAGATTTATATAGATTTATATCGATTTAGATTTCAATAGATTTAAATAGATTTAGATAGTTATATATATAGAGCATTTGCAGTAGGCGTGGCTCAGGTTTCTAGGTCACGTAACTGTGTAAATAGAAGCCATGATGAAGACATATAGGAATAAAATAGTTCTTTACCATGTCTATTTTATACCCAAAATAAAAGGAATTTGTTTCCATAAATCTTGATATTTAACTGTGATACTAGACCGTAGTAGTCCGTCCACAAAGTAAACAAGATTTAAGACTTTTATAGTTTTACAATAGCACTTTTGAAACATTGCACAGTCTGCTTTCTGCTTTACTTTTAAATAGTTTGTTAAAATAGTCTAAATTTTGACAAACGATATCTTCAATTAAATATTCTGCACTTACGAAACCTTTTCCATTGATTTTAATGGTTTAAATTTTAGCTTCGAGTGTTAGTTTCATCGCATACAGTGTTTTTTTTTTAAAATATATTGTTTACGTCATATTGTTGAAATGAGACTTTTAAAAATAAAACCTTCAGCCTATAGTAATACGGCTGCCATTTGTCACAGCTAGACAAAGTAAAGTAACAACACCTGCTTTTTGTAACGTGATAGCAAATGCTCTATTGTAGTCTATAGGCATACTCTCTTCATTAATGTTACAGAACTAGGTCTATTTAATGTTCCCGAAAAGTAATTCCTTATTACAATACATAACTGTGCATGCCAAATTTCATATAATAATGATAGAGATATACATTTTAATAATAATAAGATCCATGAATGAAATAAGCTAACCCTCCACTAAAGCCATGAATGAAGCAAGGAATCCATCGGCCAAACTAGTGAATACACCAATTACAGTGGTTCTTAACCTTTTGAAGTCGGGGAGCACTTTTGATCATGACAAAAATTTGGGGAGCACCAAAATCAAGGAGTAAAAAAAACAAAAACAAATACACATACGTACGACTTTTATTGAAAATAAAAGATTATAACATAAGAGTTTAAAATTATAACATGACAAACACATTTTTAATAAACATAAATTTAATAAGTAAAAAAATAACATTGAGCAAAATTTAATTCAGAAAAATAAAAAGATTTTATGCGAAACCTGAGCTTGACGGTTTTTACAAATTTCAGTGATATAAGGCCAATTTTAGACATAGCTACCCTCATTCTTCATCCAAATTAGTAATTGTTGCTCGCTTTTTAGTTTTTATGTTGGTGACAATCGAGAAACCGAGTTCACACAAATATGATGTTGAAAATTGGTGTTGGTGACAATCGAGAAACCGAGTTCACACAAATATGATGTTGAAAATTGCAACAAGATTTTAAGTGCCTTCATGGAGAGAGCTGAGTATTCTTCTTGCACAAAGATCCGAAATTCCCCCAGAACCATTTCGAAAATTTTTATTTAAGTGTACGATCCGATGATAGGTTGATTAATTCTTCTTCTTCATGGTATGACAACTTACTATTTGATGTATCAACCGTGGCAAAGGGATTACGTATCCAGTCATATGTTTCTACGTATATTGATGGAAAATAAAATTCAATCTTTTCTTCTAATAAAGTTAAATGCTCTGTTACTGCTGAAATAATTTCGTCGGTAGTGTTATCATTAAGAGAAGGAAAGATATCTACTTTCTTTTTCTCCAACAAACGATTTTTCCAAAAAATAACTTTATTCCGAAAGGCTGTCAATTTGTCGGTCGATGTTAAATTTCTTTTCTTCCTTGAAACAATTTAAATAATCAAAAATATCAGCTAAATATGCCAATTTAGCACACCAAATGTCATTTTTAAGATATTCCACAAAATCATCCATATTTTCATTTTGGAAAAAGGTCATCAATTCATCCTTCAGTTCTAAGAAACGACGTAACACTTTTCCTCTGGATAATCATCTCACTTCAGAATGCAAAAGCAAAGATTCGTACTTGGCTTCCATAGAGATGCAAAGATTTTTAAAGACGCGTATTTTCAAAGGTCTCGATTTTATGAAGTTACAAAAACAGTAAAAATAGACAAAAAGTCCGATTTTTCCCCGTTTGGACTACCTATTATGAGCATTTGTTCAGCTCAATCAGATAGAGTAAGTGAGTGAACATGAAATTTTGAGTTTCATAATTTCGCGGAGCACTTGCAACTACCTCGCGGAGCACCAGGGCTCCGCGGAGCACCGGTTAAGAACCACTGAATTACACCAACAAATTATAGAAGAAAAGAACCCTTCAACGAAGAGTTTTCGGTAATAACAACGAAATAATAAAAAAAAGAAGGAAACAAAGAATGGAACAAATGAGTTTGATGAATGATTATAAATTGATATGGCGGACATGAATCAATCAGTAATACGAGTCGGTACATAGAGTTGTATTGATAGTCCAATCTCCTCTACAAGACTGTTGCTGGCGTTCATGACATTTCAATAGACTGTGTTTTGTCTTTAGAGAGTACAGCCAGGCAATATGTTTTCTTTTTTGTTATTTTTTTTTAAAGTTTTTTCCTAATGTTGGTGTCAAACCTAAAATATAATTTCCTCCAGTCTGTTGTCCCCGCCCCCTTCCTCCATTCCAACCAACAATTTGACCAATTAACCAATCTATCAGGTCTATACGCTAATCTTTTTGTCTGTCCGTTGCTTTGTCTTTGTGTGCTATCTGTGCTTTTGGTTTGCACGTGTGAGCAGTTGTTCAATGAAGCCCCATTCTAAAGTTGTGTTAAAGGACCATACATATATTACTTACGCAATAAAGTTGGTCTAGTAGAGTTTAGCTTCCCCGTTGATTTCCTATACAAAATTGATATGATGAATATTTAAATCTAACCACCTCTCTGGAACACCTGTATAAAGTGATCGTAGGGAATGCCGGTATTACACGGGCATTAGTCGACTTTCCGTTTTTTTATTACTTTATTATTACAACTCTAGTAATATAATGAATTACCTTAAAATTGTACATTTATATTTCAATTCAAATTATTACCGTTAAATCACATTCAATTTAATTCATTGTTTTCAAATTTTATATTCACATTCTGATTTCTCTCATTGTTTGAAACTTAAGATTATTACACTTAAATGTAATTAATGTATTACTTTCAAACTTAATATTCTTACTCCAAAAGCAATTTCATACTCTGAAAACGTTCCAATCAAATACTGTTCCAATCTATTACTTTGAGACGTTATATTCGCATTCTAGTCTAATTCATTAGTTATATAACTAAAGCTAGAAAAACTAGAGTGCATAAGGGCAAAGAGTAAAGTAGTAATAATAAATAAGGCATTAACTTCTAATTTATAAATACAACACAATAACAATCTGTTACACTGCTCAGATAAATGTAAGAACAAAAACACATTCCTTATACGGAACAAATGCATATGAATATTCTTTCTTCCCGTTGGCATCCGGGCATCCGGGCATCGAATGGGTTGTCTGAACAAACCAGAAAAACCAGTAAACATAATCTAAAGCACTAATAGAAATGCAAGACTAGACTCAAACCACGGATGAGTGTAGACAAGACCATCGTAAGTTTACGATGGTCTTGGCTTAGGACGCAATAATCTCCATTATAGAAGGTGCGTCTGTAATTTGTAAGATAAGATCAGATCCATTACTCTGCAGATTCCTATGTCCAATGAAATCATGAAATATACCGAGAGTGAAAAGTTTCAAGAACTGGGGAAAAAATACCTGGACCGACCCGAGTGTGAGCATTTTCTCTCAGGCACAGCGAATCCCTATGGTCTCGCGCACACAGGTAAGTCGAAGCATGGCGCATTACAGACAGAATGTTCGTGTGCCAATTAGGGAAAAAAAATTCTTACTACCATATAGATATAGATAAGCTAAATATTCTACAGGAGAAAAACAAGGCGAGAGAAGTAGGTTAAGCGATAGATAAGATGAACAGCTAGACATAAAGATAGAAATACAAGCAGATAGGTAGATAGATAGATTATTATAGGTATAGATATATATTATAGGTAGGAAGAAAGATGATAGATAGATTGATAGATGATATATATGTACAGCCTATACACTAATATTTGTATAGAGCTGCCAACAAACATAATGTAAGCGCAGAGCACTGTTTAACATACAACTAAGAACACAGATTCTGATATGAGCTCTAAGGCTAAGAAATATAAAGGTAATTGATGATTTAAAACTTTACAAACATAGGACAAATGAAATAAATGAAGCATTAACCGACCTAACATATAAGTAAGACAGTAGTGGTCTAAAGCATGTTATCTAAGGTAAATATTGAAATAAGTGTGTCTGTGTGTGGGTTTGTGTGTGTAGATAGATCCTACATTTATCAATATGGCAATTTACATTTCTGCCCCCCCCCCTTTCTTTTTTGCATAAACAAAAGCACAAAACAAGCAAACCCCCGAAACAATAACAAAACAACACAGAAACAAGAAATTCAGCAGAGCATAATATGAATTAATGAACTCTGAAAAAGAAACTTTTGCGTTTTAATCAGTTATTCGTGCATTACTTTTTTTTTTTATTTGTTTGAATTTACTGTTAGTCGGTCACAACTTTTAAATTCACCTAAAAACAAATTATCAAGAAACATGAAAAAGAATAACTAATAAGTATTTCAAAAGTAAAGTTAAAGCATCCCGTCAGACCAAATTGATCCATAGGGCCGGTGAAGCAGTGTTCACCAGAATCTGTGGCCATGGCATACTAGGGGATTGTGTGGCCAGCACAATGTCCAGCCGCCTTTACTTTACCTCCAATTAATGTCAGGTACCTATCAGAGCTGGGTAGTCTCAGGGACACCCTCGAGCCCAGGAAAAGAAAATTCCAACCTTTACCAGGATTCGAATCCAGAACCTTCGGTACGCTACCGGTCAAACACCGAGCACGCCAAGTATTTCAAAATATTTTTTTTTCATGCTTTGTCAAATGTAAATTTAACCCAGTTTGTTATATTCCTGTTGGTTCTATTTTCATGTGTTTCTTTCTATTCGCTAGGTGGGCTGTTCATTATTTTAAGTTCGGCCATCTTTTTGTCTTGGATATCTCTGATCGGGGAACACCTGGCCTATCACTACCTGGTTCCCTGGCTCAGGAAGCAGCCGCCAGAGTCCTTTTGGAAGACTGAGAACCTGGCATTCATCAGTCAGGTCAGTACTGAATGCAAGATTATTGTAATAACTTTTAAAACATAACGTCCATTCATACCTACCAGATTATGCCATTAAAAAAAAGTAATTTGCCAAAGTTTACATTCGAATGTATTGTTTTATAATTGGAATTTTTTAAATATTAATATAAATAATATAATATCAACTTATACAATGACAGTGAGTTTTTATATAGATCTAAGCCGGAAGTAAACAACATAAATTTGTAATATACATACAACAAGACAGACAGACACAACTGTAGGATTAATAAAAAGAATGAACGCAAGAAAAACAGTACGACAGAACTCCGTTTCGAAATCTGAATCACTGACATAAAGTACTCCATTTTGGAATCGGAATTACTGACATAAAGAACTCTGATTCAGAATCGGAATCACTGACATACGTATAAAACAACAACAGCCGTTGAATAAGAATAGGTTTGTTATAACTTAATAATGTACAGAATAAATCGACGAGATATGCTTTACCATTGAATACCAATATTAGATATGATTTTATTTTAATCGTGCGTACTATATAGTGCATCCGTTGCCCCTCCACTGTAGGTGCATATCGTTATGACAAAAGTTTGAACCTCAAAAACCATTTGCACCTCCCAACATTGGTTTGAAACTAAATTGCAATAACAAGCGAATAATCTCTCGCATATCTCTCTATTTTATATAAACGCTCTTTTCATTTCCATGCATTAATCGAACCAAAGACTATAATAAGTTTGGCCGCTTTCTATATTTTTAGAGCTGAATAGTTGGTTTGCGCATTCGCGGCATTCAATACGTCCTCAAGTTTTCAGGTGCACATCAAAGACTACAAGGACCGCTTGCTCTATTTTTTAGAGCTTAACACTTGTTTTTTTCGTGCGCAGACTGTCTTTAATGACTCCTACACTTCCATAAGGACTTCCACTGTATACAATTTTCGATTTTAATCTTAATTTTCATTGAGAAAATCTTAGTGAATTACTAAACCAGAAGTCTAGAGGACGTAGTGCGATTGGAAATTCCGAAAAGAAGAAATTCGGGTCATCAAATATCAGAAATAGCGGCCCATCTTATTAAGCTTATAGTCTTTGGTCGAAACTTTGTAAATACTACAAGAAATATTGGCGATAGAATGCAATTAATACTTAAGGACTTACACAATTGGGGAGTTACCCATTAGTCTCCAAATCATAAGCTAATGCGTTAAGCCCCTGACCCAGTTCTGTGTCGACCCCATGGCGTGACTAAGTAATGGTATCCCTACAACGACAATGTTTACCATCCCCAGAGGCTGTATCGCGTGGTCAGAAGTGAGCGACTATACAGCCACAAGCAGGCGGCACAGGAGATGATTTCCATAGTTAAACAGAGGGACTTTACAAGGCTTATTCAGAAGAATGAACTACAAAAAAGGGTTAGTTGGCAGCTCTTGCCGAGTTTGTCTTGTTTGAACGCTGTTATGTTGGTTGTTGTAGTATTGTATCTATCTATCTATCTATCTATCTATCTATCTATCTATCTATCTATCTATCTATCTATCTATCTATCTATCTATCTATCTATCTATCTATTTATCTATCAACCTATCTATCAATCTATCTATCAATACATCTATCAATCTATCCATCTATCCATCTATCTATCTATCTATCTATCTATCTATCTATCTATCTATCTATCTATCTATCTTTCTATTTATCGATCTATCTATCTATTTATCTATCTATCTATCTATCTATCTATCTATCTATCTATCTATCTATCTATCTATCTATCTATCTATCTATCTATCTATCTATCTATTTATCTATCTATCTATCTATCTATCTATCTATCTATCTATCTATCTAACTATCAATATTTCTATCTATTAAACTATATCAATCTATCAATATATCAATCAGGCAATCAATCAATCAATCAATCTATCTATCAATATATCTATCAAGCTATTGATCAATTTATCAATCAATATATCTATATATTGATCCATCAATACATCAAGCTATCAATCTATCAAATTTTCTATCAATTTTTCTATGTATCTATGTATCTGTCTTAAGTATTTATAAGGTATCTATCTCTATCTATCTATCTATATATATATCTAACTTTCTCACTCTCCATGTAAATATCTATATATATAGCTATCATCTACCTTCATTCATCTATTTATCAATCTATCATCTCTCTATCTACCTTTCTGTCTAGCTGTTCATTTGATCTGTCTCTCAAGCTATTTGTCTCACCCCTGTATAATATGTAGCTTATGGTCCCAAGAATATTATTTACGTAATTAGTTACAGAACATTATATCTGGTTTGTTAATTAGTCTGTAGATCTATGATTTATTTTGTAACTTATGCTATGATAAGATAATCATTTTGTCTGCAAATTTAAATAGCCTACAAACGAAATATGGCTTTAACAGCTGTAACAACAAAAAATTATAAATATACAACAAACAATGAACCTGAAGATTTGGCAAGATTATTAGACATTCGTTCTAATAGAGAAGCTTAATCTACAATAGTAAGATTGGTTTTATTCTGCAAGTGCCTTCTGTCATATCATATCTGAGTCTAAAGTGAAATATGGCGCATCGTTCTTTACTGAATGGAAGTTGAGGAAAATGTGGGTCTTGTATATCGGGCATTTCTCAACCTTTTACAATTCAGCTTATAAATTCAGTTGACATGTCTTACATATATATATATATAATAATAAAAATAATAATAATAATTTTTTTTTGCATAGAGAGCAACAGCACAGAGAAGAGTAAAAACGAAAGCGGAAGTGTTTCAGGAAATCACGGCCAACATTGTCAGGTATGCGAGGTTGCTAACTGGGTCATTTCAGGTAGACTGGAAAGTGTGTCTTACGGGGTCTCACCAAAAATGAAACACTATGTCTTAATGAGCACTGTCGATAAACATCCCTGCCATCAATACAAACCCTACCATCACCACTATCACCACCCTCCTTACCAGCAACACTAGACCTACCACCAATACCATCCCCCCCCCCACACACACACAGATAGAGTGACAGAAAGAAATGAGAGAGAGAGAGAGAGAGAGGGAGAGCGTGAGAGAGGCAAGCGCCAAAATGGTCTCAGCTGATTGTATTTAATGATTTTTACATTTGGTGTTCACTATCCGTCTGTAATCCATTATACTGTAAAGTGACAAGCGAAGACAGTTGGGGGACACTTTCATAGTGGGTGGGGGAGGGGGCGCTGGTGGACTGGCTGATGACACTGAGATAAAATAGCAATTTATGAGAAAGGGTAGGCCGGAGTTTTAGAGCGGCCTAAGGAAGCCGTTTATTTAAAATATACCTTTCAAATGTTCATGCCAAAGAAGTTCAGTATTGTTGTCGTAATTACAGTAATACATGACTAAATACTGAACACAAAAATGTGTCAGTACCACGATTTAGTTAGTTCACGAGTTTATCAGCATTGACAAGTCTTAATGAGGCCTGAAATTTTGGTTTCAATACATACCTGAACTTCCGGTTAATTTTCTGGCAAAACATTTATGTAATGTTTCCTTTTTTTTTTGTTCAAGTATTTCTTTTAGAGATATAAAAAGGTTACAAGATTTGTTATGAGGAATCCGTGAGTAGGCGATAATAAAAAGTCGACGTGTTAGTCGCGTTAAGCTTCATTAAAATTTGTTAGTTTACATCTAGCATACACTAAACTAGGGATGTTAAACGAAAACCGTAATTCCGGATTTTGGTTTTGTAACTGACAACCGGTTTTAATTTTCAAAACCGGTTTTCGGTTTGTTGGTGAGAAGGTAATCATTTACTTTTGATTCTGGTGGAAATATTTTCAAAAAAAATAATGCTGGATTGGTCCAAAGCAAATCTTCAAATGCTTTGCTCACACTAACAAGTTTTTCTTTTTAAATTCAAATCCTAAATATGGCTTGTGATGTGGTAAAAACAACATCAAACCCAATGTAAAGTTACAATTAACAGGAATGTTCGATGCACCCTTTTGATGCGCGCTCCCCTTTGAAGTCTGTGCTTTAGGCCCATTATTAACGGTACTTTTAAAGACATATTGTTCTTTTGATTTGTGCTACGCGAAACATTATCTAATAGATCAATACATTATTATACAATTCTAGGTCCGCGGTGTTATGTAAATAGAATATGTATTTCATTTTAGACTGAACTTTATGGAAATAGTTCAGTAGAATATAAACAATTTACAGTTAGCACGCTAGCGCTTCATAATATTACGGTCAACGATAATAGACAATTTGATTATCACTATAGAAAACTATTATCGGCATTGTTGCAAGGTAATCAATGAGCCTACGGTTTTTAGTTCTTAAGAATTTTACGGTAAAGTGTAAAAAATCATATAGCCTACTATTTCCAGTAGTGTGACAGTAGATACAACTATATTCTATTATACTACATCGTACTATAAACTAAAAGAATTATAAGGTACCATAACAAAACTGTTTTTGTCGGTACTATAGTACGGTTTGGTTATCCTAAAGTAAACAGTGCAACTGTACTCCTTGCCGCCGTCATATAAAAACATTAGTGGAATTGACTTTTGGTGGAGTTTCCTTCCACTTGACGCTGCCACTTTTCATCATCGACAATAAATGTTGTTTTTTTACGTCCTCCCCTCCCCTCCCCCCTCCACATAGCAGCCCCCTTTTAATGCTCCCCCTCTCACTTTTCAATTTTCCCTTACTACCTTTTCTCATGATTGAGGAGGACATGTAAGATAGATGAGGAGTACTTCGGTAATTCCCGCAGGGTTTATGCAAACTCACCGGAAATTCCCACTCTTGCTCGCCGCGCGACCGGCAGACGAGTAATAAAATAAATAGACATGTTTTTGTGTTTTCTTCTTTCGTTTCCCAAGGCCTATAGGCCACTATATGGTCCTTAAAAAAGGTAAGGCTAATCAGATCTAAGATCTTTAGGGAGCAATTGGGGGAAGGGAATGGGGATTCACAATAAACAGTTCACTCCAGTAACCGCTAAATTTTACCTGCAGTTCACGAAATACGAGCAGGATGTGAATGGCATGCTGGACTTGGTCTGGCTGGAACTCCCCGAACGCTCCCTAGATTTATATTTGTTCATTTAATCAGTCTTGAGATTTCTGATAGTTTGTACTTTTCTAGAGGTTTTATTTTGGGGTTTTTTAGAGACAAATAGATCGACATATTTGGATAGAGGGGTACATTGAGAAAAGGATAGATGGATGGAGGAATAGATTAATAGAAGGATATATAGTGAGATAGACAGAGGGCTAGATAGATAATGAGATGAATAGAGAGGTAGATAGATAAATATATCAATAGAATAATGGATAGATCGATTGAAGGTTAGTATAGAAGCCAGAATAACATTTCAAACATCTTTTTTTGTCAACGGGGAGAAGCAACATCTATTATTAACTCGCTATTAAAGAGATAATGATAGAAAAAGATATGGACTATGTGTGACATTTGACCTTTTAGCTTTAGAACTGCACGTTGTCTGTTAGTTCAGCTATTTATAGATGTTCCATGAATTTCTCTCTTGTGTCTCCTCAACTCCTCAGTTATCACCGCCAGCTGCAGTCAGCCTCTGAGACGGCGGACAACTCCGAAGCCGAGATCGACATCGAGGGCCTCGGTGGCCGCGCGGGTGAGGGTTCCGGGTCAGACCTGGAGTGCTGCGCCGCGGCGGGCGTCAGCAACGAGGCGTACGCCACAGACAGCACGGAGCCCACGCTGAATCATCATCGATTCTACCTTCGGAGCGCTTTCAACGGCAGCGGTGACCTGACGAGGGGCTCCAGCGACGACGACGATATCGTGTTCCACCAGGACGGCCCCCGCCGCTCTCCGACGGAAATCTTCACCACTAACGCGGCCCGGAAAGTGTCATCCAGATCTCTGGGGTGCCAGCCGGTAAACTCGGACGGCATGAGCGCTCATTTCCGAAAGCGGTCGGATTCCTACTTTGTTTTTCCCCCGCGTTCAAATCTCGGAAGCGATCAGCTCAGCAATACAAACAATTCCGAGATTGTCCAAAGAGGAGAAAACTCTCCCTGCGAAATAAATAACGATGGGAAAAAACATGCATCATTATCTGAACGAGAGGTAGTGCATGCTGAAGATGTGGGCGCGCACAGTTTTTCGCCTCCGCTGCCGTCATCCAAAGGACGCGTGTATTACAACTCACCATCATCTTCTTCAGGATGTTCGCCAAGCGAAGAGAACTTTTCTCCCTTACCTTCGCTTACTTCCCCTAGCACAGAAGACTTCCCGGATTGCAGAGAGTACTCTGGGAGTTTCTCCCCCTTACCGTTACAAGGCAGCGCGTCTCACGGCTCGTCTCCGGTTCGGGAATTTCCGGCAGACAACCACGACGCTCCTCGTGTCGCCACTTCCGAAATGCAGACCTCCGCTGAGTCGACTGGCATTTTGCCGGACCCCGTCAAACTCAAAAGCCTTGAGACAGAGGACTCGCACGGCCGCCTTTCATCAAAGCAGTCTCGCAATAACCAGCTACCTCGTTCAGCCTCGTCGTTAGATTCCGTCCCTTCTCTCTCGCCTCTTCCGAACAATGACGCCACGCTGTCGCGCTTTCCGAAAACGGAAACTGCCGACGGAAAGCCACGCGCCACGGAGATCCCGAATCACTTGATCGAACAGACCGAGAGCGACAAGAAAAGGCATCCAGCCAAACCGTTGAGGAAGTTTTCGGATGGTCATTCCCAGGACAATCTTGGTCACTCTGTACATCCAAACAATAACAGGCGTAGACCCAGCTATGAAACCCAGGGCAGAGATTATTTTCAAAGGAATTTAAAACTAAAGGTGATACATTTTCAAAGGAGTATATTCGTTAGAGCAACATTCTTTAAAATGGAAGTTTCATTACGTAATTATGTAGATTACACATCTATCCATTCATATTTTCATCCATCCTTCCAATACCGGTATTTATCTATCCATCCATTTAACTACCTGTCTCTGTTTATCCATTCATCCATTCTTCCTATTAATATCTATTTCTATCTATAACTATCTAACTATTCCTATCTATCTACCTACCTACCTACCTATCTTTTTGTCTATGCATCTATATATCTATCTTATCCAACATCCCTCCAATCTACTCACCTATTTACTTGTCTTGCATCTATTAGTTTCTTTAATTATTCATCCATTATCTTCACTCTATCCACCAATCCATCTGTGTTTCAATCAATCCATCCATCCAATAAAGTTAAAACCTGTATTTGTTAATAAATGAATGAAACTCCCCCTTCAATATAGGATAACCGTGTGAAGTCTACGCTAAGACAGCATGCCATGTCCGGGTACCAAAGTCATCTCCCGGCTGACTTCATCGATGACTGCACTCTGGAGGCGCTGTCCAAGGAGGACGTCCTGATTCTGTGGAGAAAGTCTGAGATAGACTTGGAGTGTCGACTGCAAGAGGTGGGCAAGTTGCTGCGAAACCACGTGACTTGGGGGGCTTGAAACGAACAGGCACACAAGAATCAAACTCGTCTAGACATAACGAAGCGCCACACAACACGCAAACAATTAAACACACACGGGGCCGAGCGGTAGCGCGTTCGGCTGGCGTACCGAAGGCCCTGGGTTCGATTCTTGGTGAAGGTTAAGATTTGTTTCCCGGGACTTGAGGAGTCTATCCAGATCTAGCCCTGATGCCTAACTGACTTTGGTTGGGGTAAAGTAAAAGCGGCTGGGCATTGTGCTGGCCACATAATCCCCTAGTATGCCGTGGCAACATAAACTGATGAACGCTGCTTCACCGGCCTTATGGATAAATTAGGTCCCACTGGTACTTTACTTACTAAACACACAAGCAAACCGTTAAAAGCAACGAACAATTACACACAACTAGACTGCACAAGACAACAATGAAACGTGATCAGTCTAAACAATTTAATAAGGTTAAATATATATAATATATTTAATATCTTGCTAAATCTATCACGATATCAGTAAGTGGAAATTTCATCAAAAAGGTTAGAAAATGTTACAGAAGAAAAGGTCTAAGAAATTTACTTCAATCGAACTAGATCTAACTGTTTTGATGTGTTTCAATTAGTCAAAAGTTTCACTAATCTTTATTATCTCCCTCTTTTGTGTGTCCAGGTTTTAGCCAAGAATCGTCGTCTCAGCCTCGCCATTGATTTCCTAACGAGACAGGAACTTTCAGGAAAACCGGAAGAGGTCTGAGAAAACACAAACAAATGTAAATTCAATGACGCAATCTTCAGGGACTTCCGGTAGTACGGGAGACTACTCGTGTATGAATGATCGTTCCTGTATCTCTACGACTGTACCAGCCAATGCAGCGGCGTGCACTAGGCCCCCCACACACCTTAAAGGGGCGTGTCTGTGGTACACATATAACTAAACTTAAATGTTGCAAATTGGACTTTTGCTAATTTGTTCTACAAAAAAACTAAATTGGACCAATGAAATCGGGACGATTATACTGTTTCCGTCCATCTCGAACCACGTGACCGGTCAGTGTTTTTTTTTAAAGTTACAGACAAAATCTTTTTTTTCAACTTGAATGGTTGGTCCCTTCTGGTTGGCTACTGAATGCCACTCTGTCTGCAACCCAGCCATTTCTCTTTACCCTGTGGCGAAGAGCTTCATTCTACAAGTCAATGATCAACGCACACTACTCGTGGGGACATTTCAAAATTTCAAAGGCCTACGAGTAACTTTCTAGTTAATTGAAAGATGATGGGCACATCAATGAAATGATGTTTTGTATTTTTATGGTGGGCTAGTTTGGTTACCTCACAATTTGTTTGTTTTCCTGTTAAGTTCTATTTAACCCGTGATATCGCCAAAAAAAGTAAAGGGTCCGCTAATAATCAGCAATGCGTAAATGTCCATATTTGTAGATGTAGGATCTATTTTGCAATAGCAACAGATTCTCAACATGAGGCTTATAATTATGTCGTTTGTGTGACATTTGACCTTTTAGTTTGATCAACGACACTATTTCAAATGTTGAACTGGTGGCTACGACACTGCCACTATGGGGAAACATCTCAAGCCGTGACTGATTGAGCTTGCGACAACTAGAAGTGGCTATTAGCACTCTCTTGGTGATGGCTTGTTGCCCAAAGGGAGTTAAATATTCAGACAATTGAGTCGTATCTACAAATAGCTTTAAAAAAAAAAATTAATTAGTTAAAATATTTTTTCTTAAAGCCGTGTAGTTTTTAGTCCAGAAACTATTTTGTCCAGGTCTGTTTTGTGCTTTTTTAATATTAAATTTGTCGCCATAGCCAAATTTAAAATTAGATTTATTTAAATCTTGTTCTTTTCATATTAAAATGTCGTCTAGATTTTGAATGTATGACTGCCAAATCACTTGACTGTGTTCCTTGTTTCCACACTCATTCAACCGATATCTGTCTATCAATCAATTTACCCAGAAGTCGGCAACCTTTTGATAATAATAGTGTGCCGAATTGGGATTTCTAATCCATTCAGCGTGCCAACAGCCTAAAAATCACCCTGCTTTAGCACTCTATTTCTATTAGAAGATACTTGAATAGTTGTTTTTTTTAGGAGTTTTTCGCGTGCCATTGAAAATCGTCTCTACATGCCATGTCTGGCATGCGTGTCGTAGGTGGTTGCCGACCCATGAATTAACTAACCAAATTTATCTACCAATCAGCAATCAATAAAACAACAACCCATCCATCTGTCAGTCAATCAATCGATCAATCAACAATTTGATGAGACAAACAGACTGTCTTTGCATCTGTCGCTACGTCTTTAGTTAGAGATTGTTTTGTCTGTCGAAAATTGCGAGGTGGGAAAATCTTAAGGAAGCGCCCAGTAAGGGAGCGACAACGCTATTTTGAAAACCAATATTATTGGTTTTCAATATAGCGATGTCGCTCCCCTACTGGGCGCTTACTTATACTTAAAAGGATGCCCCCGACATTTTGCTGGTCCGCAGTGCAAGCAACCTTAGAGCCATGTCATTAGTTTGGTAAAGTGGAGGCTGGTATGGCCACACAATTTCCACGTATGCCACAGATACCGTTTATTGCTGGTTTTACGCTTGGACAAACTTGGTCTGGCAGAGACACCTTTACAATGCGATGGTTTTAGCTGGCCATAACGAAAACGATTCGTCGGCTATTTTCAGCATTTGTTCCTTCACTTTATTGTCGGCAATAATTGTTTTTGAGGCAGTCATATTATCCAATAGACCATCTACAATACTATCTCCATATTTATTTAATCATTTATTTATTTTAAGATCTGCTGTGACTATGCAACATTGACCTATAGCCTAGATACAATATTTTATGAACTTTATAGTTGTTGTTTTTTTTAAAGCGTAAAGTCAGTGTGAAGAAACAAACCGTTAATTGTTCAATGTAATGTTGAATGTCACATTTGAAGTAAAGACTTTATTCTTTTCTTTATGGCAATAAAACATGTTCATTTTTGTTTTTTTTGGTGTTTTTTTCCCATTATTACTTGTCGCAATTGAAAAGATGGCCTTTCTTTATTAATTAAAGATGACTTTTTTGACACGTGACTTATAAGTATATGCGAAGCCTGTAGTCTGTGACGTAACTAACGTCATTTGCGCCAGGGCGGCTCATGGGACAGGCGAGAGGAAGGGGGGGGGGGGTCTAAATTTCCGCTTATTAAGATTTGGAGTTTTATTTGATTAGTATGGTAATATTTAAGATACTGTCAAGTTTGGCAGCCGATACAAACTTTGGCGCCCGGGGTGCCCCCCTGCCCCCCCTTGTCCCCCCCCCCGCTTTTTAGCTGTGGTTATGATTTATTAGTTGACTATTCGTTCGGGCCGGGGATTTAAGGTTATTTTATGTTTATGTTATATTATTTATTTGGCATTTTTCTGGCAAGAAAACTACACAGCAATACAAAAACAATTTAAATACAAGTAAATAAAATAAAAGAAATTGCTCTAGCTACTGTTTTCCTAAAGCTGTATTTTGTCTCAAGATAAGGCATATCAAACACTTCTAATCCTAATTCAACAAATACGCCTTGACATTACGGAACATGACTTAACCTTATACAATGATTTGTTGTTATATTTTGTTATGGAATGTAGCCTATTTATAGAAGCAATTCAAAGCCTTACGTGGTGAGGACAAAGTTTCGTTCTTTTTGCCACTATTGACATTCATCAAGTTTATTTATTAGAAATTGATTTACAATTCTAATGAGGTTTTAAAAAAATCAGATATAGCGTCTTAGTAAACATTGATAAAGATGAAGTTATTGAATCATAACGGTTTACAAATGTTTTTTAAGCTGTTGATTTCTTTTCCTGACAAGCTCAGGCAAACCATTCCATATTTAAATGCCGATCAGCTAGACCGAGCATTTCTATATGAATTCGTCCCGCGTTATTAGTAAATTAGCAAAGTGTGTCAAATTTTACCTGTTGCTATAATGGTGAAAATGTAAAACACTTTTGTATACGGAACCTCAAATGTTTATAAATAGTCATAGCCTCTTCTTATGATAAATTTATGACCTGACTTTTATCAGTGTTGTATGAAAGTAAAGTCACAGTGATAGACTGTGCGATCTATAAATGACAATCAACATGTTAAATAAATGTATGTTCGGTCCCTTTAATTTTGTAGTAGATTTATAATTTGTAATTAATTATAATAAAATCATTTTGAATATTTATGCTTGTTTTTTTTTTTGGTTGATTGTTATTCTTTCGTTCTATTGTTTTTATTTTAATTCGGAGTCTCATCGCTTGATTTATGTTTATGAACCCTTTACTTAAAGCAATAAATTATATTGCAAGGGAGATACCAATGAAAATCATCTTTAACTTTCCGTCGAATAGTTAAGTCCCTTGATTAGTACTAATGCAAAAAGAAAAAAATCATGTTTACAGAAGATTTGATATTTTTTTTATCCAACTCCTACTTTTTATTTATATTTTTTAAAATCGTCTGTTTTTATTTAGTAAGCCAAATTGATCATAGGGCTGGTGAAGCAGCGTTTACCAGTTTCTGTGGCCACGGCATGCTAGGGGACTGTGTGCCCAGCACAATACCTAGGCGCCTTTAATTTACCCAAACTAATGTAAAATTGTAGAAGATTTCCTTTTTTAGAAGGATCGTCTGTAATATATAAGATTATAGCTCAAATTAGGATTTAAATTGAAAGTTATATACAGCGGAAGTTTTAATGGCAAGTTTAGGACAGTGTTATAGGCTACGCACGGAAAGCACAACACATAAGCTCTAAAAATAGAGCAAGCGGCCCATCTTATTATAGTCCTAGGGTTGAATCATACATGCATCATGTTATAAAACGCTTTCTCACTGACTCGCACATACACACACACACACCTACTTTCAACACGTGTGTAACAGAGTCTGCCTTTTGTTTTGCTGGATTTAACCAGTAGCCTAACTATAGACTGCATGACACGATACCTTTGACTTGTTAGTCAGTCGAACAAAGTCTAGATTATTGGCGGTTGTGTTTAAGTTTTTCTTTTGATACATTTTTTTTTATTGAAACATCGATTTTATTTAATTTGCTAGATCTACTTGTCGCATTTTCATTTAAGTTTTTTTTTTTTTTTTAAAGTATAATAAGGTAGATAACAATCATAAAGAAGAGTTTTTCTTCGTATTTAAGTTCTTTTAAATGTCTTAATGCAGAAGAAACTTGTATTAAATAGATGGAATTTTATTTTATTTGTTAACTACCTTTCTCTTATTCTATTTGCTTTTTATTCTAATATTTCTGCTTACAAATAACAAGTCACTAAGTAGTTCGAACTGAAATAGAAGTAATGAAACCAATCAGATAACCTTTAGCCATTCGGAGCAAATTGTTAGCTAAACATTTCAACGAGTTAATGTTATAAACCATGACAAAAAAAAAATACGGACTCATTATTTGCATGTTTTGAAATGTTTACTTTTTAATAACCCATCGAATTTCTTCAACCAAGACAATAGAATAATATAAGCTCTCTATTTTCTGTGTATAGACGTGTATTTAGACTAAATAGTTTTGGTTCTAGGTTCTCCGTGATCTTTGAGATTCTGTTTAGTTGGCCAGGATCCAGCTGTTGTAGGCTGAGACTCTTGTGTAAACACTCGGCATGTCACCTAAACATAAAACAAATTATGTAGAAATAGCTTTAGTCAAATTTTACTTATCATGGTGTATATTTAAGTGAAATTAAATAGCCTATGTTTAATAACATCATTTACAATTGAATGGTCATTTGTCTGTCGTTTGTCAAATGGTTTGTATTAATCCGAAAATTCGCATGCTCCATCATAGAAGGCACATCACGTCGCATCGACCATATCACTCGGTCACAAGATATGGATAAAGAATCTGTTCGATGAGGATACTTCTTATCAATTTTTTTTTCTTGCATTTTTATTAGTGTTTTTAATAATGTTAAGTTTATGGTTTTCCTGGTTTTGCTCAGGCAACTCATTCTAAAGCGGATGCCACTTGAGAAGAAAGAGTACTTAGATGCATTTGTTTTCGCATCAGTTGACTATTAGCGACAGTTTAGTTTCTTTTTGTGCCAGTAATGCGTGTTTAATATCCCCAAACACGTGTTTCTTGTCTGACTTGACCTGTAGTTTGAGTTCTCACATTAAAGCCACGAATGTAAAGAAAACAAAATGACAAGACATGTCATCTTTAAGTCTTAAATGAATAACGTTGTTAAAAGCACCATCTCATTTAGCTAATTATGGGCGTTTTGGATGTTGGTTATGTAGAGTTCCCACATCCTTTAATGCCGGGGTGTGAAGGTGATTGTGAAATGCACAGTCTCTACTTACCACTGCAGGTAGCTATTCCCCAGGAGGTAATGCCTGCAAGCAGATTCTTGGTGGGCCCGCACATCATGGGGCCGCCACTGTCACCATTACAGGCGCTGGGGCGAGTGCCAGCGGGGTCTGAACATGAAAACAAAAAACAACATCATCGTCTTGAAGAGTCACCATCATCCTCATCACCTCTAATACACCACCATCCCTATCAATAATCACATCAAGACAAACAATAGCATGCGTATCACTAAATATTATCACCTTTACCAGCTACCTTATCATTGCCAATTCCACAGTGATCAGCTTATCATCGGTTGGTATCACCATTGATACCATGAATGTTGGTTTAACTTCATCTATATTTCTATAAATTTTGATGTGTTTGTCCTTTTCAAGTCCCATAGGTCAATATAACGACACGTCCCCTTATTGTAATATATGAGAATCCCCTTGTTACCCGGGTTTGACTCTCCTTAGTATACGTTTTTTTCTGTATTACAGTGTAGAATAAATGTTACCCCATGCAACGCCGGGCAATTTAGCTAGTACGCAAATATTTTAAAGTGAGCATTCGTTAAATAATGCAACTTATAAACACAAGCTTAAACACAAACTCACGAATTCCATAATGAGTCTTACTACTAGCTATGCGGTGCTCTACCTATGGACCACGTCCGTATTACCGGGAGCAGTCGAGAGTAAACGAGAGAAGACGAGGTTGGCAGGCCGAGCTTACCCGAGGACTCGAAGACGCAGATGTGGTTGTCGGTGATGACTTGCCCGTACCATATCCACTGATTGTAGCAGGCGCTCTTGGTGATCTTTGTGATGTAGGCCTTCTTCAGCTGATCGGCTACCGGCCCGCCGTTGACCTTGCGACCCCACCCGACGATGACGCACTCGCTGTTGGCGAAGGAGGATCCGACAGGAGCGAGGGTAGCTGGCTGTTTCATGATACAGAATAGACAAAAACAACAACTTGAGAATAAGAATTACAGGCTGTTTCTACAGGCTGTTATAGGGAGTATACAAAGTAGGGAATTTTTGTCTGAAAGGGGCTGTTTTATGACAGAGAATGGACAAGGCATGAAGAATGTAAATGGCAAGCTTTTTAATGATAGGGAATAGCCAATTATCGATTGAGCTATATAAATGATGTGACTAGCTTCATAGAACTTAGGCAGTTCATACGATATATGCAATTAAATGAATGTCTAATGGGTCTAAGTCAGGAGTCGGCAGCCTTTATATAATAGAGTGCCAAAGTAGGATTTCTAATTCATTCACAGTGCCAACAGCTTAAGAGTTATCATGCTCTAGTACTCATTGTTTCGTAGAAAAGGCAAACCGTTTTTCAAAGTTTATATTTTAAGTTTCGTATGTGGTTCAATTAGTTTTAGTATAATGGCTTGTTTTCGAATAATATATGATATAATTTAAAATTAGCCACATAAACTGGTTAGAATACGAAATCTTCTTACAAAAAAACAAAGCAACATCCTATTAGAATACGAAGTCTTACCAGGACGTCTAGCCCTACAAGTCTTACCAGGACGTCTAGTCTTACAAGTCTTACCTGGACGTCTAGTCCTACAAGTCTTAATTGGACGTCTAGTACTACAAGTCTTACTTGGACGTCTAGTACTACAAGTCTTACTTGGACGTCTAGTACTACAAGTCTTACTTGGACGTCTAGTACTACAAGTCTTACCTGGACGTCTAGTACTAAAAAGTCTTACCTGGACGTCTAGTACTAAAAAGTCTTACCTGGACGTCTAGTACTAAAAAGTCTTACCTGGACGTTGTTGTTATAGACAATAGCCCTGGCTGGCGTGATGAGCCCGATGTCGTTGGGGACTCCGTTACCGTTTCCATTGTAACCCTGATGTATGATATAGGAAGCGACGCTAATGGACTGCTCGTAGGCGTTCGCCGGAGACGACAGGCTAATGTGACCCACTTTGATACGTAGAGTGTTGACGTTCTGGCCTTGGAGGCAATGGGCGGCTGTGACCACCTGACAAAATTAATAATGAATAAGAAAACAACACCATTACAGTTTTTTCAGATGTACTTTATATATACCTGAGTTGTACTGAACACATACCTAAGAATAGCTTTATATATTCTATTTGAATTGCACTTTAGATCTATTTGAAATACACTTTAAATCTACTTCAGATAGATTTTACATAATACATGAGTTGAGAGATGTAATAAACTTTTATACATCACAGAATCTTGTCATTAATAACATAACTTGCAAGAATTCGTGTATAATTTGATGAGTTTTACCGATAAAAACGTACAATTGAATACAGGCCCATTGGATAATTATAAAACTTAGCGAATGACACCCTTAACCTATGAATAAGTTAACAGTATAAACTTATTCAACTAAAATTTAAAACAGAGGAGGCTGAACTTGTATTTGTTTCTCTAAACGAAATTCTGAAAGACAAAACATCTTTAATCTAGACAAATTTCCATTTAATAAGGAAATCTTATCTTAAGGGGAAAATGTGGAATATCAAGGAAAATTACTATTTATTACTATTGCTATTATTTTATATTTTCACAAGCCGCAAATAAAAGTGCATGTGTGAATTATATCATTTGTTAAAAGAAGGGCAATCCTTAGAAAATCGAGGCGCGAGCCACAATTGGCCCGCAAACCATCATGGTTTGCCCTCCAATGCTCTCCCGTGAAAACTTTGAAAAAAAGATTCTACTGCATACTTGACTACACGCAAAACAGCAATACCTAATGCTGTGCTAATGGAGGTCAGAGATCAGAGGTCACTCAACGCGAACCTACCTTCAGGTTGTCGAGAATCACGGCACCGCAGATATGGTTCCACCCGCTTGTTTCACTGAATTTCTGGAGTGACGCCATATAAGGGTGGTCGTAGATATTTGCCAACTCTCCATTGACGATTCTCGAGTCTATTTCAAAGTCTTCCTCTGCCAAAGCGGCGACTGTGAAAAAGAACAGGAAAAACAATACAATTAGCAATAATACCACGTGCAAAATGGTTTTCTTAATATTTGGAAGTAAATAGAGGTTATATTCCTGCACAAGGCAGGATGTTCTGCTATGTAGAACTTGCTACGATCTTCTGCACTTTCCTTAGAATTCGAAATGCCACAATAACGTCTGCAAAACGATTTTTGAAAAGTCTCAACCTATCATCTTCTGTGAGATTTCTGGACCTTACCAGTTTGGATATTATCAAAGTTAATTGCAACTAACTATAATCAAGGGCTTCGGTGGAGGTGTTGTATGGATATAAACATAGAAAAATGTTACCGAAGAGACAAACGAAGGTGGAGGTGTTGTATGGATATAAATATAGAAATATGTTACCGAAGAGACAAACGAAGGTGGAGGTGTTGTATGGATATAAATATAGAAATATGTTACCGAAGAGACAAACGAAGGTGGAGGTGTTGTATGGATATAAATATAGAAAAATGTTACCGAAGAGACAAACGAAGGTGGAGGTGTTGTATGGATATAAATATAGAAATATGTTACCGAAGAGACAAACGAAGGTGGAGGTGTTGTATGGATATAAATATAGAAATATGTTACCGAAGAGACAAACGAAGGTGGAGGTGTTGTATGGATATAAATATAGAAAAATGTTACCGAAGAGACAAACGAAGGTGGAGGTGTTGTATGGATATAAATATAGAAAAATGTTACCGAAGAGACAAACGAAAGCTGCAAGGAGTTTCATCTTGAAGTTTTGCCCTGACCACAAATGTCCAGTCAATAGGCGCGCGCCGTGTTTAAATATCACCTCAGGTCAGAGTGTCGCGGAGAGAGAGAGAGTTTAGAGAAACACTTCACGGTCTACACCAAGTCACGAAATGTTGCACCAACATACAATTGAGTTGTAATTAATGATTACACAGGTGTTTGGTTCAGCGTACTTATCTTTATAGATACCTTCATATATGGTGGTTGTAACATTGGGAGGAAATTAATGGCTTGTCAAAGACAAGTGTTTATGCGTGTCCTGAGATAAGGGGGGCCGCATGCTTATTTTATTATACCCAAACAATAAGCCATTGATCAAATTTTTAATTGTAAACTTTTGCACCTGAGAAAAGATTAAATATATTAGCAACAGTTGCTTTTTTTCACCTGCCCACGTTGAGCGAGGACATAGTGTGGCTAACACAGTATCGATCTCAGCAACCTCCCACCCCACCCCCAAGAAGACTATTGCGTCCTACGCTCATCCGTGGTTTGAGTCTAGTCCGGCATTTCTATTAGTGCCTTAAATGATGTTAAGTTACTGGTTTTCTTGTTGTTGTTTTTTCACGCAGCCCATTCCATGTCCAAATGCCACTCGGCAAGTTTGAATACTTATAATATGCATTCATGTCTTTTACTTTACTTTTTTTTAAATTTGCAATTTAAATTTTGTTTTAATTCCAATGTTGTCGAGTTGGACAACAACAACACCTACTGGACTAGTGCTTAGATTGAATTTATCTACCAACATTTATGTTCTAAGTTTCAACCCTTTATAAATAATTACTTATAGAGAATGAAGTGAAAACGTTTACTTATATAACAAACAACAAAAAAAGACTAAAATTTTATTAAACACTACATAGACCTATGCTAAATTTTATCTTAGGCCTATATAATACAGACACTCCTTCATTAAAGAAGATTTTTGCGGCCTACGCTTATCCGTGGTCTGCGTGTAGTCTTGCATTTTTATTAGTGTTTTAAATGATGTCAAGTTACTGGTTTTTCTGGTTTGTTCAGGCAACCCATTCCATGCCCGAATGCCACTCAGAATAAAGAGTACTTATATGCATTTGTTCTCACATAAGGAATAAGTAAAGTGTTTTTTGTCTTTATGTTTATCTGAGCATTGCAACAGGTTGTTATTAAGTTGTATTTCTAAATTAGAGTTTAATGCCTTATGTATTATTACTACTTTACTCTTTGCCCCTTCTGTTCTCTAGTGTTTCTACGGGTTTAGTGATTCAACTATTGGTGTTACTCTTTTCAAAAGCTACAACAATTTCAGAAAAGAGCCAGTAGAATCATTAAAAATGAATATTTACAACTGACATGCGCAACACCAATAGTTTAAAAAAAAACTCGATTGCAGTGCTTCTCAAAAAATGTTCTGATGGATCGGCAAAACGTTTTTTTTAATGTGAGCATGGTGCTGCATATCCACGGATCCTCAGGGCCGGATTTAGACTTGATGGGGCCCTAAGCTATTTGAGATATGGGGCCCTTTATAAGTCCAGAATTATATTTTAGTGCAAAATATGATTTTCGGATACATAGAGGGTTAAACTGAAATACAATTAAGAAGTATTGTCTATAGTTAGTGAAATAATACATTTTTTTTTACATTTTTATTAATAACAAACTTAAAATGCAAACTCTGGTAAAAAGAAACAAAAAATCTTTTAAAAGGAATAATTTACAAAGACTTACTATCTAAAATATTTTCCTTCTTGCTATTGCCAGAGCAAAGTCAATGATGACATCATCAAATGATGTCACTTTCTATGCACATGAGACTGAGGGAACATAATTTATCTTGAGTCATTGTTCTAAATTAATTTTTTATCCTCTTCAAGTGAGAAAAAAAGATCTTTCTCCAGAGCAATTTGCAACCATCATACTAAGAAACACTTAAAATCGCTTCTACATTAGGGAATGCTGATTGGACACGATCAATAAATATTACCCTGAACCATAGGCTTGACTATGTCTAACATATTGATGAAAATTCTTGACTTCTCCAACAAGATTCATTTCCACATCTTCAGGGTATGTTTGGCATAAAGCACTAATTCCTTCACGAATCTCTTCTTCCGTAGCTTCTAATTTGTTTAAGAATGAAACATTTTTCGCAGCATCATTTTATACTGAGGCTTTCTGTTCCTGACTTGACTCTAATGCATCCATCACTGGTATAAATATTTTTATTCCGAACTTGTCTCTTGGCTCAAGGTTCTCTAAAGCATCATCTTCATCATCGTTGATACGCCTTCTTCTATATCTGCTTTTCTTGTAATCAACATTAGACAATTTTTCCTTTGCTTTTCTTTTCAAAATGATCAAACATATCCCTGGAACCTTTAACAAAATCCGCAAGTGAAGCGTATAATTTCCTACATATTTCTAGACTAATTTGGGGGTCTTGCACTGATTGACTAGTCTTGTGAAATTCATCCAGCAAGTAATTCCACAAATATAACATTACCATACATTCAAACTCCTCCATTTTATTCAAAATGTTTATGGCTTGATTTCTTGTTTCGCCTTTCTCTGTAATGCAGCAATTATTTCATCATAACTATCAAGTAAGCTTATTGCACTTGTGGCCATTGAATGTGCTTCCCATCTAGTCTTTGACAAAGACTTTGGAAATTTTAAATCATCTTTGAAGAATGACAACAGTACTGCCCATCTATGTGTAGATGATGAAAAAATAAATATATTTCTTTAAAAATTCCCCAAAAGTTTATTGCTGTTCTACCAACAAGATTCAGGGATTGACCAAAACATTGAATATACATAGCATACTTGTTAATCTTCAATATTATTTCTTGCATTCCCTTGTATTTGCCAGACATATTGGCATCATTATCATATGACTGGCCTCAACACTTACTAAAATCTTTTTTGCA
This sequence comes from Anisus vortex, assembly GCA_949126835.1. Lineage (NCBI taxonomy): Eukaryota > Metazoa > Mollusca > Gastropoda > Planorbidae > Anisus > Anisus vortex. The sequence continues at coordinate 52,549,688 of OX421493.1, forward strand.
TTCACTTGTAAGGTAGTTGTGCACCATCTTATACATACTTTCCCCTGTGTGGCAACCTATCTCAGGGAAAGTTAGAAAACGTTTAATAGGGACCCCATCATCTGGTGAAACATACGAACATACCTCACAATAATTTGAATAACTGTGGGCTGATCAATATGGGGCCGGTCCTGAGTGGAATCTACAGAGAGACTGAAGTACCCTGTAGTTCTTAAATCATCTTTATACTTAAGCCGTTAAATGTGATTTTGCCTTAATGTAATCGAATATACAGTCACAACGTTAATTCAGTTGCATTCGCGAAAATACTATGAAGAAATCAATACCAATTATATTCGTTGTCAATTTGGCAATGAAAAAGTTTAGTCTTGTTGAAAATATTTTCGAAAAATGCTGCTTTTTTTAACTAATCAAAGTCATAGGCCTAAAACGAAACATAGTCAATTATTTAGGTCAATGGCAGCATTTAAAAGTATTTTTTTAATTTTGTAGGCCTTAACATCTTTGTTATTCGTTTTAAAAAGGGGGCCATTCAGGTTATACAAGCTAAATAGTAGAAACCAGGATTGTGTGGGCCTTTGTTGGACTGGAGCGCTTAAAATTGTAAGGGAATAAATGAATTTTATATTAAATTTTCAACGAAAGAATGGGGATGTTACTAAAAAATTTCTTTTTGTAATGTGTGGGGGGCCCTGTTCCAATGGAACATGTGGAACATGCCTAAATACGCCACTAGTAGAAACTTAGAGATGTCAAGTGCTATCGATAATAGATATATCGGTATCCACCTTCTAAAACAAACGCTAAAAAGAAAAAACTAAAACACATTATTTTTAAAACTACACAATTTTATCTTATTTTAAATATTTTTGAAAACAATTTGGTGAAGAGTATGGGATGTTCCGGACGTGCGGCATTGGGACAAATAATGCTGCAGTATATTTAAGTATATTATGACAATTGCTCACTCGGACAATTTTTTTGGGGGGCCCCCAAATCAGTGGGGGCCCTAAGCTATAGCTTGTCTAGCTTATAGGTAAATCCGGCCCTGCGGATCCTGTATTGTCTGTCTAGTGTCCAGGATCTTGTTTAATTATAATAGTAACCCAAGCCACTCGATGTTTGTTGCAAAGAAGAATGTTATGCTTGAACTTATGTACAAATATTAACAACTTCATCGGTAGCTTATCTTCTTATCTTATACATTACAGACGCTCCTTCTATAAAGAAGATTATTGCGTCCTACGCTCATCCGTGGTCCGAGTCTAGTCTTGCATTTTTATTAATGTTTTAAATGATGTCAGGTTATTGGTTTTCCTGGTTTGTTCAGGCAACCCATTCCATGCCCGAATGCCACTCGGGAAGAAAGAGTACTTATATGCATTTGTTCTCGCATAAGGGACAAGGAAGGTGTTTTTGTCTTTATGTTTATCTGAGCTTTGCAACAGATTGTTATTGGGTTGTATTTCTAAATTAGAGTTTAATGCCTTATGTATTATTACTACTTTACTCTTTGCCCTTCTGTCCTCTAGTGTTTCTAGGTTTAGTGATTTGACTAATGGTGTTACTCTTGTCAATTGGGAATATTCACTAGTTATAAACCTTGCAGCTCTTTTTTGAATTTGTTCTAATTTTTTAATGTTTTCTTTAGTTGATGGGTCCCATACAGATCCTGCATATTCTAGTATAGGCCTAACTAATGTGAGATAGCATTTTAGTTTTATATTCTTATTACATTTGTAAAAGTTCCTTTTTATGAATCCTAATGTTTTGTTTGATTTTTTAATTACTTCATCAATGTGAGGGTTCCAAGATAACTTATCATTTATTATTACTCCTAGATACTTAGCATTGCTAGTTTGAGTTAGTTCTTTACCATGAATGAAGTAGTTTGTTATTATTTGTTTCTTTTTCTTGGATACCCTTATTAGTTGGCATTTTTCTGGGTGAAAAGACATACTCCAGTTTGATTCCCATTTTTGTAGTTCATCTAGGTCTTTTTGTAAAAGTTCACTATCTTTTCCTGTCTTTATTATTCTATAAATTATGCAATCATCAGCAAATAATCTTACTTTTGTGCCTGTGTTGATGCAATTTGGCAGATCATTAATGTAAATTAGAAATAGTAGGGGCCCTAGAACAGTTCCTTGTGGAACTCCTGAGTTTACTGTTATTGGTGATGACTTAGAGCCATTTATTATCACTGTTTGTTCTCTGCCTATAAGAAAGTCCTGAATCCACTGATGTAAGGGACCAGAGATGCCAAAGTATTTAAGTTTTTTAAGAAGACTAGAATGATGAACTTTATCAAATGCTTTTGAAAAATCTAGTAATATAGCATCAATTTGGTTGTTATTATCTAATCCCTTAGACAAGTCATCTATTAAGCCTATCAATTGAGTCTCACATGATCTATTTTTCCTGAAGCCATGTTGGTGTGGGCACAGTGCATTTAGTTTGTCTAGATGATTTACTATACTACTATATATTATATGTTCTAGTAATTTACATGTTATGCTTGTTAGAGAAACAGGTCTATAATTTCCGGGGTCAGATTTATCTCCTTTTTTGAAAAGGGGGGTTACATTGGCTAATTTCCAATCTTTGGGCACTTTGCCCTGGTTTAGAGAGGTCTGAAAAAGTATTTTAAAGATTGGAGATATTTCATTAGTTAGTTCTTTAAGCAGTCTTGCTGGTATTTCATCTGGACCAGAAGCTTTGTTTACTTTTAAGTTGGTTAGGAGTTGTTTAATGCCTTTTTCATCTACATTTATATTTCCTATCTCTTCTAGTTTGTTTAAATTTATGAATATTTCTTTGTCACCTGGATTTGAAAAAGATGATGCAAAGTGTGTGTTTAGGATATTAGTTTTAGTTTCATTATCATTATAAGTTTTGTTGTTTTGGCCTTTTAGTGGAGCTATGCCTGTAGTGTCCATTTTTCTTGATTTAATGTAGGACCATAAGTTTTTATTATTATCTTTAGAAATTACATTGTTTACATATTCATTCTGCAGCTGTCTGCTTAGTTTCTGAGTTAAATGTTTAATTTTTAGGTATTTTTTATGTAGTCTAATTGAATTAGTTGCCTTAAACTTTTTGAATAGATTTTCTTTTTGTTTACACAGTTTCTTTAGTTTAGTGTTAAACCAACATTTGTTAATTTTATTTGATGTTTGTTTTGTTGGCACAGAGTCAGCCATTATTGCTTTTAAGTTGGTTTTTATAAATTGCCAAATATCTTCAACTGGACTATCTATATTGTATTTAGTAAGAAAATTGGTTTGGAATTTTATTGCTGCTTGATGTAGTTCTGTTGTGTTACATTTATTCCAGAGATAAATTATTCTTTTAGGTTTCTTGCTAATTTGGATTTTTATTTTGTTATTTACTCTGACAATATCATGATCTGAAAGTCCAGGGATTATTTCATAATCTAATACTAGTCCTGGTCTGTTCGTTAAAAATAAATCTAGTATATTATGGTTTCTTAGGAGAAACAACAACAAATCGAATGGTATTAATATGTACATATATAGATTTTGGTCCAATAAGTACTAGAAATGGATTTTCCCGAAGCTTTCCAAATTCAAAAGAAAATGCATACTAAAAGGTCGAAGAATTTACGAGAAATCATAATTGTATTACTTACTTTACTTACTTACTTACGTCCGTCAACCCTTTACGGAGTATGTGCCACCAACAACAGTTCTCCAGATTCTCCTATCCTGGGCCATCCTCTCTAGCTGGTTCCAGCTGAAACCCATCTTGGTGGTTTCGGCTTGCAGGTCAAGCCTCCTTGTGTTTCTTGGGCGGCATAATTGTATTACTTCATAATAAATAAATCTACACCTACTCTCTACACCAAAATCGAATGTTAATAAACAACTCCACATGAACAATCTCAAAAACAATATAGACACTATTATGACATGATAGACATATAAAACAATGATCAATGTCATTCATTAAACACATCTTATCTTATAGGTAACAGACGCTCCTTGGAACTTTAAAATATATAAAAATAGTAAAATGCGTACAGTGACATTTGAAGCATCTCAAACATCTCAAATTTAGCAACAGTTAAAATACAACTTTCAGCATGGTAATGATTATTGAAATCACTGATGCTATTACTTCGAGTACTATCCATGTAAAATTACAACGCTTGCTGTTGCTAATGCTACATCTAAATTAAAATGTCTCGTCATGCTATGAAATTAAAACTAAAGTAGTTAACTTAATTGTTCAAGTTTCTTAAGGACCTAACAATAACCTAGTAATAAATCTTATCTTATATATTACAGACGCTCCTTCTATAAAGAAGATTATTGCGTCTAGTTTTGCATTCATACTCCCTTTCTCTTAACTTGCGCTGTCTGCTTGCTTGTCTGGTTGTCTGGTTGTCTGGTTGTCTGTAATCTTGCAAAACTTTGCATCGATTTTTCGACCACTTCCCGTCGTCCAATCGAGCTGAAACTTGGGCAGCAGACTTGTCCCGACTAACAATACTGTTACGTCTACAATCCCCTTGTGCCAGAGCCGTGTAGATATCGTTAATAATTCTCGTTGGTCCTAGGGTAGACTTTAGTTATTATTATTTATGTTTCAGTATTACACGAACTATCCTTATGGTCCTGGGCACAAACTCAGGATTTGCGTTCTAACAGTTCCTTTCCTTGACGTTAGAGTAGTAAATATATATTATAGTATTGTAAACAACACAATAGAATAGTAACTTGACGAGGAAGCTTAAGTGTAAATGTTGTTGATAATTTAATTCAAGTGATATGTTCCAATATATACAATATGAAGATTATGTACAGTTAGAATAAAATAGTGCAAACACAAGCGTCCTCAAAAGAAATTATATCGAAACTAACTGCCTTTTAGATAAACAAATCATTAAATACTATTAAAGTGGTGCGGGGGACAGACCTATTACTAGGAGGGGTGAAAATAATGGTATGATTACAAAACTTATAATAAAAATGATAGGAACTCCCCCATGCAGAAATAATAAGCCATTCCTAGCCACTCCGAGATTTTAAGGTCAACACGGAATCCAAAATTACCAAGAATCTTTCGCCTTCGTACTAAAAGTCAAGGAAATGAAAACATAAGCCCCGCCCACAAAATCTTGTGTAAGGAGAAAAAAAGAGAGGGGAATAAGCATTGTGTGTTACAATACTTGGAAACCACCAATATATGACAATACATTCTATCAAATTTTCAGCATCATAGCCTTTGGAATAGTCACGAATTCCTTCGACCAATTTGCGAATCGAAGAAAATATTTTACGTAAAACATGGCTGCCTTTGACGGAAGTAAAAAAAATTTTCGGATACGTTCGTTATTACGAAATAAATAGAATGAAAACGACACAATGTAGCCGAAACAAAGCGAGTTATCTTTTTATGTTTTTTTGCGGGCCAAAGCTAGAAAAAAAGGATGCGCACCATTTTTGTGTCGAAATTCATAAGGTATGATATCACTTATATTTTTTTTAATCTATCAAAATATAAATTAAATATAAACTTAGTTTACAAAGAAAGGGAGTATAATAAAAAAACTTTGTTTTTATGGGTTAGTTTACTATAAGAGTTTTAAATGATGTTAAGCTACTAGTTTTCCTGGTTTGTTCAGGAAAATGTTTTTGTCCTTATGTTTATCTGAGCATTGCAACAGGTTTCTATTGGATTGTATTTCTAAATTCAAGTTAAATGCCTTACAAATTTGTATTACTTTACTTGTTGCCCTTCTGTACTATAGTGGCGATCGTTGTCATATATAGATTATATAGGCCTTTTGTAAAAGAGGTATATGAAAGCGTTCAAATCCAAACATGTTAATCACTTGATCTGCTTAGGCAAACGATGCTGAAACCAAATCATGTAGTCATAATATATTGTTCTTAACGAACTATCCAAAAAATGTTTCAAAAATTTTTTTTACAAATTATTCTTGAAGGAAACAGTTTAGTAAGTTTTCTAGTAACATAGAATACTGTAGTTTGATGCAAGAAAGAACAAATGCGCTAAAAATGGACAAATAAGAGCACAGAACACGACTACAATGACTGATACTGCTACCGCACAGAACACGACTACAATGACTGATACTGCTACCGCACAGAACACGACTACAATGACTGATACTGCTACCGCACAGAACACGACTACAATGACTGATACTGCTACCGCACAGAACACGACTACAATGACTGATACTGCTACCGCACAGAACACGACTACAATGACTGATACTGCTACCGCACAGAACACGACTACAATGACTGATACTGCTACCGCACAGAACACGACTACAATGACTGATACTGCTACCGCACAGAACACGACTACAATGACTGATACTGCTACCGCACAGAACACGACTACAATGACTCATACTGCTACCGCACAGAACACGACTACAATGACTGATACTGCTACCGCACAGAACACGACTACAATGACTCATACTGCTACCGCACAGAACACGACTACAATGACTGATACTGCTACCGCACAGAACACGACTACAATGACTGATACTGCTACCGCATAGAACACAACTACAATGACTCATACTGCTACCGCACAGAACACGACTACAATGACTCATACTGCTACCGCACAGAACACGACTACAATGACTGATACTGCTACCGCACTGAACACGACTACAATGACTCATACTGCTACCGCACAGAACACGACTACAATGACTGATACTGCTACCGCACAGAACACGACTACAATGACTGATACTGCTACCGCACAGAACCACGACTACAATGACTCATACTGCTACCGCACAGAACACGACTACAATGACTGATACTGCTACCGCACAGAACACGACTACAATGACTCATACTGCTACCGCACAGAACACGACTACAATGACTGATACTGCTACCGCACTGAACACGACTACAATGACTGATACTGCTACCGCACAGAACACGACTACAATGACTGATACTGCTACCGCACAGAACACGACTACAATGACTGATACTGCTACCGCACAGAACCACGACTACAATGACTGATACTGCTACCGCACAGAACCACGACTACAATGACTCATACTGCTACCGCACAGAACACGACTACAATGACTGATACTGCTACCGCACAGAACACGACTACAATGACTCATACTGCTACCGCACAGAACACGACTACAATGACTGATACTGCTACCGCACTGAACACGACTACAATGACTGATACTGCTACCGCACTGAACACGACTACAATGACGCATACTGCTACCGCACAGAACAAGACTACAATGACTGATACTGCTACCGCACAGAACACGACTACAATGACTGATACTGCTACCGCACTGAACACGACTACAATGACTGATACTGCTACCACACAGAACACGACTACAATGACTGCTACTGCTACCGCACAGAACACGACTACAATGACTGATACTGCTACCGCACAGAACCACGACTACAATGACTCATACTGCTACCGCACAGAACACGACTACAATGACTCATACTGCTACCGCACAGAACACGACTACAATGACTCATACTGCTACCGCACAGAACACGACTACAATGACTGATACTGCTACCGCACAGAACACGACTACAATGACTGATACTGCTACCGCACAGAACACGACTACAATGACTGATACTGCTACCGCACAGAACACGACTACAATGACTGATACTGCTACCGCACAGAACACGACTACAATGACTGATACTGCTACCGCACAGAACACGACTACAATGACTGATACTGCTACCGCACAGAACACGACTACAATGACTGATACTGCTACCGCACAGAACACGACTACAATGACTGATACTGCTACCGCACAGAACACGACTACAATGACTCATACTGCTACCGCACAGAACACGACTACAATGACTGATACTGCTACCGCACAGAACACGACTACAATGACTCATACTGCTACCGCACAGAACACGACTACAATGACTGATACTGCTACCGCACAGAACACGACTACAATGACTGATACTGTTACCGCATAGAACACAACTACAATGACTCATACTGCTACCGCACAGAACACGACTACAATGACTCATACTGCTACCGCACAGAACACGACTACAATGACTGATACTGCTACCGCATAGAACACGACTACAATGACTGATACTGCTACCGCACAGAACACGACTACAATGACTCATACTGCTACCGCACAGAACACGACTACAATGACTGATACTGCTACCGCACAGAACACGACTACAATGACTCATACTGCTACCGCATAGAACACGACTACAATGACTCATACTGCTACCGCATAGAACACGACTACAATGACTCATACTGCTACCGCACAGAACACGACTACAATGACTCATACTGCTACCGCACTGAACACGACTACAATGACTCATACTGCTACCGCACAGAACACGACTACAATGACTGATACTGCTACCGCACAGAACACGACTACAATGACTGATACTGCTACCGCACAGAACCACGACTACAATGACTCATACTGCTACCGCACAGAACACGACTACAATGACTGATACTGCTACCGCACAGAACACGACTACAATGACTCATACTGCTACCGCACAGAACACGACTACAATGACTGATACTGCTACCGCACTGAACACGACTACAATGACTGATACTGCTACCGCACTGAACACGACTACAATGACGCATACTGCTACCGCACAGAACAAGACTACAATGACTGATACTGCTACCGCACAGAACACGACTACAATGACTGATACTGCTACCGCACTGAACACGACTACAATGACTGATACTGCTACCACACAGAACACGACTACAATGACTGCTACTGCTACCGCACAGAACACGACTACAATGACTGATACTGCTACCGCACAGAACCACGACTACAATGACTCATACTGCTACCGCACAGAACATGACTACAATGACTCATACTGCTACCGCACAGAACACGACTACAATGACTCATACTGCTACCGCACAGAACACGACTACAATGACTCATACTGCTACCGCACAGAACACGACTACAATGACTCATACTGCTACCGCACAGAACACGACTACAATGACTCATACTGCTACCGCACAGAACACGACTACAATGACTCATACTGCTACCGCACAGAACACGACTACAATGACTCATACTGCTACCGCACAGAACACGACTACAATGACTCATACTGCTACCGCATAGAACACGACTACAATGACTGATACTGCTACCGCACAGAACACGACTACAATGACTGATACTGCTACCGCACAGAACACGACTACAATGACTGATACTGCTACCGCACAGAACACGACTACAATGACTGATACTGCTACCGCACAGAACACGACTACAATGACTGATACTGCTACCGCACAGAACACGACTACAATGACTGATACTGCTACCGCACAGAACACGACTACAATGACTGATACTGCTACCGCACAGAACACGACTACAATGACTGATACTGCTACCGCACAGAAAACGACTACAATGACTCATACTGCTACCGCACAGAACACGACTACAATGACTGATACTGCTACCGCACAGAACACGACTACAATGACTCATACTGCTACCGCACAGAACACGACTACAATGACTGATACTGCTACCGCACAGAACACGACTACAATGACTGATACTGCTACCGCATAGAACACAACTACAATGACTCATACTGCTACCGCACAGAACACGACTACAATGACTCATACTGCTACCGCACAGAACACGACTACAATGACTGATACTGCTACCGCACTGAACACGACTACAATGACTCATACTGCTACCGCACAGAACACGACTACAATGACTGATACTGCTACCGCACAGAACACGACTACAATGACTGATACTGCTACCGCACAGAACCACGACTACAATGACTCATACTGCTACCGCACAGAACACGACTACAATGACTGATACTGCTACCGCACAGAACACGACTACAATGACTCATACTGCTACCGCACAGAACACGACTACAATGACTGATACTGCTACCGCACTGAACACGACTACAATGACTGATACTGCTACCGCACAGAACACGACTACAATGACTGATACTGCTACCGCACAGAACACGACTACAATGACTGATACTGCTACCGCACAGAACCACGACTACAATGACTGATACTGCTACCGCACAGAACCACGACTACAATGACTCATACTGCTACCGCACAGAACACGACTACAATGACTGATACTGCTACCGCAAAGAACACGACTACAATGACTCATACTGCTACCGCACAGAACACGACTACAATGACTGATACTGCTACCGCACTGAACACGACTACAATGACTGATACTGCTACCGCACTGAACACGACTACAATGACGCATACTGCTACCGCACAGAACAAGACTACAATGACTGATACTGCTACCGCACAGAACACGACTACAATGACTGATACTGCTACCGCACTGAACACGACTACAATGACTGATACTGCTACCACACAGAACACGACTACAATGACTGCTACTGCTACCGCACAGAACACGACTACAATGACTGATACTGCTACCGCACAGAACCACGACTACAATGACTCATACTGCTACCGCACAGAACACGACTACAATGACTCATACTGCTACCGCACAGAACACGACTACAATGACTCATACTGCTACCGCACAGAACACGACTACAATGACTGATACTGCTACCGCACAGAACACGACTACAATGACTGATACTGCTACCGCACAGAACACGACTACAATGACTGATACTGCTACCGCACAGAACACGACTACAATGACTGATACTGCTACCGCACAGAACACGACTACAATGACTGATACTGCTACCGCACAGAACACGACTACAATGACTGATACTGCTACCGCACAGAACACGACTACAATGACTGATACTGCTACCGCACAGAACACGACTACAATGACTGATACTGCTACCGCACAGAACACGACTACAATGACTCATACTGCTACCGCACAGAACACGACTACAATGACTGATACTGCTACCGCACAGAACACGACTACAATGACTCATACTGCTACCGCACAGAACACGACTACAATGACTGATACTGCTACCGCACAGAACACGACTACAATGACTGATACTGTTACCGCATAGAACACAACTACAATGACTCATACTGCTACCGCACAGAACACGACTACAATGACTCATACTGCTACCGCACAGAACACGACTACAATGACTGATACTGCTACCGCATAGAACACGACTACAATGACTGATACTGCTACCGCACAGAACACGACTACAATGACTCATACTGCTACCGCACAGAACACGACTACAATGACTGATACTGCTACCGCACAGAACACGACTACAATGACTCATACTGCTACCGCATAGAACACGACTACAATGACTCATACTGCTACCGCATAGAACACGACTACAATGACTCATACTGCTACCGCACAGAACACGACTACAATGACTCATACTGCTACCGCACAGAACACGACTACAATGACTGATACTGCTACCGCACAGAACACGACTACAATGACTCATACTGCTACCGCACAGAACCACGACTACAATGACTCATACTGCTACCGCACAGAACACGACTACAATGACTGATACTGCTACCGCACAGAACACGACTACAATGACTCATACTGCTACCGCACAGAACACGACTACAATGACTGATACTGCTACCGCACTGAACACGACTACAATGACTGATACTGCTACCGCACTGAACACGACTACAATGACGCATACTGCTACCGCACAGAACAAGACTACAATGACTGATACTGCTACCGCACAGAACACGACTACAATGACTGATACTGCTACCGCACTGAACACGACTACAATGACTGATACTGCTACCACACAGAACACGACTACAATGACTGCTACTGCTACCGCACAGAACACGACTACAATGACTGATACTGCTACCGCACAGAACCACGACTACAATGACTCATACTGCTACCGCACAGAACACGACTACAATGACTCATACTGCTACCGCACAGAACACGACTACAATGACTCATACTGCTACCGCACAGAACACGACTACAATGACTCATACTGCTACCGCACAGAACACGACTACAATGACTCATACTGCTACCGCACAGAACACGACTACAATGACTCATACTGCTACCGCACAGAACACGACTACAATGACTCATACTGCTACCGCACAGAACACGACTACAATGACTCATACTGCTACCGCACAGAACACGACTACAATGACTCATACTGCTACCGCACAGAACACGACTACAATGACTGATACTGCTACCGCACATAACACGACTACAATAACTCATACTGCTACCGCACAGAACACGACTACAATGACTCATACTGCTACCGCACAGAACACGACTACAATGACTCATACTGCTACCGCACAGAACACGACTACAATGACTCATACTGCTACCGCACAGAACACGACTACAATGACTATTACTGCTACCGCACAGAACACGACTACAATGACTAATACTGCTACCGCACAGAACACGACTACAATGACTGATACTGCTACCGCACAGAACACGACTACAGTGACTGATACTGCTATCGCACAGAACACGACTACAGTGACTGATACTGCTACCGCACAGAACACGACTACAATGACTGATACTGCTACCGCACAGAACACGACTACAATGACTGATACTGCTACTGCACAGAACACTACTACAATGACTGATACTGCTACCGCACAGAACACGACTACAATGACTGATACTGCTACCGCACAGAACACGACTACAATGACTGATACTTCTACCGCACAGAACACGAATACAATGACTCATACTGCTACCGCACAGAACACGACTACAATGACTCATACTGCTACCGCACAGAACACGACTACAATGACTCATACTGCTACCGCACAGAACACGACTACAATGACTCATACTGCTACCGCACAGAACACGACTACAATGACTCATACTGCTACCGCACAGAACACGACTACAATGACTCATACTGCTACCGCACAGAACACGACTAAAATGACTCATACTGCTGCCGCATAGAACACGACTACAATGACTCATACTGCTACCGCACAGAACACGACTACAATGACTGATACTGCTACCGCACATAACACGACTACAATAACTCATACTGCTACCGCACAGAACACGACTACAATGACTCATACTGCTACCGCATAGAACACGACTACAATGACTCATACTGCTACCGCACAGAACACGACTACAATGACTCATTCTGCTACTATAACATTTCCCGACAAGCCCACAAATTATCTTCAGACTCAAGACCGGGCATAACAGACTAAATCAAAACAAGATATGTTCCGAAGGCTTGGCATTGGAACCAGTGAAGATTGCCCATGTGGGATGTCTCCTGAGATCAGAGAACAAGCCTGCTCCAAGCCTGCCCTCTTTATGAAACAGCTCGCAACAGATTCTGGCCGCTGATGACCTCCACAAACACCAAACTGTATGGAAAAGAGACAGACCTGGAAACCCACCGCGCAATTCACTATAGCTATAGGTCTTGTTGTTTGAACCCCTCCATTGATATTGAGAACGAAGAAGAAGAATATCTGCTAGCAGGCATTCTTATCCAGCTTTATATCAACGCGAACGACTTCACCAGCGGGTACACCACGTCGCATCGACGTGAAAAATACGAGGAAACCAGGAAAACACATGGAAACTAAGTTTTTTCCCCGTCGATATGACGTGGTGTGACCGCTGGGTTATTTCGTTGCAGACGCAGTATATTCTGAACTATAAGAGTCTACTAAAAACGACATGATAAAAAGGCATGTATCATTCTTGACATATTAAAGGTGCGATGTTGATATTTGTTTGATTGTAATAATGCTTTTCGCGTCATTATTTTTCTTATCTTTGTTTTTTGTTTTTTTCAGACGCTCCTTCTGTACAGAAGATTATTGCGTCCTACACTTATTTCGTGGTTTGAGTCAAGTCTTAGTGAGTTTGATTAAGATTCGGTATTTTCAGCTGTAGTAAAAACTAGCTCTAAATTCTGCGGGCCGCGGTAATTCGTGGCGCACATCATTTTAAGCCGATAAGTCAACTTTTTTTTTTTAAGAAAAGCACTAGTCTATAATTACTAACTTTCTTTCCAAACTTTTCACATATTCATAAGAGCGTTATGACTTCATAAAATAAATCTAACATATAGCGCTGCCAACAAACATAATGTAAGCTTAGAACGCATTTAACATTAGCAAACAAACAACCAAGAACACGGACATAATTTTCTAGGCTAATAAATATAAAAGCTAATTAATAATTATAAACTTTTCAAACATAGGACCAAGCAAATACATGTAGCAAACAGTTAACTCTTGGAGCTATTTTATCATAGGCCGAATGGTTTTTAGCACGTGAATGAGGGGGTGGCGGAGTACGGGGGGGGGGGAGGGGGTTGAAATGCTATTTAGAGTTTAAGGAAATAAAGTGTGTGGGCGGGCGTGGGTGTGCGTGGGTGTTCGCATATGTGTAGGCGTGAATGGCTGGAGGGCCACGCACGATTTTTCTCGATACAAAAACCACCCGCGGAAGGAGAGAGAAATTAATGTCAGGTGTGAGAAGGCGATAGATTGGTCAGTTGATAGCATGGCTTGGTAGAGTGCAAATCTTCGTTTATGGTGGAAATATATTTGAGCTTTGTTTGACATTGAAACTTTATGTTTACAAGTAAAGAATTAACTGGACTTGCATTCTATTCTCAACGAATGTTTTCTCGAGTGAATATTTTAAATTTCTTTGCTGCAACTTGCCATCACACAGCGCTTAATACTTCAACACTGGCTTCTCCACCGAATAGTCAAACATTAACCGACCAAATATAAAAGTAAAAGAGTTGGATCTACAAAAAATGTTTAACGAAGGTAAATATTAAAAAATAATATGTTTTTTAAGTTCTATTTAAAACGTGACGATTGAACTTGTTTGCATGATTAGAATGGGAAGTTTATTCCCATATTTTGGTTCCAGATAATGAGAAGACTCTATGGGCAACGGTCATGAAAAAAAAAACAGGACGCCTCCAAAAGTGAGGAGTCTGCAGAACGATGTGTACTTTGTGGAACATAGGGTTTGATTAGTTTCTTGAAATAGGACGGCATTTCGTTGTTATGTAGTAGGCACTGATGGCAAAGTAGCGCCACTTTGTATTCAATTCCGGCTCTCATAGGGAGGCAAGGGAGCCGACGATTCTTGTTTTGGTTTTTATTTTGACAGCTGTTTATAAATGCCTTATTGGCAGAAGACAGTTGCGTTTAAGGTTAGGTTATGTTGATACATTTATATTACCCACGACTTAATTTATTATCTCCCTTGCTTGAAACTCTTGAGGGAAAAAACAGACATGCGAAAAAACAACAACCACAACCGCAAAATAATCATTGAAACCTTTATACACACCCCTTACACAATCCCCTTTCCCCCCCCCCCCACCCCCACCTGCCAACCCTGAACATCGCTATACCGAAGTAGTTGGGTTCAAATCGCATGTAAGTCCCAGGGTATATCACTTAGTTTCAGTGTTGACAAAAAAAAAGGCTTGGTTTTGTGCTGGCCACACAAGCTCCAATTAATATGCCGTGCCCACGAAAAAAAATGGTGAGCCCCGCATCAGTACATCTAGGGACCTATTCTGTTTAATTGGTTGTTTTGTATACATTTAGTTCCATGTGCCGATGTGCCGAAGTCATTTTGACCAAATTCCAAAAGATCTAATAGCGAGTTAAGCATTGGTACGCTTATGCCAGTTTAGAAAAAAAGTTATTTAACAGAAGTTTCTTCCATAGATATTTGGAAGTCGGGGAAACTATTTCAGTGGAATGTTTGCAGGTTATATTTTCGCTGTTATTTGACTTTTGTTATAGGCTTTGCATTTTACGTTCTTTTATGTTATGGAGTGCGCGCCTTTAAGGCGGTGGCGCCCGTATTATGGAACAATTTACCTATTTCACTAAGGCAAACTGAAGCAAAGTCTTTTAAAAAGAACCTAAAGTCTTATATGTTTTAGTAATCATTGTCTAATTTGTGCTCTTGTAGGCCTATCTATGTCACGACAGCGCACTGAGCATGCTATTATAGCATGGATAGTTGCGCTATAAAAGTGCTCATTATTATTATTATTATTAATTGTTGTTTAACCATTAATGCCGAAAATGAGCAATTCGTTACTTATTTTCCATTTTATTTCAGCTATAATATTATAGTGATTGACACCAGTACATTGAGCTTGTTAGTTTCGGAAAGATTGGAACAGAAACTTTTCGAGTTGTAGGACCGTTGTATATCATCTCTCTTTTGGAAATGTTAATGAATAATCTGTGCTCACCAAGTTACAAAAACACTAACTTTGACTGAATTATTTATGACACTATGTAGTAACACCATTTTAAAAAGAGTTTAAATGACAATTTCTACTTACAATTGTAAGCGTTTAGAATGCAAAGCAAATGCGTTCATCATCTTAGCATTTTTGTTGTTGTTAACTTATATATTACAGGGACAAGATGGCGGAGGCGCGTTCGGCTGGCGTACCGAAGGTCCTGGGTTCGAGTCCTGGTGAAGGCTAGGATTTATTCTCGGGTCTGGTCCCTGAGTCTACCCAGCTCTTAAGGGTACCTGACTTTAGTTTGGGGTAAAAGTAAAGGCGGCTGTGCATTGCGCTGGCAACACAATCCCATAGTATGCCGTGGCTACAGAAATTAGTGAATGCTGCTTCACCGACACTATGGATCAATTTGGTCAGACGGGAAAACTTTACTTATATATTACAGACTCTCTTTCTATCCAGGAGACTATTGCCTCCTACACATTTCGGTGGCTTGAGTCTAGCCATTTAAAATAATGTCAATTTATTTCTTTTCTTTGTTTGTTCAGGTAACCCCCACACACACCATGCCCGGATGCCCGGATGCCACTCGAGAAGAAAGGGATTTTATGTGCATTTGTCCTTACATATGAATTAAGCTTGGATAATTGTAAAGATATTTGAAAATGTACCTTTCTGTATGATTGAACATATGTTTGTAAATATAATACTTATCTGTGATAGTCTTAACTCAAACTTACTGATATACAACAGACACATGAATAGCTTTAAAGGATTTATTGATTGAATTTAAAATTTAATGATGATCGCACAAAAATAAAAGAAAATATTTTCCCGTTTTCTTTCTTCATCCTTTAATCTGGACAAGCGGTATTAATCCTTTAATTTGCGTTGATCCAGGACAGGTAAGCGGACACACGTGTGTACACACTGGGCATGTCACCTGTGGAGATAATAAACGTCGGATGTCATCGGAAAACACGGTATAGGGTGAAAAGAAATAGACACACCAGTACAATTAACAAGAAAAATTAATCAATTGTAAATGAAAACATTAGCAGAATCAATTTTTAATGAAATGCTGTTGGAATCTGTGCAAAAATAATATATTTTTGACGCTTATGCATGTTATTTAAAGATGTACGTCAAATGAAAGTGATCCAGTTTAAACTTCTACCTTAAAGGCCCTGCCTAGGTAGATGCTATTAGTGTTTTAAATCGAATGATGTTGAGCAAGTGGTTTTCCTGGTTCGTTCAGGCAACCCATTCCAAAAATTGTTCTTTTTCCTTATTCTGGTTATGTGACGGTTTAACTCAACTGTTATAGAAAACTAAAAAATGAAGGGTACTTACCACTGCAGGTGTTGATACCCCAGGAGGTAACACCGGCCAACAGGTGCTTGTTGGCTCCGCACATCATGGGGCCACCACTGTCACCGTTGCAGGCACTGGGTCTGGTGCCAGAGGCCACTGAAAAAACAAAAACATAGGATTTAGTCTTAGTCCGATTCTCTGAGTCGGTTTGCTTCACTATATCTCGCACACTTCAATCTCAATTTTAAGGTTTCTATATCTCTCTCTATATTTATTAGTAGGACCGGTATAATTGCAGCATCAAATCTATATATTTATCGTGATTTGTGACTCAAAGCTGTTGATTCTGATTGCAAAAATGTGCTCTATTAATCAAATGTAGGTATATTTTAATGGCCATCTTTCAATGCATAGGTAAGCATATATTATATACTTTTTTAAAGACTATTTCGAAATTTCGAAATAAAAAAAGGTCTACTTTCAAAGGCGATTTTGCAATAGATAAATAAAAATGTATGCTTATTTCAATGACTATTAGTCAATCGTTAAGTAAACATAGGCATAATTTCAATAACATTTTCGTAATATCCAAGTCAAAACTGAAACCGAAATATTTAAATTATGGCATTTTCGAAATGCTTACTACCTTATAAAATAAGCGTAGACATATTTCAATGGGTTATACTTAGAATTGCTTCTTCTATCCAAGAAAATAAATAAAACCAAACGGACCAACGAAAGTTTTCACTTACGGTGAGCGGAGAAGGCGCAGATGTGGTTGTTGGTGATGATCAGGTTGTATCTGTTCCAGTGGGAGTTGCACTCGGCGGTGCTAATCTTGCGAATGGCGACCTCCTGCAAGTGCTCGGCCCCGGCACCGCCACCTACTGTGCGGCCCCATCCGGTGAGAACGCATTCAGTTCCGGTAAAGCTGGATCCGTCTGGGGCAAGAGTTGCAGGCTGGGAAAACAAATTTAGGTCAGGAATGCAAAACAGTTTTGATATCAATAGTTGTTTATTTTTGTTGCCATTTTCGAAGATCAACCGGGTTGATCAGTTCATTAGATTGAAAGGATAATAGACACTCAAGGATTGTGTGGTTAGCCGGCGCTAGTACTACTCTCTCTCCCACGGAGTGTCAGGTAGCTGATACAGACTCCATAACACTCACCAAAAGAAGAAGAAAACACAAAGCTTTCCCAAATAAAAATATGTCCCGATTCGCTCAGCGATTGAACTCTTATTAACCGCGTCTTATGACGATACTTGAAGATCATATTAATTAACATATTAAAGAACATACTAAGAATATATTCGTTGAATGTTAAAGAAAAAGAAAGTCTTTATATTTCCATTTATAAACTCGTGAAGTTGTAATAAAGAATCAATAACAATAAATCAAAATAACGTTTTCCAATATGCCTAGTGCTTCATTGGTATAGAAATCGATAAGACACAACGTATTTATGAAGCAACCAAGGTCGCAGGTATTAAAAACTATTCTATTATACAATATTTCCTTTATAATTAATTATTTAAAAGGGCCATACAAGTTCGCTAGCAATATATTGGTCTGACTTGTTGTATATGATCACATGTAGTGAATCTAATAGCAGACTTTCGAATTATTGACGACGATTCATTCAGAACTATCTAAAGTCTACAGGATAGTAAACTTACAGAACATGTTAAGTAACGCTGCGGCATACTAGGGGATGGTGTGGCTAGCACACTCCAGACCCATGAACAAATCCTAGCCTTCAACCCTCACCTGGATTCGAACCCAGTACATTCGGTACGCCAGTATAAAGCACTGCCGCCTGGCCACCACGCCCTCCCCCCCCCCCAACTTCTCTACTTACCTGGGACTTATCTCTATATTTAAATAAAAGTTTATACCTGGACGTTCTTGTTGTAGACAGCATTGGTGCTGGTCCTGATCAGGGCGATGTCATTGGGGTAGCCATTGCCGTTGGCGTTGTACTGTGGGTGTTTCAACATGGAAGCCACGGCCAGGGTCTGCTTGTAGCTGTTGGCCGGAGCGTACAGGTTAATTTGACCGACCTCCAAGCGAAGGTTTCTGAAGTTTTGGCCATCGATGCAGTGGGCAGCGGTCACGAACTAAACGACAAAACAGTAGATCAAATTATTGTTATTATTTTGATCTTATAAAAACAACACGCGAATATGTCTTACAATCATTCTTACAACCATTCAATTACCTATTTGAAATTTCGTTAATTTTGAATTTCAATGTTAAGAAATTCCCTCCTTCCAGATCCTATAGGCCTATTTTGCATTTTTCTCTTCAGAAATCATATTCAATGTTAGGACATTTTTTTATGTAATATAGATACTAGATTATACATATCTTTTGATTAACTAAGCAGGAACGTACATATGACCAACATGATTGAGGATACTATTATTGTGGGCAGTAGGATTGTAGATATGATAATTGTGGCCAACATGATTGTGAATAACATTATTGTGGCCAACATGATTGTGGATAACATTATTGTGGCCAACATGATTGTGGATAACATTATTGTGGCCAACATGATTGTGGACAGTCACACCGTCCGTTTGATCATGGCGGTAATTCAAGTTACTTTGAAATGTTTTCAATCATGCCTTAGAGTCTTGCGGACTCACCTTGTTTGGTCCGATCAGCACAGCACCACAGATGTGGTACCACCCGTAGGGGGCCTGGTAGAGCTGGAGAGATGCCTGGTGAGGGTGGGAGTACAGCTCCGCATCCTCACCGTTGACGATCCTGGACTCCATCTCATCGTCCTGGGCGAAGACGACCGCTGAGGGAAATAAAATTAGTTGCTATAACTCAAGTAGCCATAATAATTAGCGGCGTTCAGCGAGGGGGGGGGGGGAATGTGTGAATTGATTGAAGACACGAGTCTTTGGGCATGACATTCTGTTCCGAGAGAAAGATACTAACAAATGGTTGTGATGATGCAAGGACCAACAGTGAACTCCGTAAAAGCCTAGACCTAACGATAGATAGAAAAATACTATTTATCGATATCAAAGAAAGGTTAAAGCGTTAACCGCCAATAATTAGACCAAGGTTAGAATTAGGATTAAGAACTAAGAATTTAACGTTCTAACCTGAGCAATATTTTTTTATCAAAGTTATATTTTAGCCCTTTTCAATG
The DNA here is from genome assembly GCA_949126835.1 of Anisus vortex. NCBI lineage: Eukaryota > Metazoa > Mollusca > Gastropoda > Planorbidae > Anisus > Anisus vortex. Next base: position 52,570,632 of record OX421493.1, read on the forward strand.
TTAGAATTTTCAGGATAGGAGTTCGCAAAGTTCGAAATAATTTTTTGCATTTATAGAAATAGACTTACAAATGAAATAATTAGAATTCTAAAGTATTAGAAAGAAAGAGAGATAGAGACTTACTAATTGAAAGCTTTTCGAAAAAAAAGAGGGAGCGCATTAGAGAAATAGAGTTTGAGGAGGGTGTGTGTGATAGCGAGTGGAATAGAGAGAGGGAGAGAGAGAGATACAGAGATAGAGAGAGAGAGAGAGAGAGAGATGGGGTTGGATAGCGAGATAGAATAAAACAGTGAGAGAGATAGGACGGATTAAATAAAAAGGCAAAAAGCGAGAGTGAGATTGTGATGAGGGAGGAGAAAATGTATGAGAGAAAGATAGTAAGAGAGTGTAAGAGAAATAGATGGACAAATCGGCCATCGGAGAGACTAAAAGATACTGAGAAAACAAAGGAGCGAAAGGGAAAAATGAAATGCGAGATTGAGTAAGAATAAGTAAGATGGAGAGAAGAGAAAGTGAAATAGAGAAAGGCTTGTCCGAATAGAAACGATGAAACGATTACTGAAGAGACAGACAATGAGATACTTACTGCAGATACAGGCAATGAGACACTTACTGAAGAAAAAGGCAAAGAGACACACCGAAGAGATAGGCAAACGGCACACCGAAGGGACACTTATTGAACAGACAGGCAATAGACACACCGAAGAGACAGGCAAAGAGACAGGCAAAGAGACAGGGAAAGAGACAGGCAAATAGATACTTACCGAAAAGACAGGCAAAAGCTACAAGAAACTTCATGATGATGGCTATCAGCACACTCGGTGTTGGATGTCCGTAACTCCCCAGCTACAGACATTTTATACAGTTAGGATCGGCCCATAAAGGTAAGTAAACCAACACGATTCGAGATAGTCCGGCTGACGTTGAGTAAGTTTTACGACCACTCGGCCACGACAAGTGGCTCACGACTCGAAATCGCCATCACGAAAAAACGAATTCTGTGGGACATGCGCATGTGTATGTCTCGATAATTCAGTCAGTCGCTGTTTATACAGTCAACCAGTCACAGGTAAAAATTGCTTCATTTGGCTGCAACGGTTGACTTCGTTTTTGGCTGCAATATTGGTTAAATTGGTTGTAATAGTTACGTTATTTTGGTTACAATGGTTAAGTTAGTTTGGTTACAATAGATAGTTGTGTGAGGTTACAATAGATAAATTCATTAGGCTTTAATAGTTAGGTTAACTTAGCTGTAATAGTTAGGTTAACTTAGCTGTAATAGTTATGTTAACTTAGCTGTAATAGTTAGGTTAACTTAGCTGTAATAGTTAGGTTAACTTAGCTGTAATAGTTAGGTTAACTTAGCTGTAATAGTTAGGTTAACTTAGCTGTAATAGTTAGGTTAACTTAGTTGTAATAGTTAGGTTAACTTAGCTGTAATAGTTAGGTTAACTTAGCTGTAATAGTTAGGTTAACTTAGCTGTAATAGATAGGTTTATTTGGATGCAAAAGTTGAATTAATTTGAATGCAGTATTTATATTCAATTGGATGCAATAGTTAGATTCATTTGGATGCAATAGTTGGATTAATTTGAATGCAATATTTATATTCAATTGGATGCAATAGATATATTCAATTTAATGCAATAGTTAGATTCATTTGGATGCAATAGTTGGATTCATTTGAATGCTGCAATATTTATATTCAATTGATTGTAATAGTTAGATTCATTTGGATGCAACGGTTGGATTCATTTGAATGCAATATTTATATTCAATTGAATGCTAGCGTTAGATTCAATTGGATGCAATAGTTTATCCATTTGGATGCAAAAGTTGGATTAACTTGAATGCAATAATTCAATTGGATGCAATAGTTATATTCAAATGGATGCAATAGTTGGATTCATTTGAATGCAATATTTATATTCAATTGGATGCAATAGTTAGATTTATCTGGATGCAATAGTTAGATTAATTTGGCTTCAATAGTGATGATACAGTCACAGTTCAATATATTTAAAATTTGGTTATACTTTCAGTATTATTCCCCTGTCTTTCTTCTTAGATACACAAACAATCATTTGAAAAAAAAAGTTTGTTTATCGGTATCCAAATTATTGATATTAAGGTTGTTTTTCCTGGTAAGCTCAAGCAACCCATTCCACGAGTCAATGCCACTTGATTTTACTTTTTTCGGGCTTGCACAAAAAGAAGTCCTTTCAACAGCGCTTCTTTCTGCGCTACTTTAAATTTGCGTTGTCCTTACAGCTGGCCTCATACAGGGATGAATAATGAGACCTTTATGTCTACCACGGGATTGTGTGCCCCAAACCAACATCTGCAACCGAATTTGGGAAAGCGAGCATAATGACCATGCTAAATGTAAAAGCATGGAGATATGCGATAAATATGTGATATTATCATAGACTATAATATACATGGACCGCTTGCTTTAGTATTTCTGCTGTATGATGACTTGAAACACTGATTTTCGGAATTCCCGATTCTAAAAAAAGTAATTGCTATACAGGAAATAAGTTATTGATATACAAGTTCCGTTTTATTTAATCGCTATGATTTTGTCAATGAAAAATTTAAATCGAAAGTTGTACAGAGCGGAAACATTTATAGGTCAGTGTTGTGTGCGCACGGAAAAAGAACATAAGCTCTAAAAATAGAGCAGGCGGCTCATCTTATTATAGTCAATGATAATAAGATTAATAGGCCTACAAGTATTCATTTAAAGTCGAAAAAAATGCGATTTAATAAAACGGATCTTGTATAACAATTACTTTATTTAGAATCGGGAATTGCAAAAAAAAAAAAAAAAAACAAAAAAAAGAAGATATTAGCATAAAAAACTAAAGCAAGCGGTCCATGTATATTATAGTCTATGATATTATATACATACATATATATGATTTTTAATATTATTATCAATTATATGATTTAGAGCCGTTATGGGAACGGTGGTGAAGCGGTGAGGGCTAGGATTTGTTCCCGCGTCTTGAGGGTGTCCTTGAGTCTACCCAGTTCAGATGGGTACTTGAATTCAGTTGGAGCAAAACCGGCTGGGCATTGTGTTGGCCACACACTTCCCGAGCATGCTGTGTCAAAGGAACTCGTTCAAGGCACTAGGGTTCAATTAAGTCCGACGGGTTTGCTTAATTACTTCACTGACCTAGAGCCAATCAATTAGAACATTTTGTTTACTTAACTACATCACTGACCTAGAGCCAATCAATTAGAACATTTTGTTTACTTAACTACTTCACTGACCTAGAGACAATCAATTAGAACAGTTTGTTTACTTAACTACTTCACTGACCTAGAGCCAATCAATTAGAACATTTTGTTTACTTAACTACATCACTGACCTAGAGCCAATCAATTAGAACAGTTTGTTTACTTAACTACTTCACTGACCTAGAGCCAATCAATTAGAACAGTTTGTTTACTTAACTACTTCACTGACCTAGAGCCAATCTATTAGAACATTTTGTTTACTTAACTACATCACTGACCTAGAGCCAATAAATTAGAACAGTTTGTTTACTTAACTACTTCACTGACCTAGAGCCAATCAATTAGAACATTTTGTTCACTTAACTACTTCACTGACCTAGAGCCAATCAATTAGAACAGTTTGTTTACTTAACTACATCACTGACCTAGAGCCAATCAATTAGAACAGTTTGTTTACTTAACTACTTCACTGACCTAGAGCCAATCAATTAGAACAGTTTGTTTACTTAACTACTTCACTGACCTAGAGCCAATCAATTAGAACATTTTGTTTACTTAACTACTTCACTGACCTAGAACCAATCAATTAGAACAGTTTGTTTACTTAACTACATCACTGACCTAGAGCCAATCAATTAGAACAGTTTGTTTATTTAACTACATCACTGACCTAGAGCCAATCAATTAGAACAGTTTGTTTACTTAACTACTTCACTGACCTAGAGCCAATCAATTAAAACAGTTTGTTTACTTAACTACTTCACTGACCTAGAGCTAATCAATTAGAACAGTTTGTTCTCTCAACACTTCAGATAGCCTAGTTCTGAATCACTGAATCCATTGATGTGAGAGACCAGAAGGGTTAATAAAATAAATTTTTTTAAAATTAAAGTTAGACAGTTAACTTTGAAAAAACAAATCATATTGCATTTATTTAATTGTATTTTATTTCGAATCCATGTGACATCTATAAAAACGATACTATTTTTTCCTAAATCCTCTTTTATGCGGAATACAGTAGTGTTTGCTTGTCTAGGTATTTGACTATGCAGACACTATATATAAAATATTTATAAATGTATATTATGTAGTAATTTTAATAAATTATCTATAGACCTATATAGATTATATATAGAAATATGTTTTATTATTTTGCATATGATACTTGTAGGTGAAAGAAATCCGAAATTTCCAGGATCAGATTTTTCTAATTTGTAGATATATGTAAAATCAATCAATCAAACAATCAATCTATCTATCTATATATCTATCTATCTATCTTTATGCCTATCTATTATCATTGTATGAAAAATTGCACTACATAGGCCGATATAAAAAGACTAAAAAAAATAACAATAGTTAGGTTCATTTAAGATAGTGAGATAGATAGGTAGATAGATAGATAGATAGATAGAGAGAGAGAGAGAGAGAGAGAGAGAGAGAGAGAGAGAGAGAGAGAAGGTTGCGATAGAAAGAGAGAGAGATTGTTTAGGAATCTATAGAGAAAAGGAAAGAGAAATTGAGACATGATAGAAAGTTGATAGTGAAAACATTTGTATGTCATGTAGCCGGAGAGAACAAATGATGCTCTTGGTATTTGTTCAAAATTAGAATAAGGAAGGGAGATGAATGTTATGTAGACGGAGAGAACAAATGATGCTCTTGGTATTTGTTCAAAATTAGAATAAGGAAGGGAGATGAATGATATGTAGACGGAGAGAACAAATGATGCTCTTGGTATTTGTTCAAAATTAGAATAAGGAAGGGAGATGAATGTTATGTAGACGGAGAGAACAAATGATGCTCTTGGTATTTGTTCAAAATTAGAATAAGGAAGGGAGATGAATGTTATGTAGACGGAGAGAACAAATGATGCTCTCGGTGTTTGTTCAAAATTAGAATAAGGAAGGGAGATGAATGTTATGTAGACGGAGAGAACAAAATAATGCTCTTGGTATTTGTTCAAAATTAGAATAAGGAAGGGAGATGAATGTCATGTAGCCGGAGAGAACAAATGATGCTCTTGGTATTTGTGCAAAATTAGAATAAGAAAGGGAGATGAATGTTATGTAGACGGAGAGAACAAATGATGCTCTTGGTATTTGTTCAAAATTAGAATAAGGAAGGGAGATGAATGTTATGTAGACGGAGAGAACAAATGATGCTCTTGGTATTTGTTCAAAATTAGAATAAGGAAGGGAGATGAATGTTATGTAGACGGAGAGAACAAATGATGCTCTCGGTGTTTGTTCTAAATTAGAATAAGGTAGAGCGATGAATGTTATGTAGACGGACAGAACAAATGATGCTCTTGGTGTTTGTTCAAAATTAGAATAAGGAAGGGAGATGAATGTTATGTAGACGGAGAGAACAAATGATGATCTTGGTGTTTGTTTAAAATTAGAATAAGGAAGGGAGATGAATGTTATGTAGACGGAGAGAACAAATGATGCTCTTGGTATTTGTTCAAAATTAGAATAAGGAAGGGAGATGAATGATATGTAGACGGAGAGAACAAATGATGCTCTTGGTATTTGTTCAAAATTAGAATAAGGAGGGAGATGAATGTTATGTAGACGGAGAGAACAAATGATGCTCTTGGTATTTGTTTAAAATTAGAATAAGGAAGGGAGATGAATGTTATGTAGACGGAGAGAACAAATGATGCTCTCGGTGTTTGTTCAAAATTAGAATAAGGAAGGGAGATGAATGTTATGTAGACGGAGAGAACAAAATAATGCTCTTGGTATTTGTTCAAAATTAGAATAAGGAAGGGAGATGAATGTCATTTTGCCGGAGAGAACAAATGATGCTCTTGGTATTTGTGCAAAATTAGAATAAGAAAGGGAGATGAATGTTATGTAGACGGAGAGAACAAATGATGCTCTTGGTATTTGTTCAAAATTAGAATAAGGAAGGGAGATGAATGTTATGTAGACGGAGAGAACAAATGATGCTCTTGGTATTTGTTCAAAATTAGAATAAGGATGGGAGATGAATGTTATGTAGACGGAGAGAACAAATGATGCTCTTGGTATTTGTTCAAAATTAGAATAAGGAAGGGAGATGAATGTTATGTAGACGGAGAGAACAAATGATGCTCTCGGTGTTTGTTCTAAATTAGAATAAGGTAGAGCGATGAATGTTATGTAGACGGACAGAACAAATGATGCTCTTGGTGTTTGTTCAAAATTAGAATAAGGAAGGGAGATGAATGTTATGTAGACGGAGAGAACAAATGATGATCTTGGTGTTTGTTTAAAATTAGAATAAGGAAGGGAGATGAATGTTATGTAGACGGAGAGAACAAATGATGCTCTTGGTATTTGTTCAAAATTAGAATAAGGAAAGGAGATGAATGTTATGTAGACGGAGAGAACAAATGATGCTCTTGGTGTCTGTTCAAATAAGAATAAGGAAGGGAGAAGGAGAATGAGAGAGAGGGCGAGAGAAAGAAGGATGGAGAGAAAGAGAGATTTTCAGACAGTCACGTAAAGTTATACAGAGATAACATTGATATGACTACTAGTAGATGTTCTAAACGCATAAATATAAAAATCAAGTGACACGATAGTGTCTCACCAATAGAAATATAGTAATGTTAAAATAGGTTATCTACAAGTTATGGTTTATTTAATATTTCTGCTATTTAATTGCTCGAATGACTTCTTTTCGGAATTCAAGATATTCCCTTTTGTACTGTACACTTCCGTTTTATTAAATCGCTATGAATTTCCAATGAAAAAGAACATATACGCTCTAAAAATAGAGCAAGCTGTCCATCTTCATCAATTAATTGGCATTCCTTAATTTTAAAAAAAATATTTAAAAACGTGTAGTTTATTTTTCCAAAACTCCTCGAGTCCATTGCAAGCAATCGTCCAAAAGTCTCTCAGTCTATTACGCATGCGCAGATTAACGAAAACTGAATTCAAGACGTCCTGCTAGAAATGCGACAGTCACCAGAGCTGTGCCAGTAAAGGCAGTTATAATATATTAAACTATGAAAAAAAAAAAGCAGATGTAACTGTTATTAAGAAATCAGTCAGACTTTTAAATCAGAAATCTGTATATAAAGAAAACTAGTTGAGTCTTACTCTCTGCCTTTTTTTAAACTGCCATTTAAATGATAAGAACGAACTAGTTCTTCTCTACACCACTTTTGTTTTGTCTATTTAAAACAACTCCAACTCTTTGAGTGTACAGTACGTTTCAGTTTAAAAGCAAAAACCAAAAATTTATTGATTTCAGAGAATGGTCTCCTGTTCAGTTCAGCAAGCTTTTTTTTAAATATATTTTTAACATTTATTTTTATAAGTTGATGCAGTTGGATACCTCACCCATGAAGCTACACCATTTTCTCTCGAGACGGACGGATGCCGACGACGACTTTTTGATGTACGCAAACTAGTTTTGTCCTGTGACCTTGAACAATTCGGCTAGATACCGCGTCTGTGCTTTGTTATTAACGGCAGCATTAAATACACATTCTTTTTACTTTTGATTGGTGCTACGTGATCCTATTCAATACATTATTTTACAAGTCTAAAAGCAAAGTGCACAAATTATCACTATTGAAAGCTATGATCGGTTTTAATCAATTAGCCCTTTTTTTTTAGTTCTAAAGAATGTTATGGTAAAGTGTACAAAATCATAATGTATTCACAAAAATCAACCTCTTGAATGCTCTGCAAACACGTATTAAGTTTGAACTATTTTTCAAATACACCTACAAAACTACGCACACTAGTCTTTTCCGGCCTGTGACTTGTGACATTGCGGGGGGGGGGGGGATCGAAATCCGGTTTTAAACCGGTTTTATAGAACCGAAAACCGGTTTTGAAAACAAACCGGTTTTAACATCCCTACTCACAACTCACAAGGCTCGGACAACACGCTGCTAACAGTACCTCCAGGTGCCAACTTGATCGCCTTCTAAAATCAGAATCTACGTCATTACTTCACTAGGATCCTAGCCAGAAGGCCGAGAAGCAAACGCAGTGACTAGATATCCCACAATTTGTGATGAGAAGCCAGAGTCAGTTAATTATATTTTGATCTCAGCCTGAGCTTTTCGGTGATATTAAATCATTCTTATCGACCTTGCTAGAACCACTATTGTTAAACGGAATAGATAAGTAGTAATCGAAGAAAGTGGGTAGCTTTTGTAGTGTTTGATGTCTAAAAATGTACATATAATTTCTACACTTATATAATTTTCAAACAATGTTTCAATAGTTTTATCATTTTAGAAATATAATTGCAAGACAATTATTTTTTTAATAAAGAAAAAAAAAAGAAAACATTTAGAAACATCAACTCAAATAAAAACGATTTTATTATCTCCCTTTAATTAAAGTTATTACATTCGATTCTATAGTGATACCAAACAAGTTATGTTTTATAATATAACTAATATTACTTATTAACTCTTTATATATAAATCTAGCATTATGGTATTTATTTCAACTGTCAATCAAAGGTAAAAATTAAGTTGCTTTTAACAGTTGTAAATAAACCTTTCCAGCATTAACTTAATTATTTAAGTCCATTTAAAACGAAATAAAAAAAAAAAACATTAATAATTACAACAATTACATAATAAAATGCTAGAATAATAGCCTATTAATTATATTTATAAAAATAGTAAAACAAAAACACTTTTTTATTACAATTAATTATAGAATATATATGCAACAGGTAAATCAATAGCTTAACATCATTTAAAACATTTAAAAAATTGCAAGACTAGACTCGGACCACGGATGAGCGTAGGACGCAATACTCTTCTTTATAGAAGGAGCGTCTGTAATGTATAAGATAAGAAGCGTGTAAGGAAAGACTATCAATTAACGCGCGCCTTATTCTTGAATGCTCTAGGCTAATTGTTCAATGCCGGGTTCTTCTAAGTGGCCAAGTGTAAGTGACCTATTTGTCTACACATAAAACACCTTTTTATGTGCGATACAATCTATGCTTCTATGGGTACGTGACGTAAGTTGGGGTAAATTAAAGGCGGCTGGGCATTGTGCTGGCCACATAGTCCCATAGTATGCCGTGGTCACCACAAACTGGTGAACGCTGCTTCACCGGCTCTATGGATCAATTTGGTCAGACGGGAGCACATTCATTTTACATAAAAACATAAAACACTAAATAATAAAAAAACAAGACACTTAAATATGCGCAGGTGTAGTTGTAGTTATATCCTGGGTTCAATGAATGGTAGCATCTGGCATGTGCGCACCAAACGGGCTGTCAACAGGACGACCCGGGTTCTAAACCAGCCGCCGTCCAATCCCTGCCGCCCAGCTCAAGGTTTGGGCAAAATCTCCCTTCTTTATAGAAGAAACATCTGTAGGCTGGCTAAAAGTATAGAATAAACATCTGTAGGCTATAAGATAATACACACAGTGGAAAACCTAGCCAATGGAGATGACTATTAATTTCAATTAAAAACAATACTTGTTTTATCTTTCCGGACAGACATAATATATAATTACCCACCCGTTTAATTTTTCAAATCCATTGACCCAAAACTAATTGTTCAATTTCGTATTATAATAATAAAGGTAGCGGATATACAATAGCTTATCCAAAAATTTAAATCATCAAGAGCATGAAAAAAATTTTTCTAAAATAATTAAATAAAAACCATAAACTAGACTAGTTATGAAAAAAAGTTGACAATATGTTGGTACTGAATATAACATCAATTGTATTTTCCAACTCCAGCAGATTTCGAAAATATCTGAAGATATTTTTAGTTTTTCCTTTCAACCTAATGGACTATAATCTCTCTCTATGTATATAAAATAGACTGTGTGAGTGGATTCCGATTCCAATTGGTTAATTGGAAGACACGTGACCTTATTGCTTCATATTATTTTACTTTTGAGATCTCGCTTTCTACATTTGTCCTCCCCAGCTGAGTGGTTAGCGTCCCTAACTGCCATGCCTGTGACCTGGGTTCAATTCCCCACTGATAACTTTTTTTCTTTTCTAATTAAAAAAAAATTCCATTAATATTACTTTGTTTTTAAAGAATGTAAAGAAATTCAAAACAGTGTTCCTAAAATGTTTTCAGTTATTTCAGTAAGTAAAATCTAATAGTTATATGTCAGACGCATGCTGAGTTGAATGTTTGATTGCCAGCCAGGGATAGTCCAAACTTTTGTTAGATATAAAGTAATGCCCTTGTTTAACCCAATTACAATATTTATTTTAAATTCCTTTCCTAAATGTTTTCAGTAAATAATGAATATATTTAAAAAAATGATTATAGAATTATGTAAAATTATTTTCATTGTTTTTTTTTTTTCTGTAGGTTACATAGGCCTATGTATTTGAAGCCTGCAATAAAATCATAATTGAAGAGTGGTTCTATTCAGTAATATTCCCTGTGCAATTAAACTATGACACTAAAATTTTAATTAATGACAGTTGTCAAAAAATTACTTTTTGACATTTTTTTAGGTGTTTTTATAGATATCTTAGATAATCCAACCAAAGAAGATTTGAATTCAAGGGAGAGAAGCATTACAAAACAGGACAAAGGAGAGACAACTTAGAATAAAATTCACACAACAGCACAAGAGTTAGAAATTGAAACACACACTAAAAAACAAAACCACTAATAACAAATCATCTGAATGATATTATAGGCTTTAAAAAAAACACATACCTTTAGCATTATGTTAATATTTAAATTTTATTTATCATTAAATAGTTCAACCTTTACATTGTTTCAAAGAGAGTAAGTAGAAGTATTTAAAAAAAACAACAACACAAAATGAATAATCAAAAATTTAAAAAAAAACAAAAACAAACCTAAACTATGAAATTGTTAAACCCTGAACATTTTCAAAGAACACATTTTGAAACAATTGTTCAAATGAAACTTTTTAAACATGAAAAAGATCATAAATTTTATTTATAACAAATAATTCTTTAGTGAAAATTATTGGCTGGAAAATTTTTATTGTATTATTTCTTTTGTCAAAATAAGAGAAGAAGGAGGGAGAAACAGAACAAAAAACAAACTTTCAGAATGGAAGCTTCTTTAAAATTGTTAATATGAATGAAATCTGTAGAAGCTTTTTACTAGCTATTGTGTCTTTTGTATATATCAGTGAGTGGATTTAATATCAAACAAGACTAAGAATTGCAGGGAGATAACCCTACTTATATAAAAAAAAAACTAAATTGACTTCATCAGTTCTGAAAAGTACAGGTGAAATTTGTACTGTGGTTGCCATATATTTAAATAGCGAAAACAATTTCCCTCTGTTCCCGCAACATTCCAGTTTATGCTGCTGTTTGTCCTTTTTCAATCTAGTTTTAAGCTGTGGATTGGAAGACAAAATGTTTTACTGATACTAGGACTTTAGGGTCCCGAAAATTGTACATATCAACTAAAGAATATGTTTTTTAACCAATTTGGTGCCATAAAACCTGTTTGGAAAGGGGGAGGGGGTGGGGATAGTAAACACAGCTGGACTGAAATGAAATAAATAAATCAAAGACTTAATCTCATTAATGCCACCAATAACCATGACCTGTTAACAATATGTATTTAACTAGTTCAACTATGCAACACATTAACCTAATTGATTCGGGTTAAATGACAAACAATACATAAAAAAATAACCACACCTGATTTATAGAATTGTTTTTTTTATGACCATTGAAATCTTTTAATAAATGAAAACAATAACATTTCTTGTTTTTTCCTGCACTAAGTGAGAGCTATAGATACAAATGAGATTTTTTTTTTTGCAATCAACGAATCACAAACTGTTTTGTTTACACATTAGCTTAGCAGTGACAAAATAAAATAAATACAATTTCTTATATAGACACACACACACAAAGAATTCTCAATAGATAACCTTCACCTCAAAACAAAAAAAAAAGGTTAACCTATGACCTTAAACCCAATGTTGTCCAAAACTCTAGTGTTCTGTACAATAATTTCACTTGCTTGGCAGATGATTCAAATATACTTTTCTAAAATTCTTACAAAATAAAAAAAACAAAAAAACAATCTTTTTTGAGACCCTAATTATTGAACAATATATATTTTTGCTTTTAAGGGAATTTTTAATTTGTTTTTTTTTTTTCCAATGAAACTAACAATGAGGACATACAATGTTCGTTATATCAATAAATATTTTTAGTGTGCTTCTGCTTCTGTTATTCAACAAGGAAATAGACCATTAAAACACAAAATACCTTTCTTTATTGCCAATTGGAAATTAAATTAAGGTCATCTTGACAATTGGATATTGTACTGAACTCTATAGGAGAGAAAAGTTGGAAACGTGTAAAATTTGGATTGGAAAACATGGGTTGGGAAGAAAGTGTCAAAAGTTTTTTTATTCTTTATGTGGCCTTTAACTTTAATTTAAAATCGCAAACTGCTGGAAAAAAAAGAAAGCGAAACAAAAAAATCTTACAAACTGGTCAGAACAGTATTTACAACATTCTAAGGAATCTCAAACTAAATAAACTTTAACCCCATCCTATAAGTTTGTACAGTGTTAAAACATGAATTGAAAAAGAACAACTCTTGTTGAGGTAATACACAATGAATTATAAGGACAAATACATGCTTGCATGAGTAAATGTACAATTATAGTTGGCAGGACATGAAAAATATCAGGAACAGAATCTGAATGTTATAGAGAATCTGAGAGATGAAACAGTCAGCATGAGGGCATAAAACATTGAAACGGTATTTAACCATTGCTTATTTTGTTCCGTTAAAAAAAATGTAATGAAAAGAAACTTTGAAGTTTAAACTTTTACTACAAGAAAGAGAAGAAGAAAAAATAAAGATGAATACAAAATCTTTCAATCTGATAACTGGTAGAATTTTTTCCTTTAAAATATAATTGTGTAATTTATTGTCTTAAACGACTATTAAAGAAATATTGTACTGGCCATTCTACAAGTCTGTCAACTTAAGGACAGCTAATTATGAAATGACTACAATATATTTTTTTTAAAAAACTGAAGTTCTTCTATTTAATTAACTAAAGCCTATTTACAAAAAGCTCTATACATGACTAGCAATGAAAAAATAATGGCCACAGTAGAAGGATTGTAACTGCAATTAAAAAAAACTACTTTCAAGTTGATCTAAAAAAAAAAGTGAATTTCTAAAAGTCAGCGGTTCCCAAACTGATTCCGCTCACTGTGCTCATTCAAAGGCACCTTTCTCTATTTCAAACCCTTAGATAACGCAATCCACCAAATGAAATTAAAAAAAAAGAAATTATTTCGAAAGCATTTGCGTATTTTCCTTACGCCCCTCTAAAAACAATGTTGACACACATATAGCGCATAATCATACTTTGGCAACCACTGGTTTAAGGAATTAAAATTGTTAGGCACAAGTTGACATAACAATTTTTTTTGGTTTTCAAACTTGACATTTTCTTACTATGTTGCCATCATCGGACACTAGGTGTCCAGCTTTTCTAACTTCACAATTCACTACAATGGCAATCTTACTTAATACATGTGTAATGAACAAATATTTTTATTTAAAGCAAACAAGGTAAAGTTCACGCTGTTTAGTATGCTAATTTTCCTACAAATTTTTTATATGAGGTTGTTTCTTTTAGTAGTGTTTTGAATACTTGCTGAAATAGAAAGAAAGTTTGAAAGTACCAATGATATCTTAGATGTCTTATGCTTGAACCTTGCTATTTTTTTTGAGTACTGGTAAAAATATAAAAAAAAATCTTGTTTATGCAAAAGCCATTAGTTATCTTAACCAACGACTGACAAAAAATGAGTAGATAGCATAGAGTTGTTATAGAAGTTGTCTAGATATTTATATAATTGACAACAGATAATTTAATTAGCTTTAACTGTATTTTTTTTTTAAGTTTGTGGGAATGGAAGAAGGTTTACAGTAATATCTTTTGAGTAGTCCCACACTCGTGCTGTACATTGCGCGAGTGAAAAGACGAGTCCAGATTCAGCGTTTTCAAATTGTCAGAGGGGGGCGTCCAGGTCAAACTGCTCCGAACGTTTCCTGCGACGCGTACACAACGTACAGGAAGCCGTCCTCATTCTTCTCTCGCTCGTACACGTCCACCAGGGGTGTTGTGTTGCTGACCATGCTTCTGTTGTTCACCAGGAGGAAGAACGCTTGAGACGGAGTCAGCTGCAATCTGCGTCTAGCAAAAAGAAAAACAACAACAGAAAAGCCATTAGTTCCTTGTCTTATTTATTCTATACAGAAAATCATTGCATCCTACGCTTATCCGTGGTTTGAGTCTAGTCTTGAATTTCGATATGGGTTTTAAATGATGTCAAGTTACTGGTTTTGCGGGTTTGTTCAGGCAATTCGTTCCATGCCTGAATGGCATACTTGGGAAGTAATATTACTTGTATGAGTTTGCATTTGTCCTTGCTAATGAGAATTTATGGAATTTCATGATATTAGGGAGTAAGGCGTTTAAAGACTCTAGTTTTAATAACATATTTGGCCTTGAGTAAAAAGTCAACTTGACATTGTGATCATTTAACATCCTTGTAAATGTTCGTTCATATTTAAGTGCAAGTTGGCGTTAAATCTGAGCTTCACGAGGCATAGCCATCATTATAACTTACACTGAAGAGAATTAAAGAATCCTACTTGATAAACAAGCTTATGCGTTATTTCAACTAATTAATAAGCAACAATGTGTTTGCAATCCGTTTTTATAACATAAGAAATCCTCAGGACATATCCTAGAGGAAAACCTGCAAAGTAGCAAGGCTGTAAAAATCAAACCACAAAGTGGCAATGAATAACTCTACATCAAAACCTGAAATCAGGAACCTTGGTGTTAACAAAGCAAGTGCCAAGTTACCTGATGATTTTCACAATGTCACTCATGTTCAGATTGTCCGGAATCAGAAATTTGCATTTGTCCATCAAGGGAAGGTTTTTTTCATGTCCGTAGCGCTCGATGATGACCTGGGAAAACCAAATTTTAAAATCACCCTTGCAGGCTTGTAACAATGAACATAAAAAGGTACATTTCAAATGACATAGTCAAGCTTTTAAACAAGTGTGCTCAGTTGTATAGTAATAGAGCTTTGCACTGACAGTTGAAAATTGTGATCGTTGCTTCCTGGCACTATAGATCAAATGGTCTGATGGGGATTGTTTACTTTTTTTATATATCTACAAATAATATATTTACGAACAAGTTATATGCAAAAGGGTAAGCAATCAGGTCTTTTAAAGAAATATATGATAAAAATCCTTATTCTCTAGGTATTAAATCATTCCAGACCAAAGTATATACAATTTATTATATAGTTGAAAAAAATAAAAAAAATAAATAAAAAATAGAAGAGTGAATAGTTCCTTTGATAAGCACTGCAATATCTTACAACTATATATACACACTTACTGGAATTTTGTTCTCATGGGCACTGCGTACGGCCTCCACTTCTTTTTGTCTTTCGGCTGAAAGCAGACAAAAATTACCAAGGTTTTTTTATGTGTTCATTTTCAACCATAATTTAAATTTCATTTTAACTTTCTAGGAAAAAAACAAAACAAAATAAGACGATATAAAGTTTTGTTATAATTGTACGATTTTGTTTGGCTCATAAGTTGGCAAAGCAAAATACAAAACTTTGGCCACTGCTTAGGATTGTGTGGTCTGCACAATGTCCAGCCTCGCTGATTGATGCCATTAATTATCAAACATGTTTGACTCTAGTTCTAGTCAAAATTAAAATCAGTAATTGTTGCAGTTGTAATTGAAGAGGCCTTAAAATTGAACACAGATTTATTTTTTATTTTACTGAAGTAAAATCTTGTTAATCTGTAAACTAAACCTTGGCCTAATGAGAGTGATTGGAGTAAATAAATCCTTTTAATGTTTGTTTAGAAAGCCTAAAACAATGTGTCCAAGTCATACATATTGCTTTTATCTTTTTAATGGAAAAATTTCCATTAAATTTTTATGAAGCCTAAAATGGTTAAAATTCCATTCTGGTGCACTTTTGTTTGTATAATTTTGTACAAATTAAATGAAAAAGTGATTTTATTATTTTAAAGTGTCTGAGTAATTTTAGATATTTCCTATAAAGTTTGAAGAAGTAGCCTTTTTGCTTTGCTTTGTCATAGGATTTGTGCAATGTTACAGTCTTTAAACTTATAAATTGATTTCATGTTTAAATCTTCTTCTTCTTCACTCTCAAGTTAAAAAAAATGATTTGGAGGATTTAGACAACAAGTCCTATTATTTTTGTGATGAACTGTTTAAATAAATATAATGAATTTTAAAGCTGGGTAATATTGGTTTGATGAAAGAAGTAACCCATTCATTATAGGCTAACTGTCAACTTATAGTGTTATATAACTACTTTTATTACTTTTTGACTAGTAAGGCTACTTGTAGAGAAATGTTTTGACTGTTACCATTTAATTAAATTTTATTCTGAAATTGTTATATGCATTATACCTACTAAGTAGAATTC
Source organism: Anisus vortex (assembly GCA_949126835.1). NCBI lineage: Eukaryota > Metazoa > Mollusca > Gastropoda > Planorbidae > Anisus > Anisus vortex. Next base: position 52,587,378 of record OX421493.1, read on the forward strand.
CACAATGACTATTCATCAAATGCCCTAATTTACTTTCTAATCCCGAAGCTTATTTTATCCAGGGCCAGGGGCTTATAAATCAAATATCTCATATATACAAACATTGTTAGCCTACATAGGCCTAGGACATAGGCTAGTTTGTAAATGCCGAAACTAAACTTACCATACAATCATTAGGCCTATATTTAAAATATTCATCATCATTGGCTCGAAAGTCTCAGAAGACGATTAGACTTAGATATTAGTAGTAGTTAAATTAGTTTTCAAATTTTAAATTGCAATCTTATATATATTACAGATGTGCCTTTTATATCTATAGGATAAGTCTATAATTGAGTAAAAAATAGATCTACTTGTTATAAACTTGTTTTAAACAATTCTTTATTAAAATGCCAATAAATTTGTTTAGAACAAGAGGGCCTATGTCACCTAGTAGGCCATGTAGTGACCAAATCTTCATTGACCAAGGTTGAATAATAAATAGGCTAAATTCTAAATGAATGAAATTGAATGGGCCATGGACTCATGACTATTTTACTATTTAAAATCAGTCCGATTGTAGTTGTAGTGTATACTTGTATACCGGCTATAAGTATAGAATAAGCCTTTCAATACAAACTAACTGACTGACTGGAACTAGTCGTTACTAGTGGAACTGAACGCGAAAGACGTTTTGTTTGGGTCTGCCTAAAATCATAACCTACTAAATGTAACTAAATAAAGAATAAAGTCTAAAACTAACGTAGTCTAAAGTCTAAAGCCTAAAAGTCCTAGATCTAAAAATCTAAACTAAAACTAAACTAAAAGTAAAAGTATTAACTTGACTAGTTCATATATACATGTAACTTACAGAACGTTCTCCTTTCCTTAAAAGATAACTTCCTTTCTTGCTGCATTTTAAATTCTAAGCAATATTCAGAAACGAATATTAGATATCAATGTGTAAAATATTTTGTTGTAAGATCAATTTTGTTTATCGTCATCAATATTTTTGTTTTCTCTTCCGGAAGCTGTAAATAAATTCTAAAAATAGAAGAAACATAACAAACAGATAAAATGATATTCGCCAATTTCTAAATGATTATTTTAAACTTTATAATATAGTTTCAATTTCCACAATGAATTTACATGATTGGGGTTTGATTTATAATGTCCTTTATGGCTAATTTGAATTATCGACATTACCACGTTGGCATCGAAAAGATTACAATCTATACGGAATACGCTCCTTCTATGAAGAAGATTATTGCGTCCTCGCTTATCCATGGTCCATGGCCATGGTTTGAGTTTAGTCTTGCATTTTTATAGTTTTAAATGATGCTAAGTTACTGGTTTTCCTGGTTTGTTCAGACAACCCAGTCCATGCCCGTATGCCACTCGAGAAGAATGAGTACTTATATGCATTTCTTCTTGCATAAGGGATGAGAAATGTGTTTTTGATAGCAAAGGATATAAGCGCTATAAGAAATGCCCATTCTTATCTTATCTTTTATGAGGTGTCTGCGCGTCCGGCGACCGGACAAATAGTGCACGAGATATGTATCCGGCGGCCGGACAAATAGTGCACGAGATATACGTCCGGCGAGTCGGCGACCTAAGTCACTTGACCGACCCAAAAATAAACAAGAAAACCATAAAAACACAGTTTTTATTATACTCCCTTTCTTTGTAAACTAAGTTTACCATTTCCACTTCACTACTAACTAAAATTTCGAATCGCTAATGTCGGCAAATACATATCTAATTATAACGATTGAGCATTTTTTTTTAAAATGCATGAAGCCACGATCGTGGCTTCGCTTTTGCGCACCCTTTTTTTTTTATAGCTTTGGCCACCAACCCTCGTGAGGAGTTGCTGAACTCCCATCGGGCGCCTCCCCAGGTGGCGGATAGGGGAACACCCATCAGATATGGCGGGTACCGGGGAAATAAAATACCCGGGGCGGACCAAAATCAGCAACTGCTGCCTTGCAGTTAGTGGGGGGATCCACAAAGGCTAGGGAACCTCACCCGAAAAAAGAGGCAGCTATCCTGAGAGCTGTAAGGGGCAGCCCCCCAGAAGGTTGTGCGCAGGGCTAACAACCCAGTCACTCAAAAACAATTGTTACGAAAACTAAATCACTTCCAAACAAACGGACAGATCTTAATGGTTTACGACCCAAGCCTGAACACGGACATGATTTATGGATTGCGACATGGAATATACTAAGCCTCTATAGAGCCGGAGCACTTGCCCGCCTCGTGGAAGAACTTGCAAAATATAACATCACGATAGCTGCCCTACAAGAAACGAGGTGGAAAAACTCTGATACTCTAAAAACAAAAGACTACACAATTTTTTACAGTGGTAAGGAGAAAAACGCCTTGGGGACTGGATTTGCGGTCAGCAAGAAGATAGTAGATAAAGTCATAGGCTTCAGACCGGAAAATGAAAGACTCTGTGCTATTCGAATAAAAGGCAAGATGTTCAACATAACCCTCATTAATGCACATGCCCCAACAGAAGACTCAGAAGATAACGACAAAGACAGCTTTTATGAAAAATTAGAAAAATTATATGATGATGCCCCACGTCATGATGTGAAAATAGTACTAGGAGACTTCAATGCCAAAATCGGAAAAGAAAAAGCATTTAGACCAACTATTGGCAAGGAAAGCCTGCATGAGGATAGCAATAGCAATGGAATCAGGCTGATAGACTTTGCCACAGGAAAAGGCATGAGCATTAGCAGCACAAAATTTCCTCACAAAAACATCCACAAAATAACATGGACATCACCTGATGGTAACACTAAAAATCAGATTGACCATGTGCTTATAGATAGAAGACATGGGTCGGACATCCAGGATGTTAGAAGCTATAGGGGAGCAGATGCTGACTCAGACCACATGCTGGTCAAAATCAGATATAAGCAAAGAATATCCACTATCTACAACAGCCAGAATAGAAGACAGAAACACTATGACAGCCAAAAACTGATCAAAGATCCACTAGTAGCAGACAAATTTAAAACACAGCTAAAACAAAAACTCATAGAAGGAATGACAGAAAATGAGGACGCGGACAACGGCATTAACAAACATTGGGATATAATTAAAAATGCAGTAAAGAGCACAACGGAAGAAATAATAGGATACAAACAAAGCTATAAAAGAGGAGCATGGTTTGACAATGAATGCAGACAAATTCTAGATGACAGGAACAAAATAAGAATGATGATGCTACAAAGAGAAACCAGAAATACCAGACAACTATACACAGAAGCTAGAAGGAAAGCCACTAAATTATGCAGAAAGAAAAAAAGGGACTGGGAAAAAGCTAAACTATTGGAGATAGAAGAATTGGCAAGGAGCCGCGATGTGAGAGGAATGTACATGAAAATAAAGGACGAGAAAAATGGTTTTCAAGCAAGACCCCACATGTGTGAAAATAAGCAGGGTGAACTAATTACAGAAAACAGCAGAGTTCTAGAGAGATGGGCAGAATACTTTGAGGAACTACTAAATGAACCAAATACAGGAGAAAATGACACACAACAATATAACCTGCCCTATGGAGGACCAGACCCTCTTGTAAACTCACCAACGCTAGAGGAAACAACAAAGGAAATAATGTCACTCAAGAACCATAAAGCCCCAGGTGAGGACCTTATCACAGCAGAGCTTATTAAATATGGCGGGAGAGAGCTACACATAGAAATACACAAGCTAATAGAAAAAATATGGCAAGAAGAAAAAATGCCTACAGACTGGGAAACAGCATTAGTAACACCAATACACAAGAAAGGATCTAAACTTAGTTGTGCAAACTATAGAGGAATCTCACTGTTAAATGTTACATACAAGGCTATGTCTAAATTAATAACAAGTAGACTACAACAATATACAGAAAATATACTAGGTGATTACCAATGCGGATTCCGACAGATCCACAAACGACCAGATCTTTACCATTAGATGTCTGCTTGAAAAATGTTATGAATATAATATACCAGTACATCAGCTCTACATAGACTACAAAATGGCTTATGATAGTATCAATAGAAAATATCTATATGAAACACTGGAATTCTTTGGGATCCCTAATAAGCTAACTAGACTAATATACATGACCCTACATAGATCTAGAAGTAAAGTCAAGGCCCAGGGAGAGTACTCGCGTGAATTCCCAATTCAACAAGGACTACGACAAGGAGACTCACTATCGTGCATGCTATTCAACCTAGTACTAGAGAGAGTCATAAGAAACATTAACATAGACACTAGAGGGACGATAACAGAATACTTCAATAGAGAAGCCCCAGGCATACGCCCCAGCGGAACTCTATATAGCCAACCTCTGCAGTATCTAGCATATGCTGATGATAGAGCCTTGCTTGGAAAGAATAAAAATGCCATACAACAAGCTCTTACAGAGCTGGAAGATGCCTCCAAGCTGGCAGGACTTGAGATCAATGACCACAAAACAAAGTACATGGTACTGATGAGGGATGATACAAAGGAAGAAGATAAGGAAGACTTCAAAACAAAGAACCACACATTTGAAAGAGTAGATACTTTCAAATACTTAGGGTCAAGCCTTAATGAAAGGAATGAGATACTACCTGAAATAAAAGAAAGAATAGCTGCAGGAAATCGTGCCTATTTCAGCCTCCAAAATGTATTCCGCAGCAAAAACATCTCAAAAAGAACGAAGAAGGTAATATACAAAACCATAATAAGACCAGTGGTGATGTATAGCAGTGAAACATGGACAATGACAAAATCCATTGAAGCCCTGCTTAATACCTGGGAGAGAAAAGTGCTGCGGAAGATATATGGAGCTGTGCAAGACCTAGATGGCTGGAGGTCAAGGACAAACGAAGAACTGTACACCCTGTACAAGGATCCAACGGTGGTAGCTGAAATAAAGAAGGGCAGACTGAGGTGGGCAGGCCACTTGGAAAGAATGACAGAAGGCAGAGCAGCCAGAACAGCACATCACCAGAGGCCAAAAGGAAAGAGGCTTAGGGGCAGACCAAGACAAAGATGGCTTGAAGCTGTAGAAGCAGATTTGCAAAAGCTTGGTGTACGGGCTTGGCGAAGGAAAGCCAGGGATAGGCCCGAATGGAAGGAGGTGGTGAAGCAGGCCAAAGCCCTACATGGGCTGTTGTGCCACAGGGATGGATGGATGAATGGATGGCCACCAACCATAGATCTTATGAGTCCTCTATCCTGGACCAACTTTTCTATTTCCTTCCAGTTGTTATCTATCCTTACAATGTCTCTATTCGCGTCTCCAGCTGTTTCGCGGACGACCTCTTTTTCTTTTGCCTCGTGGATTCGACTTTAGAGCCTAGTTACATTGGATGGCGGTTTTCGAATAGTTGTGCCCTAACCAACCCCATCTTCTATTCCCGATTTCATCTTTATTCTTTGACAAGGATCTGCATTATTAATGGTGTCAGGCCAAATAATCAGGATGATTCTTCTTATGCAGCTAGCAATACAAATATGATGATGGTATTTGTTATTTGCTATGTTTCTGCTCCATACATCAGGGCCGAATATATATTGGTTTTAAAAAGTTAAGTCGGATTCTTGAGATAGTGAAAGCTCAATACAACTACAACCCCATGTCTTTTTGAGCGATGGGTCTGCCAACTGAATATTACATAAAAATTGATCACCCTTTAAACCTGACTATATCGCAAGTGCACATTAATTAATGCATTTTTGCAACTTTAACATTCTTTATCAAAGCATTACTTACTTACTTACTGCCCGTAACGCCGTGGGCAACAAAGTCTTTCCATCTTTCTCTGTCACGTGCGACAATTCCGATCGCGCATACCCCAGGAGTAACCAAATTCTTTTAATTCCTGCTCTATTGTTCTGTTTATCAAAATATATCTATATACATGAGGTAGTTGATAGTTGTTAGATCACTTGACATTATTTCAGTCTTACCGCTTTAAAGTATGTCCATGTGTAGGTCTATTATTTACGCTTGCTGCTGTTAGTTATACGGATTGATTAAAACTTATATTAAACTAACTTGGGAAACTTTTATGCACGCTTAGTTCACACTGACAATTTTGTCTTGGTCTCCACGAATAACTCAATTGTAACATGTTTTCTTTGCTCGTTGGACTTGAAATGTTCATTTCTGTACATTTTTTATCCTCTCGTCATTATCATGTTATCAACAACCTCTAGTGATCTTACCGAGTACGTTTAGCAGTCTAAGGGATATAACCCACAAAAAGACTACTCTTGTAGGAAGACATTGTTAGTTTCCCTTTATTTATTTGAAATGTTTTAAATCATGTAACACATTTTTTAGGCTAATGTTGATCCAATGAGATTTTCTTTTGATATCGTAATCTTTTTGTTTGGTGGAGTTTGTTTTGTTATGTGTTTTTAACATGCAATAATATTTTTTATATTGAATTTGGAATTGTCTTGCTAGTACATGTAGAGCTATTTATGTATATTTTATTTCGGTGTAAGGATAAATCAGTGAATTCTGAATGTTATTATTGTACATAAGTTCAAGTATGAATTCTTCTTTAAACAATCATCGAGTGTCTTGAGTGTATTGTTTCACAGTAAACAATACCCTAAACAGTCAACATAAGATCCGACATTTTAACAATATGAAAACCCCAGTGTACCCAACGTTAGGAAATAAATACGCCCCTTGGCACTGTATACAGTGTGGGTTGCCACAATTTACTTCAGGTCTATTTGATTCATTTGCATTGGACTCTAAAAACTCTTTGAGTGTGTGACAAGCCCATCCTTTAATAATTCAAACCTAGATGAACCACTTGCAAAATTCCTACCAATCACAACAATGAACTATCAAAGTGACACTTTCTAAAACTAAATTATTCCTAATAAGAGAGAAACAACAAATTTCAAGTCAGAATACTCATAAACTTCCAAATCCCTTTCGTACGGATACTAAAAACAATGTAATTATTTCCACTTATATGCGAAGGATCCATTGGCTTCCTGTGAGAGCCATAATTAAATACAAAGTGGCGATAATTTGATATCAGTGCTTTCATAAAACCTAATGCCGTCCTATCTCATTGAAATAATCAAACTGTATATTCAGCAATAAACATTCCGTTCTGCCGAATCCTCGCATCTGGAAGTATCCCGTTTGTCCCTGACGACCCTTTGGCCTGAGAGCCTTCTCGATATCTGGTTTGAAGGTATGTAATCTACTTCACATCCAACTCAATCGAACAAGTTCTATCGTAATTTTTAAGAATAACTTGAAAACACATTCTTTAAAATATTTACCTTCGTTAAACATTTGTATTTGTACTGTTTTACTTGTATATTAAGTTCGGTTAATGCTTCATTAATTTGCTCTGTCTTATGTTTGTAAAGTATTAAATTATTAATTAGCATTACATATTACATCATATCAGCCTAGAGATATATTATTATATCAGTATTCTTATTTGTTTGTTGCTTATTTAATGCGCTCTGAGCTTACAGTATGTTTGTTGGCAGCGCTATACAAAAAGCATTATTATTATTTTACAAATGAAAGCATGTTATTTTCAAATTTTCAAAATGAGAAGCTCAAAAATCTATTAAGAATTTTAAACGAAAGAAAAACTGCAAGACAATACTTTTACTAATATTAACAACTTAAATGTAGGAATGAAATTGAGTTCACTAGATGTCTTATAATACCGGCCAAATAAATTTGGGCCACTTTTTTAATACGCAATATTTTTTTCACACAATTCTTAAGTAACAACACCATTAAAAGCAATAAATAAGTAAAATAGGCCTACAATTGTGTTGAATATTTAAAGTTTAATTTCGTACTTTGTTGGGTAGCCAAAGTTACCCCGACATAAGGTTACTTTGGCCCATTAATATTAATTCAATTAAAAAAAGAGGTCTGATAGTTAATAGCGTTTTAATATGAGCTGGAAAAAAGTCAACTACTCCTTAGAAGTCGATCTTGGCTATGGACGCACATCCAGAAAGTAACGCAGGCTGAAGGCAGTGACAACGGGCCAATTGCTGCAAAATACGTTAGCAAGTTTAAACCAACATAATACATTGCGACCAAAAAAACAAAACAAAACAAAATCGTCTAAAACATATAATAATACTATTATGTAAGACTTGATCGATATATGACGTGAGCGTGCATGAATAATGAAAAGTAAATATCTAGAAAACTGAGGATCAAAGTTTAATAGAATTCAATGGAATGTTGATTGGACAGATTTTGCATGCAGACGAGAGATGATCATAAAGTAAACAAATTACAAGTCACTTGTTCTGTAGTTGGAAGAGTAAGTACGGAATGCTGTTTCCATACAAAGTGGAAATAACTTTTCAGTTTAATCTATTCCCTTTTTTGTTTAAAGTGTATAAAATAATGTATTCTGGGCTATAGAAGCCAAGTCAATTTAGCAAAGGAAGATATGTTTGGCAAGCAAATTGTCTCCCTTCTTCGATGAGTGTGTCTTGAAGCCATTTAAAAGGGTGTATAAACATATGGTCGATGGCATTGAAATGCCTCCAAGTTTGATCTCTCTCCCACATCCGCAAAGAGGTGCCGTCAATGACAAATTTCTTCTCTTCGGGAGGTTTTAGTCCTAATTGAATTATTCTCAACGCTAGTTCCGTTATACATGAGCTCTTGCGGAAAAGTTCAGTAGCCGAGATGTATTCGTTCTTGAGTCTTTCAGGGACGTAAAATATGTCCGTTTTTCCAAAAGGCACCATATCTGGCCCGGCGTTGGCTTTTAAGTTCTCCATAAAATTGTTTGCGAAATGCGTAAAGTTGACGCGAGGATACAATAGATACTGCTCATCTCTGCTTAGAACAGACACATTCTTTAGTTCTGATAGGGCATTCTGCACAGCAGTCTGTCCATAGTAAGGATTCCAAAGAACCCACCAGAAATTCGGGTCTTTTTCATATAAATTTTTGTAGGTCTCATTAGGATACATCCTCATATCATGCCTGGGCATCTCCACAACGTTCCAGTTATTCAGCAGAACATCATCGCCCACCTGCAGATAACCTTTCACGGGCAAGGACAATTTCATGGCTGCGGTGGTGCATTCGTAGAAGTACTCCCAACCGATGGCTATGCCTTCTATAAATGTAACGTAGCTCAATCCGACACTTGCTGTGTAGTTGTCGAATGCGTTCAAGGAAGGAACGCAGTAAACAATGTATTTAAAGTATTGTCTGTGTATATATTCGTTGTAGCTAACCGAGGGGAACAATGACTCATAATTGACTACAACAATTAAAACAATGTCGTCTATTATTGGATTGGACATTCTCTGTACTGCATTCCAAGCATTAGTTTCAGCTCGACCACACAGAGCGATAACATCTTTGTAAATCGCTTCTTTTACTTCAGGCTTTATATCTTTAAACTGGGCAATTTGTTTTGGGATTCTATACACCATTTTAAACATGTTCTTACTTTGAAAACTGAAATTGTTATTGACTTTATATCTTAGACTTGATAAATCTTCATACCAAGCATTTAATAAACGTGTTACGTTGAAACGTTTTTCCAAATGTGGAAATTCACGTATAAAGCAAGTCCACAATTGTCCATAAATGTTAGCTGAACAGTCCGCTTTTGACTGTAACTCTTTACAGGGACTAACGCATTCTAAAATTGTCCGTAATGTTTCATTAGAGTTTGAGAAATCTTCACTTTGAATGCAGTCAGACTTATTATCTTCTTTATTTGGAATGAAATAAAAAGCAGAATTGATGAGAGATAATTTATTGAGCACATTAAACAATAGAGTTCGAAAAAGCTTTTGTGTATCCACATCAATGTCTGGTGGCACAAACATGAACATGAAAACATCCTGAAAGAATAGTGTTGGTCCAGTGTTGTATGGTGCTATACTTGGATACCCAACTGAAACAGGTGCACTTTGAATTATATTCTTGGTATTTATTACATTGTCCGATGTTTTAAAGCAAGTTTTTTTGGACACCTTAACACCTTGTCTTATTGGAATTGAGCTCCAATCTGTGATAGTGTACTTGTCTGAATTCATGTTCTCTGTGATAGTGTACTTGTCTGAATTCATGTTCTCTGTGATTCTTCCACTCCGTTTAACCAATAAAACTTCTTTAGGAAAAGCTTCCATGACTCCAAAATGGTGGAAAGGGTTAAAAAATGGCGTATCGCTGTACGATAAACCTGATTGGTGGAATTGATCCAAACGAAATGATTGGTTGATCTCTTCAATTGTAGACTCACAGTCAGCGGCTAGGATTATTTTCGCACCATTCTGTAAAGCAAATAGATATCCTGACAAGAGACTTGTTCGAGTGAGTAGTTTTACTGTTGAAAATTGACTCATCCAAGTTTTCACATAAGTATTCGTCAATTGAAAACATCGAGGCGAACTGCAAAATGAACAAATAACCATTATAAATCTCCGATTAAAAAGACACAATCGCATTTATCTAAACAGAAACAAGTTTAATGTTTCTTTAAAACTAGAAGACATTCTTTCTATAAGCGGAATCACAGATGCCATTTAAAGTAACAAGAAAATTAATTATAAATTTTACTTTATTTCTCATAATCACAATATTGACTTTAAAAAAAACTAATCAATATATATTATTGCCGTGAGTTTGTTTATCTGTTATTATTATTATATATATATATATATATATATATATATAGTTTTATATATATATGTTTGTCCCCTATAGACTTCTAAGCCGTTTGACTAATCGGGACAAAAGTTTAATGTATAAATTGGAAACGTCCTCCAAAAGAGAATTTTATTTTATCACTTATAATCGTGAATCCCTAATGAATGGCAGGTACCCATTAGAGCAGTGTAGACTCAGAGACACCCTTCAGAGCCGAAAAAAAAATCCTATCCTTTTTCAGGATTCATACTTAGAACCTTCAATACGTCACTTGAACGCTCGAGCTCACAAAAAGTTTTGATAATGTCTGGTATCAAACTAATTGTGATAAATATGACACCAATGGTAATAATGTCTTACACCAAAGGAGACAGCAATAATGATAATGTCAATCAAAAGATTGTCTTTGCAATGGCTGCTGATTCATTACGATTACCATCGCAATTTGAACACTTTAGAAATGTTATCAGAATGCAATAAATTTGATAGTCTTTTAATCCAAATATATCAACTTGGTTCCTTAACACTAAACACTGCCCTATTATCTATAACGTTAACAATTTCAAAAAATTCTGATTTTTGTGGTATCATTAACACATTTTAAAAAATAGACATTCGATCATGGTGAAATTTTCATCTATAGTCAACTTTTGTCGCTTTTTAAGGTCAAAAAGTCCCAAACATGTAGAAAATAACACTCCACAGTCAACTCGGTCTTACTCGTCGTGAACTAAAAAATTACACTCAATATTGCTTTTAAAGGTTTCATCTGAATTTATTAGTGAAAAAAGACAGTTAAAGCCAACTTTGTTTATGTTTTTGTCCCAGTCATTCGATACAAATTTTAATATGACCCTATTAGAATTAGCTTAGTCATTTCTGAAGTTTAAAACCTTTAAGCCTTCTTTACTTTCAGCTTCTGTTTTCCCACATTTGAAAAATGCATACCAAAATAATTAATATAAATACAATTCTAAAAATAATGAAAACACATAAAACAAAAATTCTTGGCCCACGTGGTTTTCCCACGGGCTATTTCTAGTATCGCTAATAAATACGCTATTATATGATTATCTTATCTTATATATTATAGACGCTCCTTCTATAAAGAAGATTTTGCGTGCTACTCTTTTCCGTGGTCTGAGTCTAAGTCTTGCATTTTTATTAATGTTTTAAATGATGTTAAGTTACTGGTTTTCCTGGTTTTTGCAGGCAACCCATTCCATACCTGAATGTCACTCGGGAAGAAAGAGTACTTAGTACTTGATTAGTGTAATCATTTATGTTTGTAACTGAACTAATGGTGGAAAATGTTCAACTGCTTGGTATCAAGAGTCTATGCATTCTTATTTCCATTTAAAATAAACCAAGTCCTGGTATATGCTGAGTATTTTAAAACTTTATCAAATGTTATTGTAAGCACACAAGTAGTGTCTCTATACCTGCAGCCTTTGATGTCCCGTTGCCTTTGACTGACCACTACCACAGTCCAACCTTTTTGTTTCGTAAAGGCCGTGACGTCATCGCATTGCTCATACGCGCCATCAAGCACAACCCAATTTTCGGATTGTCTAAAAAATAAAAAAGCAAAAACAAAAAAAAAAACTCATAAAAATAGAAAAGAAAAATAACCATAAATTCAAAAGACAACATAAATTCTAAAGTCAGATAAAGTCATATGTCGACATATGAAGTCATATAAAATCAAAATAAAGTCATAAAATATGAAATGGTACTTACTCGACTGTCATCTTTGCAATCGACAACGGCAGACGATCAGAGAGATCGTAGAACCAGAAGCTGATAACAATGCTACATATTGTAAACAGAGCTAGACCTAGTGCTAGTGGCTTAATAAATCTGAAAGGAAAACTAATAGAGACATAATAATAATATAAATAAAAATAATGTTAAACATTATGTATGTAAGAAACACGTAGCCTAACTCGTGTTGTTTCTTCCAAACCTACTCTATGCAATGTAACAAATTTATATGTTTTGTTGTCTGTCTAGGATCCTGTTCACTTTGAAAGCAATAAACTCAATCCACTCGATGCATGTTCAAAGAAGATAAAGCTTAAACTTATTTACAATAATACAATTCAACTTCACTTGTTAATAAAAAAAGTAGCTCTTGTAGCTAAGCAACAATCACCAATCACCCTAACGTCTAAATGCGTGCTTTAGATAGATTTTGGTGCAGAAAGTAATAGACTGGATTTTCTCAAAGCTTTCCGAAAGGAAACGAGAATGCGAAGAGGCTACGACTATGATGTATTACATCATAAATAAATAAATATATATAAACGAGTACTCTCTGCGCCAAAATTTAATATAAATAAACAGCTCTACATGAACAAGAGATACAACCTCAAATACATTATAGAAACTATTATTACATGTTCTACCATAGACTATAATAAGATGGACCGCTTGCTCTATTTTTAGAGCTTATACCAACTTTGTTTTTCCGTGCGCAACCATTAAGGCTGTCTTAAATTACTTCTACGCTCCTCGTTGTTTCTTAAATGTTTCCGCTTTATACAACTTTCAATTTTAATTTTAATTTTTCATTGAGAAAATCGAAGCGATTCAATAAAACAGAAGTGCAAAGGAAATAACGAATCGGAAATTCCGAAAATCAGTGTTTCAAGTCATCATAATAATATAGCAGAAATACTAAAGTAAGCGGTCCATGTATATTATAGTCTATGGTTCTACAAACATGACTACACTCAGTATTGAAATCAAAAACTATAATAAGATGAACCGCTCGCTTTAATATTCGGCTATTTGATGACTCGATTGAATTCTTTTCCGAATCCCCGATTACCGTTTGCACTAACCACTTCCGTTTTATTTAATCGCTATGATTTTCTCAATGGAAAATTAAATCTAATTTCAAAAGTTGTATACAGCGAAAACCTTTAGGCAGACGTACGAGTCATTTAAGACGGCGTTATTGTTTGCGCACGGAAAAAAAAGAACATATCAGATCTAAAAATAGAGATAGCGGTCCGTCTTATTATAGACCTTTTCATTTTATTAATTATTCCAAAAAAGAGGTCAATGTATACGCATGCGCAGTCGCTAGGGGGCAGAAGTTGTCAATAAAACCTTCTTAGCCTTTGTTATTTTACTGGGGGCCTAGTGGTTTTTAGGCGTAATTATATTAGCTTTTCATTTTACAAAAAAAAAAACAAATTCATAAAAACTTTATACCCAGAAGCTAGGGAGCGAACTGTACTTTTCTTTTACCTTTTGAACCAGTTTTTAACCCAAAAAACATTTATTATACATTCTAGGCCTAATGCGTCTATGGTTACCATGTCACCATGTTAATACAGATTGGCGTCGAGCGATCAGTAAATCGTCTTTAAGCATAGGCTACAAATAAAATTTAACATAGTTATATATTTATAAAGCTTTGTTTGTGTTGAAGTATCAACGCGTAGGCTATATTGTATTAAGTTATTATTTGTAGCAATAGAAATCGTAACTTTTAATTATTTTTAATTTTTTTATCGTTCGATTTCGATGTCACAAAAGAACCTTGAAAAGCCAAAGTAAGCTCATCACAGTTTGATTCTTAAAAGGCCTAGGTCTATGTCCCATAGGCCTATGCTATTGTTTGACTTGTTCTGGGGTTTTATCGTTAAAATATTGTATGTAGAAGTAGTTAAGCGGGATTATAACATATTTTAGTAGGCCTAGACCTAGCTATAGGCCTATAGTCCTATAGGCTATAGTATAGGGGCTATAGGCTATAGATAGGCAATATAGGCTATTATAGGCCCTAATAGGCTAAGCTAAAGTAGCCTAAAGGCCTATATAAATTATAAATATAGGCTTATGGCTTATAGGATAGGCTTATAGTCTTATAGGATAGGCCTATAATATATATTATTTAATATAATATAGCATATCGAATCGGCCTATCATATCTATATATATAAAAAGACAGTGTTAAGCCCCGCGAGGATCCCCATTGGTCAATTTGAAAACACGTGTGTCACTGACCTATCTAGGCCTGGCCCAATATACCGTGTAATAATTTTTCACATCGGACATGTGTCTTCGATAGCTCAGTGGTAAACGTAGTGGACTGCTAAACAGGCGACCAGGGTTCGATTCTCCAGTTAGACTATTTTTTTTTTTTCGACAATTAATGTTTCAAACTTTTAAAAACAAAAGGCATTGTAAATCTATAGGCAATATAGATTTTGTTTTATAAAAATATTTGATTATTTTTTTTACCCTATTACAATATTTATTTACTTTCCTAAAAGTATTCAGTAAGTGTAGTTTATAAATTTGTTATCTGCACCCCAGACAGTCCTTTTTTTTTCACCCGGGCAACGCCGGGCAATGTAGCTTGTATACTATATATGATAGGCCGATATATATTATATATAGTATATAGTTTACTATAATAGGCCTAATTATTAGCCTGCTACTATTAGCCTATTAGTACATTAGCCTATTATAGTAGACTAAAGGTTATAAGCTCAAACAGTTTAAGCTATTAAACAATTGAAAATATTTACTATTTACTATAGAAAAGTGTTGATTAACCGATTGCGATTGCATGAAATAATTAAGCGAATATGAAGGTAGGCTATGCTATATATTTGATATTTGCAAACTGGTGCGTGTTTTCTTCATATGAATTTTTAGTTATAGGCCTGTTATTGAATACTATTTCATGCATAGGACTAATGAAATGACAATATGAATAGGCCTATATATAATCTATAGTGACACTATAGGCCTATCATATTCAATATGGAAAACATAGGCCTACGCCGACATACGGTCATAGGCCCGACTATACGACATAGGCCTATATATATATATATATTAGCCTTTTCCTACGAACAATATTTATATATTTTTTAAAAGTTTAACATAATATTTGCTATGGCTATGGTTTTTATATTCGTGAAGATGCATTTTACATTGAAGAAACTCAACAAAAAGTAATGACACAGTGATCACGATAGAATCGACCATAATATTAAGGTCCAAAGCATAGAGTCCAGGTCTAAAAAAAATGTTCTTAAAAAAATAAAGAAGCTCTAAACGTTGTTTTTTTAACAATTCCCTTCCTAGGTTCTTAGTTTAAGATCTCCATGTGTTTTTATGGTTTAAAGTTCAAAAACAACTATAATAACATTAAAAAACCCCAACACCTTTAGTAAAATACTATATGGAAAGAAGGAACAAAAATCTTTGTGCCCCCAAAAGAAATATATGTCAGTGAGTCTCAAGGCCACGCCCCTTTTCCGGGGTCAAACTAAAAAGGTCTATAGGCTAGTCTTTGATCAAACCATAGACTATAATACACATGAATCGCTTGCTTTAGTAGTTCTTCTATATGATGACTCGAAACACCGATTTTCGGAATTCCCGATTCTAAATAAAGTAGCTGCTATACAAGTTCCGTTTTATTTAATTGCTATGATTTTCTCAATGGAAAATTAAAATCGAAAGTTGTATACAGCGGAAACATTTATAGATCAGTGTTGTATGCGCACGGAAAAAGAACATACGCTCTTAAAATAGAGCAAGTGGTCAATGATAATAGGAATAATAGGCTTACAAGTATTCATTTAAAGTCGAAAAAAATGCGATTTAATAAAACGGAACATGTATGACAATTACTTTATTTAGAATCGGGACTTGCAAAAAAAAAAGAAGATAATAGCATAAAAAACTAAAGCAAGCGGTCCATGTATATTATAGTCTATGATTTAAGTTCGTTTTACTACATTTTTACCTTATAGTCCAACAGTGACCAGTGTTAATGTATACGTATCGGCACATTAACTTAAGGCTTAGTTTCAGCTTACGTCTGAGACAGTAATATAGGCCTACCCAGTTCTCCATATTAACGTGGAAAGGTAAAAAAAAATTTTTGCATTGTGAAGGCCACACGACGCCTTAGTGAAATATGTGTTTACATAAACTCCCCGATATTTTATTTAGCTTTACGGTGAGCATATGGAAACATCATACAATGTTCATGTAGCGAGTTTAAAGAGCGAGTGGTAATTCAAAGGAATTAGTTTTCTAATCCAAAGCCTTTTAGAGTTTTGTTGTTAATTTTAACATTGGAAGTCCGTAGCCCTTTAAATGAGAACCGACTCCTTAAGCTAAATCAGTTTTTTTTATTGTAGTGAATATTAGTTTAAAATGCTGTTGGATTAGATGTAAAGTATGTAAAGAAACATTCCTTTTCTTAAATAGCCTACATAAGACCCGGTTGTGTGATAAGACACAAACTTAGCCAATATTTACTAGTATACATTTTTATCGTTTGTTAAGACTAATTCAGATTAAATGATATCTATAAAAAAACAATAACAACTGTATACGTGGTGTATACATGGACTCATAAAAACGGTATAGTTGATGTTAAAATAGGTTCATAAATACTGTATACGTGATGTATGCATAGTAGAGACCGACCGATACCAAATTTTTAGTTTCGGCCGAAAACGAAACCATACCAACAAATTATTAATTGACTTTCGGCCGAAACCGAACCTGATACCGATAATTATATTACACATTCGGCCAAAACCGAAAAATAAAAATAGCCAAACAAAACATTTTAAAAGACTGCACATTTTACTGTAATATTAAAAAGTGTATGGGTTCTCTATCTAAGTAAACAATAGAAGTAGGGCTGTCAATATCACTAGCGTTAGTTGTAACATCTGCCTTTGTGGTTGTCTGTGCTTGTATTTCAAGCAATATTCGGGATTTGAAAAAAACCCACTACAATAGGCCTATGAGTCGCCATTCACTAATTAGTGTTTGCAAGTATTTAATGTTAAAGAATTGTTTCGTACGAATCAAACATCGTTTTAAAATACGTCTCGGAGAAAAACAAATCGAGGGACACCATATTGAAATGATTTCCTCCCTTAATTACGACAAAACCGAAAATCGGAATCCGGTTTTCGTTTAACATTACTACATAATAGAAAATGTAAGCCTAATATACAATGGTATATAGGCCTACATGTATTATGTAAAATGTTTTTCAAAATTATCAATAAGAAGAGTAATAGAAGCAGCACTATCGTTGCAGTCTAAAAATTGAAAGTTAAAATAGATATTGGGCAGTTGACCGAAAGTCTATGTCTTTTTCGGCGGAAACCGTAAGCAAACCGAATGCTAACTTTTTTTTTTCGAACGAAACCGAACATTTGCTTTTTTTTACGCCGAAACCGAAACCGTAGCCGAACTTAGTTCGGTCTCTAATGCATAGACTCATAAAAACTGTCTACGTGGTGTATACATGGACTCATAAAAACTGTATACGTGGTGTATACATAGGTCAGTGTCGAATTAATAAAATATTAATTTTGCATAAAAGTAAAAAATTAAATAGTCAATTACATCTATTTGGCTTTTTAAAAAAAGCAAATAGATATATATATAGTAGATAATAAATATATCCTACCGAAACATTCCTTTTTTTAAATGTTGCAAAGAGAGATGAAGACTAAAAGCTAAGTAATCTCCGCACAACAGCAGGACATCTATTTGTTAAGGTATTCAGTTTTCAACACAGAGTCAGGAGATATAGATCTAGAAGATTAAAATTTGTTTGGTGTTGTAATGATTGAAACAGAATAAGAAAGAGAGAGAGAGAGAGAGAGAGTGTGAGAGAGTGAGAGAGAGAGAGAGAAAGAGAGAGAGAGAGAGTGAGAGAGAGAAAGTGTGGTGTGGTGCTCGTTAAATCTGGCAAGGGTAAATTCGGCACCGGTATTTTCTGCAAGGTAATTTCGGCAAAGGTAAATTCGGAAAATTTAAATTTGGCAAAACTTGCAAAGCGGTAAAATTGGCAACGGTAAAATTGGCAAGCATATAATATCCATTTTTTATTGAACGTATCCGTAGGACTACGCTCCAGTCAATGGATCGGTAACCTATGAGTGCCAACCTCGGCACACAGAGCGGTTTTAAATGGTACATGAAGGACCACCGAAAAGGAAGTTAAATATCTTCTGCATCTAAAGAGCAGGATAACATAAAAGGTTGTTGGCACACTGAATGATTTAGAAATGCTTGTTTGGCACACTATTATGACAAAGTTGCCAACCCCTGCACTAGTCTATGAAGAAATGAAGCTAATGGCACGAAGCGAAGGAGCTTACTCTGGAAGATCAAGTTAGCATGTAGCCCTTGAGTTAAGTATTTATAGAAAGAGCCTGATTCTGATCATGTTGGCAATAGCATAGCCAGAGGAGGTTGGAGGAGATGGGCCCCAGGCGCCGCTTTTTATAAGAGGTGCTAAATTAATTGACACTTAAAATTTATATTTAAATGATATAAAGTAGGTAACAAAACTTAGTTAATTAGTTCATTTGAGTAAAAATTAAATGAAAGAAAAACATTGAATGCACGAAAACCAATATTTTAAGTAGGCGCCAAATGTACTCCCCTCGCCCGCCCCAGGCGCTTCCACCCCCCCCCCCTCCCCCAAGTTACGCCCTGGCAAAGGTATGTGTACTATATAGCCCATCTAACGATCCCTTGGTTGTTTTATTTGTTTAGATCTTTACGCATCAAATGCATACCCTCGTCTCCCCTACGTATACTTTCTCCTTTTTATAGCACTGTGGAAACATATCAGGGCAATATTACGTAACTCAGACTACTTGCCCTCCATCCCCTTTCTTCTTTAAAAACCAGTATGATACTGGTTGTGTTAGAAAGAGCAAACGTAGACTTCCTCCTCCCCTCCCGTCCCGTCTCCCCATCGAAGCTTGAATTAAATGTGTCCGATTAATAGTTTGCATTGTGTATTTATATGTTTCTTTTTTTTTTTTTTATACTTGTGCTTAGAACGTAGCGTAGCCACTAGTAGCCAGACTTAGAAATTATAAGACTTACTTTATTTAATTTTAGACTAAATTATTTTAGCTTGATTAATTTAACCATATTTTATATATTAGAATAAGATCAGATTTGTTTTATACAAAACAAGGCATTTGTAGATGTGTATTTCAAAATGTAAAAACTCTATAACGTAGTCTGATTAGCTTTAATCAACCGAAGCGTCCTTATAGTTATCAACGACCAATATCCACATATCTGAACATTTGGTGTAAGGTGGAGTAACAAAAAAAAAGTCTAAATATCCAAACACACAAACACACAAACACATATTTTAAAAGATTAGAATTAAAAAAAAAGATAAACTGTTAGCTAAATCTCACCAGTTTATGAGTTTTATTTGTTTTTAGACCTTTAAATTATAGGTTCTCAACGGGGGCGTTATCGCTCCCCAGGGGGCGGTGAGAACATCCAGGGGGCGCTGGCGTTCTTGGGGGTGGTAGGGGGGGGGGCGGTGAATTGCCTGTGGGCGGTACGAACGTTCTTGAATTATTTTGAACATCACTGTTATTTAAAACCAAAATACCAAAATTATAAATTGTATAATGGTCGTCTTGAGCTTTAACAAAGAATAAACTGACTGCTCCACTATTGACTTGCCTATGACTACTGAGTGATTGTGACGTAAAAGACAGTCAAAGTCCTCAATGCACTAAACCTTGATCTATTGCTATATTCAGACGGTTTCTGAGAAAGACAGATTGGGACGGGGGGCGGGGGGGGCGTTGATTAGATTGCTGCTGCTAAACGTCTGCTTTCACACAACAGTACATATAATACAACTAAGAAAAAGGAATATGGTCAAAATAAATATCTGAATAGGATCGATTAAAAGCGAAGTTTGATGCTTTCGTTAATTATCGTCATTTCAGATCGGTTTGGTTGTAACTTGAAAAAAATAAGTTTAAATATTATTTATAAAAACAAGTTGTGACTTCGACATGTGTATAACTAGAAATATAAGTTGAGTAATAAAATAAATTGTGTAGAGACGAATTGATGAAATGGCAGGTGATGTAGAGTACATTGTGTGATTACCCAAAAACATCTCAATTTTCTTTACAACTAGATTTGAGTCCACGCTTCCAGACAGTTACGCTTTACTTTTAGCTAACGTTTATTTTATTATATAAGGAAAATTTGGACAATTAGCTACAAAAATTAATAAAGAACACTAAAAGAAATGTATACTATGTGAACTAAAAGACTTTTTAGGATAAAAAAATAAATTAATATTGATTATTTATATAGCGCTTGCATCCATGTTATTACATTTAGCATGTTAAGTGCGCTCTTGGTATAAATTGCAGTGACAGATGTATGGGTAATGAGTACGTAAGGCACAGGCAGCCACTAGTTAATTGGCAGCGTTTAAATTTGTTTTTCGAAGACTTTTGCCTCATAATCTCTCAGTGCCTGAGGCAAGCTGTAAGCTGTTCCATATAGAAGGCGCCACAGATTCAAACGAGCGCACTGCAAATGACTTCTTCTTGTGTCTACCGTACTGGGAACTCTCAGAAGAGACAGTGATGATGAGCGCAGTACCGTTGATGGTGCCTGCTTTGATATGACTTCTTGAAAGTAAGAAGATGCAGTGCCATTTTTACATCCGTAGGTAAGGAAATACTTTTGTGATTAATGCGCTTCATCACAAGGAGCCAGTGGAGATCTTGTAGAACTGGATAGATGTGATCCTGCTTCTTTGTCCTCGACACAATACGTGCTGCAGTGTTTCGTACCCCCTGGAGTCTCTGCAGCTGGTTATGGGGCGAACCTCATAGGCAACTGTTAAGGTTATCCCACCTTGACTGGATTAGACATACTGCTACGACAATGGTCATAATCCTATTGAGTTGAGGTCGAAGCTGACCCAGGTCGCGTAGGTGAAATAAACAAGCCTTAATCACAGCAATGAAATGTGCAAGCATTATCAGTTTTTTTGACGGTCGTTGGGGAGAGCTAATGGACACTGAGTGTCCATTAGTCCTCTCTTGGGCTTGGTAGACTTGGCGGCGCCCATCTCCTCTCCAAGTCGGCGGTGGATTTATAGCTGTCTGCACCGAGGTCAAATCCCTGATGCGGCGCTTGGGAATCGAGCTCGCTGTCGACTTTGCCAACCAGCCGCTTATCAGTTTACTATCAATAAAAAAAAAGAAAACCATAAAAACGAAGTTTTAATTATACTCCCTTTATTTGCAAACTAAGTTAACCATCATGTAATTAAATAATTGATTGACTATTGCAAATGAAACGTACAGAAAAATATCTGAGTCGCAAATCTCAAAAATATCTCCTTACTCCGTATAAATTGTTCTAAAAATAATCTTAGCGCATAATTTTTTTTTCTAGCTTTGCGCCGAAAAACTATAAAAAGTTGCACAGGCATTTTTAAAGTGAAACCAAACATTTTCTTATACTTTTCTTTTAAAGAAATGAATATTGTCATAAGTGTAGTATTATTAAGTTGTTTTAACTGAAAATTTGATAGGATGTATTGTTAGTCAGGGCAAGTCTGCTGTCCAAATTTCAGCTCGATCGGACCACGGGAAGTGGTCGAAAAATCGAAGCCAATTTTTGCACCATTGCAGACAGACAGACAGACAGACAGAAAATGCAACTTAAAAAAAGGGAGTAAAAAGCCAAGATCTCTGTTGCACATCGGCGAGCCCTTCCAAAGACAAGCGTATGATCACGTATAAATGCCTCTGTTCTGTCCTCATATAATTTAAGTCTATTTGCAGACATTTGCAATGGTTTGTTGCTATAGTGAGTTAATATAGTATTTTAAAAAGTCTCCGCAAGATGTATTAGCTGTGTGTTGGTAAGAATGGGCGTTCATCAAACTTTTGCTTACAAAAGGAAATTTATCAATTTCTCTAGGTCTTTGGGTTTGGCAACAATTTTTCATTGTATTTCCATTACCCTGTTTAGCGGACCTTGCATTTGGTGCTGTTAACACGCTATTGTCGCCGACGAAAAGCAAATTGAAAGTAATGCAGCATGGAAACCTAAAATGAACCAAATATAAACAAACTGTTACCAGACACAATCTTCACTTTAATATTGTTTCGTTTTAAAAACCTCTTATACAATCTATTTGTTTGTATTATTCTTTTATAAAACAACAATCAGTTGATCTTTTCAGTACTATTTAGGATCGTAAAACCGCACACAAATCTAGTTGGCCTATAGAAATTTCATTCAACACATTTTACTCTTTAATTAATTAATTTTGTTGTTTTTTTTAGAGGGGGGGGGGGGCTGGGTGGTGAGGGTATGAAAAATTGAAAAAGGGGGCGAGGAGTCAAAAAAGGTTGAGAACCTATGCTTTAAATTTACATTGCTTGTAAGCCACATTCAAAGTGTCCTTTAAAACATCTGTTACCTCCCGTAGTGTTGCAACAAAACCTTTCTTACCGCAGTCACGTTTTCATTGAGCCGGAACATCTTGTGGTATGACCATTGTGAGGAGCCTACTCTTGCCACATAGTACATCAGCACAAAGAAGGCATAGTCAAATATTTTATTTGTCACATAGTACACAAGTACAAAAAGGCATAGTCAATGACATAACTAGAAAATTATAACATTCATAAACAATATAAATTATAGCGAGACAATAATAGTAATACAGAATAGATATTAATAATAATAAAAGAAAATTATTTCATTTAAGGTATCATAAAAAGATTTTAAGATGCAAAAAAAAATGAAATCCAAATAAAATAGAAATACAGTTATCATAATACACTGTTTACGATCTAACTGGAACATTTGTTTTAACAACTCTTAACGTTAAATCACTTTCTATCTAAGTTCGGGTTAACACAGTGACACAATGAAATTTTAAGTCTTTTTTTTTTTTTAATCTTCCCATGATTAAAATGCATACTATTTTTCTCATGATAACAATATCTGGTTTTAGTAAATGAAGCATGAAGCACACGAGATTTGATGCACCACATGAAGTGGCTATAATCTGTATTCGATAAACTGATCATATAGTTGTGTCAGAAGCTATTCCTCCTGCAATGTATCTACTTGTGCTCAAAACGGGATGTCGAATTATGAATCACCTTTTAATATTTAATCATGATTATATGCATAAAAAAAAAGAGGAGACTGGGGAAATCATACTTTACTTGTTATACCAGACCTTCTGATCTTAAACGTGATTAGTTAAGGAACCAACATTCCATTGAACAATACGGAGACGGAGACTAACCCCACACAGCCTCACCGATGAAATCAAAATGCTCTAGAGAGGACCATTTGAAACATAAATTATTCTGTGCTAGGGATTAGATATTCCGGCTGCTTGTACAATACGATATTCGGTCTGTCTGTTATAGAATGCATGATAATGTTGTTTATAAGAAAAATCGTTATGACTCACTCAATAATTCGATTTCCACATAAGGACAGCGCAATAGTATTAAGATCAGATGTTCTTTAGCGTATACGCTAATCCGATAACAACGACACTGCTAGCAAGCAACCAAAGAATTGAATCAATACATATTGAACGGGATGAGTTCAACATCTGTCGTTTTATTTGTTTCTGCTCGTATCTAGTTAATACAATGTTGAAATCTAACAAAAAATTTAACATTGACCTTAAGTAAAATAAATGTCCTAGAATAGTAACTGTATTTTTGTATTGAAGCAAAGGTTGTGTGTAGTGGTGACTGAAGAATCAGATGAAGTAATCTTAATTGATTGTAAAAACGCAGCTCCTAGCGGTTAGCTCACCAGACTGTCAACCAAAAACCACTTGACACGTCGCGGGTTCGAGCCCCGCCACCGGCAGATCCCTGTCGCCCTACAGGAGTTTTGGGACTAGATGACGTTAATATTGAGTTGTTATCACATGCGCTTAACCGGCAGCAGTGAAACCTCTCCCAGATTAATAGTCTTCTAGAGCGCACTGAGCATGCTAAAATAGCATGGATAGAAGCGCTATATAAATTGCCATTACATTACATTACATTACATTACATTACATTACATTACAATCATGGAATGTCTTATATTATCTTCTATAACAGCGGTTCCCAGCCTGTGGGTTATGATACTTATGTGGGTCGCCTAAGATCATCGAATAGCATATATTTTCTATGGTCTTAAGAACCGAGACACCACTCACTCCAGGCTGACCCTCCCACGACCACACCGTGACAAATCATCGCGCCAAAACGATCGTATGCAACAACAAAAACTACAAGATGTATTTAAAAGCGTCATAAGCTGTGACAATTTTGTAAAGGCGAGCTCTTAAATCATTTGACTGCTTTAGCAACCTGTGCAACCAGTTGGATGCGCCAGACAATACTCTACTTTTTCAGACAGAAGTTAGATGGTTGTCGAGCGCAAAATTGGTTTAAAGTGTTTTTGAGCTTCGTGGTAAACCGAAAACTTTTTGAAATCAGAAAAACAAGACCGCAGTTTGAAGCACTTTTCGGTGAGAAAAGTGAACTGCAGAAAATAACTTACTTGTTTGACACCTTTGCCATCTTGAGTAAGTTAAATAATAATTTAGCACTGCGACGACCACATTTTTAATGTAGCATGCCATAATTTGTCTGAAAAGATTCGATTATTCCTTATGAACCTTCAGCTTTGGCAAATAAATTGGATGAAAATAAAGATAACACGTTGCCTACATTAACTGCTTTCTTTAAAAAACATGACATTGAACCAGACAAAAGGCCCTTTGTTCCACAAGTAATGCAGGGGAATAAACCACGTTATTAGCAACAAGTTGTACGCTACATTAATGAATTGCAACCATCTCTAAGTGTGAGACGGCCCTCTCTATTATACTTGCTATCACAACTAAATCTTCGAACAAATTAAATGCTAATTGCGGCTAACGACACGAGAGTTGACATGACGAAACCAATCAAAACAGAGAAAAACTGTTTCAGAAAAAAAAACAGATGCATCCATCCCATTGAAATGCTAAAACAAAAATATTACCCCCCCCCCTCTCTCACCCAGAATAACTAATAAAATTGTATACGCTGGTTGCCATCTCTAAGATAGAATAGAGATTAAAAGATTCTATAAATAATTTTAATACACATTCAAACTTGTTTAACATATTTCAAATTAACGCGCATAGGGGTAGCCACGATGAGGAGATGGTGGGGTGGGGCAAGTAGGTACCCCCCGCCCCTTCCCCACTTATTTCGCATCCCTAGGGTTTTAACAATATTTTTATTTTTATTTCCTTACTATTATTTTTAATAGAAATATAAAATGAAGATTATTATACTTTTTACTATTGATATTTTGACACTGTGTCATAGTTGTTCAATAGTTTTACCTATATCATTAGCAGGGCCCTCACAAGCCTTTGTGGTGCCCCAGGGCAAAAGTTTCAGCGCCGCCCCCTTGAATACCGTAACTGCTTTGTTTAGTGCATAGGTTCTCAAGCTTTTTCGGCTCACCGCCCCCTTTTTCAAACTTGTATCTCTCACTGCTTACCCCCCCCCCCCTTCCCAAATCTGAAGTTGTACTAATGAGTCAAATTTGCCGTATATAATTTGTATAGGCCGACTAGATTTGTATGCAATTTTATCATCCTAAAAAGAGATGAAATATCATAAAAAGAGCTGAAATTAATACATTTGTTTAATTGTTGTTTAATAAATAATAATAACAAAATATACTGCAAAGAGGTTTTGAAAATAAAACAATTTTAAAGTGATGCTTGTTCCTGGTATGTTGCTAGTAGTTCGTCTACGTTCCAATAAATAGGGTGTGGAAATGGATTAATAATATTATCTTTAAATCTTCTGTTGAAGTAATCATTAATTGTTTCAATGTATTGAAGTAAGCATGTCTACGTCAGTTGTTCTTTATAAATTCAAGATTTCTGCGTCCAAAGTTGTGCTTGTACAATAAAAATTTTGACATAAATGCAAAAAACAAACAAAAAAAAACCCACTCTTTTTTTCTTTTAATTAAGGTCAATTTCCTGAAATAATTTTTTTTTAAACTTATTTATTCAATTAAAATGTGATATCAGTTTTCAATTGTATGAGATTTTCTCTCAAATAGATGTAATTGTCTTTAGCATTGAAAGAACTATCCATACAATATATTTAAACTTTAGATGACTAGCGTACTAAAGTGGTACTTAAGTGGTAGAAAGAAACTATTTGTAATCCTAATTATTCTTTAAAAAATCTGCCAAACTCTCTGAACAATCTATCATTGAATGCGTTGCTTCGGTTTTGTTATATGCAGTAATTACGTAGGCCCTATTGTAGTGAGTGATGATGGCGATAACTGAGATTTTTAGCATATTAATGTTGTCGATGAATCATACACAGCTAATACATCTGGCAGAAATTTCTTATCTTATCTTATACATTACAGACGCTCCTTCTATAAAGAAGATTATTGCGTCCTACGCTCATCCGTGGTCCGAGTCTAGTCTTGCATTTTTATTAATGTTTTAAATGATGTTAGGTTATTGGTTTTCCTGGTTTGTTCAGGCAACCCATTCCATGCCCGAATGCCACTCGGGAAGAAAGAGTACTTATATGCATTTGTTCTCGCATAAGGGACAAGGAAGGTGTTTTTGTCTTTATGTTTATCTGAGCTTTGCAACAGATTGTTATTGGGTTGTATTTCTAAATTAGAGTTTAATGCCTTATGTATTATTACTACTTTACTCTTTGCCCTTCTGTCCTCTAGTGTTTCTAGGTTTAGTGATTTGACTAATGGTGTTACTCTTGTCAATGGGGAATATTCACTAGTTATGGAACCTTGCAGCTCTTTTTTGAATTTGTTCTAATTTTTTAATGTTTTCTTTAGTTGATGGGTCCCATACAGATCCTACATATTCTAGTATAGGCCTAACTAATGTGAGATAGCATTTTAGTTTTATATTCTTATTACATTTGTAAAAGTTCCTTTTTATGAATCCTAATGTTTTGTTTGATTTTTTAATTACTTCATCAATGTGAGGGTTCCAAGATAACTTAACATTTATTATTACTCCTAGATACTTAGCATTGCTAGTTTGAGTTAGTTCTTTACCATGAATGAAGTAGTTTGTTATTATTTGTTCCTTTTTCTTGGATACCCTTATTAGTTGGCATTTTTCTGGGTGAAAAGACATACTCCAGTTTGATTCCCATTTTTGTAGTTCATCTAGGTCTTTTTGTAAAAGTTCACTATCTTTTCCTGTCTTTATTATTCTATAAATTATGCAATCATCGGCAAATAATCTTACTTTTGTGCCTGTGTTGATGCAATCTAGTATATTATTTATTTAATTACAACATCAAGCTATGAATCTATACCATCGTCGATGGAAGAATTTCTTTTTTCCCTAAAAAGTATTCTAGTTAAAGTAGGGCCTAATATAATTTGCGTCTAGTGTCCTCACTTTTTTTTCTTTAGCAAAACTAGCAAAATGTTCCCTTCTATAATATAAAAAAAACATAACGTTTAATTATTGTCAGGTAGCGTGGAAACCCATCAAGTTTGTAAAAATGTGGAAAGTTTTTAGGTACTCACACAATATACTCTCACTTCATCACGTGCCATTTCAGTAATTCGTCTCTGCATATTGCTTTTGCTCAACTTATATTTCTTTAATAAGTCAATATCAAAACTGGTTTTTATAATAAATCAAAGGCTATATAAATCTAATTTATTCAAATTAAAACCAAAACAATCTGAATGAAACTGATAATGAACAAAAGCACCGAACTTCCTTTTCTAAAAATCTAACCACCGCCCTCATATGTATTTCTCAGATACAGTCTAAATATAGCAATAGCTCAAGAGTACAGCATGGGCTTTATATGACTTTTACGTCACAATTAAACAGTAGACATAAGTCGATAAAGCCTTTGTCAAAGCTCAAGATTACCCTTCTTATAAGTAAAGTATATATTAATTTTGGTAATTGAAAAATCATTGGTGTTGAATCTTTTTCAAGTAATCTCAGTGGCGTAGCTAGGGGAGGGGGAGGGGGTCCAAATTCGATAGTCCCCCCGGCCCCTACTTCATGGGGACCCCAAAGGAGTGTCGGAATTGTTTTTTTTCTCATGTCATTATGTCGAATGTCAAAATGCAGGGGCCCCTTAAGAGGCCAAGCCCCCCGGGCCCCCAAATCCCTTGCAACGGCACTGAGTAGTCTACTTTCGTACCGCCCACTGGCCCTTCAGCGGTCCCTTCTGTTGCTTGGAACATCAGCGCCCCCCCAGAGCTTCTCAAAGCCCCCTGGGGCGATTAGTTAACTATTATGATTAACGACATTTTAAAATGCAATTTTTTTACAAGAATATTCTAGATAAGCCAGTCCTTTATGAAACATTTGTGAGCCTATTAAAAAGTGAAACATTTGTATAAAACAGTTTGAGTGTAATTAAATATTAAAGAAGTCAATTTCTACTAATCTATATTTATTCATTATTCCTTTTGTTTACAAGTTGTGTTTCAAATTTTATTTCCCCTTCAACTCCCATAAAATTTCTGGTATGAACTAAGACTAAATGTGCCGCTTTCCTAGAAGTGCCGCCCCCGGGCATATGCCCCCCTCTGCCCTCCCCAATGTGAGGGCACTGATCATTAGTAAAAATATATTTGTTAAAATATTATTAAAAAAAAACATTTCTATTACACTCCTGCCGTGCTCTAACCCCCCTCCCCCACTCACACACACAATTTGCTCACTCCCCACTCCCCATATGCACAATGTGCCCCCTTGCCCTCCCCCCCCACACTCCCCAACCGTACCCTTTTGTTATTCTGTACGGGGCGGAATAAAGAGTGTATGCGCCCTGTGGGTCAGGAAGTTGGCGACCTAGTATGATCTATAATTAAAATGCTAGGCTTCTGATGGGTGTGCCATATAGACGCATGACTAATTTACTTTTTTTTTAATTTTATTTATTAAAATTATTATAAAAAGTATTATTGTTGACGTCAACTCATCTTCAGTTCCCTTCATACATGTAACAATGTCAAACTGTTTAAAGCCCCTCCCCCCCCCCACCTCCATTGCCTTGACATAATTAATAGACATCCCCTCCTACACATTATTAGTACTAGAATTTAACAATTTATTTGACGTTGTTTTTTATAGGAAATATTTTTTAAAAACCTAAATGTAATTCCATAATAGCAGTCAAGAGCAGCATCAAATCATGTGATACTTACTAACCAATCAGAAGACAGATAACGTGGATTCAAATACGGCCTATTTGCTTATGAATCTAACTCTATTTGAAATGCATCTACATTATGGGATAAAAAAGTAAATACATTTTTTTTAGAACTAACTAACGATACATTATAAATCAAAGACTTGGTGAATGCAAATTACATTTTTTCATGTACATGCGTAATCAAAACTTACAGCAGATCTCCTGAAAAGAATCAGAGCCCTGGAAATGAGATGCCTCCGTAAAATTGTGAGCATCTCATACAAGGTCGCGTTACAAATGAGGCTGTCGAAGAGCGAATCAAAAACCTCCTCGGCCCTCACGAAGATCTACCCAGCACCATTAATTGCAAAACAACTCAGATGGTACGGGGATGTGGCAAGATCCGAAGGCCTGGCGAATACAACCCTGCCGGGCACAGTGCAGGGTAGAAAAAAGAGAGGTAGGTAGAAGAGCCGATGGAAGGATGACATCAAGGAGCGGACCAGAGACTGGCGCAGGACCGAGACGAGACAATCGTCAGTCAAAAAATGGTTCCCTAACGACCTTCACTCGGGTTATGGGATAGGTGAAGGTATTAAATCTAGAGAAACGGTGATGGGCAAACTTTTTAATCTACGTTTTTTTACATACATAGAAACAGAGCAGAGGTAGACAAACATTGACATAGCCTACATATAGAAAAAAAAATTACTATGTAAATAGATATTTAGACACATTGATTACATAGGTTGATGGATCGATATGTATATAAATAGATACATAAACATACAGGTAAACAGATCGAAATAAATAAAACATAATGATATATGAATAGATCTCTTTTTTCATTCACAGGCAAACAAAAATATAGAAAGACACGGACATTGATAAAGAGATAGACACATAGACAGAAAGAGGAATATCATCATCATCATCATCATCATCATCATCATCTGTCCTTTGGGTTCCTTGTGGAACATAGGGCCTCGGATATAAAGATAGATAACTTTTTAAAGAACTGAAAAGTTGAATAGAAAAATCCCTAGGTGTTGTCAAAGATCCAATGGCACATAGTCTAGTTTCTCAGCGTTATAGTATAGTCTAATACTGTCCATGTATCACTAATGCCACTCTATGAGTGTTTTATGTATCTCAATAAATTACATTGACAAATCATGTTGCTGTATTTTTGTGAGCATCTCCAAATGCCAACTAGTCATTGCCAATGAGTACAATGCCCACAGAACTGCAGTGACCGTATTATTGGCCAATCAGGTCAATACAACATTGCTCCCCTTACTCCCTATGATAATATAACGTACATATGAAAGAGAATCTATTAACATTTAACAAGTTATTATTCAGCAGCAACATTTCAGCAACGTCAAACTTGCGACATTTGTATGGACAATAACTTGTAATGGTAAGTGTATATATCGTATCAATACGATACCATAGTTTTTTTTATATAAGAAGGCTTTCATAATCTTATTTCTTTAATGAGTTTAGGTAGAACTCTTTTTTAAGGTTTAGCATGGATATAGTCATGATTAAATATAAATCTAATTAACTATTTAGCAAATTATCTATCTAAATATGCATATATTATCTAACAGTAAGCTAAGATAATATTATTTTCTACTATCTAGCCTTTGTATAAAACATTTTATATATCTATGTGTCTCTATTTTATAATCCATCTATTAATTTTTTATCTTTATATCCTTCAATATTGTATCCATCTGACTATTTATTTAAGTATCTATTTATTTAATTATTTATTTATTTATCTACCTTCCTCTCTTGCTCACTTCCCCCTCTCTCTTTTCATTCTCAAAAAATAGGTATATATAAACACATTTATAGATGATACATATATAAATATAATATTTATATTTTTAGTTTCTGGCGTCAATTAAAAACTGGGACAATGTTGAAATATCTTCAATACATTCTGCAGCCAGTAGTCTTGTACAGTTTCATCCACTCGGCAAACGGTAATTACTATAA
Source organism: Anisus vortex (assembly GCA_949126835.1). Classification (NCBI taxonomy): domain Eukaryota; kingdom Metazoa; phylum Mollusca; class Gastropoda; family Planorbidae; genus Anisus; species Anisus vortex. The sequence continues at coordinate 52,619,148 of OX421493.1, forward strand.
TTGTATTTTTTGTTGGCAAATAAACATGTAAAATCATGTATATGATGTATACATTTTATATTACCTTACCATATATGTTACTTACGCTCCTTCTATGAAGTAGATTATTGCGTAATTTGCCTATCCGTAGTCTGTCTAGTCTTGCATTTTGATTTTTGATTAGTGTTTTAAATGAATCAAATTTACTGGTTTTCCTGGTTTGTTCAGACAACCCATTACATTTGCGAATACCATTTGGGAAGAAATGTTCTTGCCTATGGGATGAATAAAATGTTTTTGTCCTTATACTTATCTAAGCACTGAAAACGATTGTTATTGTGTTGTATTTCTAAGTTAAAATTTAATGCCTTGTGTATTATAACTACTTTACTCTTTGCCCTTCTGTCCTCTAGTATTTCTAGGTTTAGTGATTTAACTATTGGTGTTACTTTGGTCAGTTGTGAATATTCGCTAGTAATGAACCTTGCAACTTTTTCTCTGAATTTGTTCTAATTTTGTAATGTCCTCTTTATTTGATGGGTATCTTACAGAAAATGCTATCAATGAAAATAATGTTTTGTGTTAGGTTCTATATGTGCTGGTATAGGTCCTTTGTTATCTACATATATACAGTGTTCAACATAACATATACAACATAATCTATATTATTTTCCTATTTATTTTAATGGTATAGTGAAAAAGTGTGTTTATCTGTTACTATGATTAACTGTCCGTATGTTTAAGTGTCGTGGTGTGTTTAAGTAGTGTCCGTATGTTTATTTGACGTGGGATTAAGTGTCCGTATGTGACGTGTGGTTAAGTGTCTATGTTTAAGTGTGGCATGTTTATCTGTCGCATGTTTAAATGTCGGCACACGCACAAAATCATCCTTATTGCTTTTAAGTTTGTTTTTATGATATTCCCAATATCTTCTACTGGGCTGTTTATATTGTATTAAGTAAGAAAAAAAGTGATTTAGAAGTTTGTTGCTGCATGCTGTAGCTTTGTTGTGTTGCATAATGTAGAGAAGCCGACCGTGACTGGTCAGTTGTTAGTATGCTGTGTTGTTTACGTTCGAGAGAGGATGTTCACGATTTTTCGATCACGGTTCAGGTGTAGGGGAGAGTCGGTATGAAAGAGCAAGTGTGTGTGTTGTAGGCATAGGACGTAGAGAGTGTGTCATCTCATAAGTCGCTAGATAAGATTCTGATATTTTTTGGATTGTATTTTAGACATAAAGTTATACAGTGATTGTGTGCTATTTACTATTTTAATAACTATTTCTGTGTTCAGTTCATAAACTATATATTTGTCGGAGAACCAGTTTGTTAATTATATATATAATATATATATATATATATATATATATATATATATGAAGCATACGTCCCATGTTTGTTGTGAGAGCCATTGCTGATAATAATATATATTATACAACACATTTATTCCAGAGATAAAAGAACTTAAAGACCTTTCTTTTCTACATCTGCCACTGCAAATCACATCAAGAGCGCACTGAGCATGCTAATTTAATATTATGGATAGAAGCGCTATAGAAATTTCCATTCTTATTCTTAAATTACTATTTTAGATTTTCTGCATATTTATTTTGGATTTGTTTTTCATTTAGTCTGGAAATATTATGATATGAAAGTCCAACGATTATTTCACATTCTATTACTAGTATTGGCCTGTTAGTTAAGAATAAATCAAGTATTTTATTATTGTTTATTTTTTAATAATTTGTTCTAGCCATAGATTTTGGTAGGTCTAAGGATATGTTGCTAATTTTTATTTTATTTTGTGTTGTTCTGTAAAATATTTCTTCCGGTTTGTGTCAGGGATAGTGAAGTCCCTCATTATCCAAATCAAAGCATTTTAATGTTTCTCTTGGATTTTGTTAGTTGATTGCACAGATCAGTCAAGTATTCGATTGTAGTGTTAGTAGATCGGTATATACTGCCTAGAATTAGTGGTGTTGAGTTAGGTCTACTAATTTTACACAAGTCCTACTCTACATTATTATGTTACTTCCTCTGCTATGAAGGTATATTTTATGTCTAATAAGAACTCTCAGTGTGTTTGTGACCTATCTTTTATAAAAATGTTATAGTTACTATTGAATATTTCTGAGTTGTAAATATCAAGACATAGCCATGCTTCAAAACCTGCAATAACGTCATGTCTGGTTCTTCGTTATTTATTTGATCCTCTAAATCAGCTGTTTTATTTTTAAAAATAATTTTGAAATTTATTACTTTTTAGTTTTTTTTGTTATGCTAATTTCAGGCTTTTGGTTATCCCTTTAAATGGGCTAAGTCAAATAACTATATTTGCTTTAAAAAATATGACTCTTGTAGTGATAAAAAAAATGAAGTGTTTCTTTCTGAATGATCCAAAGTGGCTAATGCATTTCGAATTATAGATAGTGGAGTTGTATGCAGGGATGCTGAAATTGATACCGAACACTACAGTCACTGAGCAATAAAATTCAAAATTTCACAAGGAATTTTTAGATTTAGAAAAAAAAACACACAATCAGGTCCCATTTATGAACGATCACATATTATAACGGGAATCGGCAACCTTCGTAACGCGTGCGAGACTTTTCAATGGCATGCGAAACACCCCAGAAAGCAATGATTCATGTTTCTTCTACACAAAATTGAGTGCTAGAATACAATGACGTGCAGGCTGTTGGCACGCTGAATGAATTAGAAATCATGCTTTGGCACTATATTATCAAAAGGTTGCCGACACCTATTACTATAATATAGCCTAAATATGTCAGGACCGAACGTGCGTGTATCAAGAGACGAGGGTTGGGTTTCGATGGCTAAAATGATAACAGTTGAAGGTCGTGAAAATAAAAGTTTATAAAAGGAACATCTGTAACATACAAGTAGAAGAACTATTCCTACTCTTCAATTCACTAAAAAAAACATGTATACAATGTTATAATTATTATTACAGTGCCTTTGAATGCAACAAGATGTTCTGGAACCAAACTAGACTTGGTGTTCCTACTGGACTTTGGTCTGCCGGAGCATGTTAGTAACAATATATTGGGCTTCTTCAAGGACCTCCTACTGTACGCTGATGTTGATGGCGGCAAGGTGCGCGTGGGGCTTGTCGTCTACACTCGGGTCGCTTACGTCATGTTCCACTTGAAGCAGCATTCCAGGAAGGCGGATATATATCGCGCCATGTTCTCCACAGACAAGGAGGTGCAAGACTTGCGACAGTACGCGGGTAGAAACACAGCAGATGCCATCAGAACCATGAGGTCCCACATGTTCACTAAAGAGAATGGCGATCGTGAAGGGGTTAAGAATGTGGCTGTTCTTTTGACTTTTAGTAAATCCATGATCAACTCTAGTAGAACGATTCCTGAAGCAGAACTGGCCAGATCTGAAGGTATACACATCTATGCCATCGGGTATAATCTCAATGGCGCTGAAGAGAAGGATGAATTGGAAGGTATAGCAAGCAGTCCTGCTGCTGTAAACAGTTTCCATGCCGATAGCTACAATAAGTTGGATAATTTAAAGCAAAAAATTGTCAACGTTTTATGCAAGTACCTTTATTATATACATAAACGTTGATATTTTTTTCCAGCTTATTTTTTTTATCTTGTTAGACATTTTGGTGATGCAATTAAATAGGTGTAAATATTAAAAGAGAGATTGAGAATTATCGAAACAGTTACCTTAGATAAAGAGAGTGTTAGAAGAACTATATATAAATAACCTTGTGTGTATAACTACACGGATACTACGGTGTGGTCTGGTTTTTACACTGGGCTGTCGACATGATTATCCGGGCTTTATCTCTACCACCGTCGAGGACGAAATACTCGTCTACCCAGAAAAATGGGTGCGAATAGTAAATGTGCCTTAGAATAAATGGCGGTTAGAGAATGACGCCATTATCACCGTTTGCCGAAGCAGACCTCAAAAGGCTGGAGAACAAAAACACATTCTGCCCTGAGACACTTTTAAATATATTATGGAAATTCCCCATCGATGTTTATAGCTAGGTTAATTGAAAGAATAGTCAAAAGCTTAATTGAAAGATAGAAATAGAACATATAGATATAGACAAATATAGATAGATGGAACTGTGAACTCAATTTTTTTTTCAACATTGTTTTGTTGTCGTTTTCAGACAAGAAATGTGATTTATATAACGAAGACTTACCTTGTGACTCTGATTGTCTCCTGGACTGTACTGAGTCGTGTCCTTTACAAGGTATTTTTAGCAATATTTTTTCTTGCAACTTCCATCAGTGAGCCTACCTAGTGTAGCCTGTTAATGAAACAATAAATTTACTCTAGCCTATAGTTTACTATATACAAAAAGGCCTAATCATATTGAGCACAACTTCATTTATCATAAATTTAAGTGGTTTGATATTAATAGATACTTACAGATAAAAATCAAAACTACAAACTGCGCATTAATTACTAGATTGTTATAGTAAATCGTACTACTAAAATATCACCGTTTCTCATATGGATCCTTTCTGTGACGTCATAAGCAGCTATGGGCAATGAAGAAGAGTGTAGTCTCTTGCATTCAGCAGTCCTTCGAAATAATGACTTTTAAAACGTTCCCATTCATCAGCCAATTACTGTTTACATTGTTATCACTTATTGATCTTGTTATATCTTTTTCCAACCTTTTAAATTTGTTTAGGATTTGACAAGTTAGCTGACAAGTGTAATATGACAGAAAATAGACTAGTTGACAACACGGGGTGTGTATCTTCCGAAGTCTCCAATCTTGTCAACAACGTAAGTGTAATCTATTGAGATGAAATCTTTATGAAACATATTTGTAGTGGCAATTAAAGCTGATTTTCTGTCAGAATTTTCATGTAGAATTTTATTTTCAATAATTTAGATACGAATTACTAATGTTGATTGTAAAGTAAAGTCCCGGTCGGACCGAATTGATCATAGAGCCCGGTGAAGCCCGGCACGGCAGTGAGAAAAAAATATTTTCAGATTTTAAATGTAAATAAATGTAATTTGACATAATACCACACAGCTCCGTTCTATTTTAGTGCATCTTAATTCTTTAAACAGTTTCTAGACTTGCTCCGAACAGGACACTGTCCTATTGGCGCCTATTTCGGACGATTTAGGCACAATTTCGATTAGCGGTATCGACATTGCTTTGAAGCAGAAGAGACGGTCGAGCATTTGCTTTTAGACTGCCTTGCAGGAGGAAAGAGTGGATGGGAACTGTCAACTGTTTGCACCGAACCTTTATGGTAACCTGGCTGTGCTACGTAGTACAAGTGTGTTTGTACTCCGAATCCTAAGAGATTAGTCTCGATTCGATCACTCCGGTGAAGTGAGGTTTGAAGTCTGTCCTTTGACAAAAACGTTCGTATTTATTAAGTAAACTGTTTTGTTTCTGTTGAACAGATCAAGAATGTGAGCAAAGAAGATTTTACCAGTGCCATCAACCAAGTCTCTGATATAATCATGAAATTATTAAACTCTGCATCAACAAGTCCAGATGACGTAACTGATCACTCTGCATCAACAAGTCCAGATGACGTAACTGATCAGATTATAGACACTCTTCAGGCTGTTGGGGAAAAAGTTTCAGACCCAAACTTCAAAGTGGATAAAGCAACATTTGAAGTAAAAAAAATTCTTTTCATTCATCAGAAAGAGGATAATTATTTTTCTATCTATCGGTCCAACCAACCAACCAACCAACCAACCAACCAACCAACCAACCAACCAACCAACCAACCAACCAACCAACCAACCAACCAACCAACCAACCAACCAACCAACCAACCAACCAACCAACCAACCAACCAACCAACCAACCAACCAACCAACCAACCAACCAACCAACCAACCAACCAACCAACCAACCAA
>OX421493.1:52630029-52632529 GCA_949126835.1 Anisus vortex
ACTTTCTGACCAATTTTGTTTTGCCAAAACGTGGCATAAGTTTAAGGCGGCGTTTTTTTTCGTAGGCCTATTAAATGCAAATTACAGTGCGGAAGAAATTGTAAATGTGTACAAAACTGTCTAGACCTATAACGTAGCTTAAGATGCGTTTTATTTAGGACCTATTGCCTCTGACTATACGTTATAGCCTACTAATAAGGCAGTGTGTAGCATTCCTGGGAAAAAACGCGCTATGAATCCAAAACAATTGGCCGGCCGATCGACTCATTTCATTAAATTTTGGAAAAATTCTGCACTCAAACCTTTTTTTTTTTAATCTATATAGAAATAATGCGTAAAATTTTAATAGTATGTTTCATTTTTCATTAGTTGCATGTAAGAGTTGAAAAAAAACACAGCTTATTGTCGGTGTTGCAGTCGCGTTTGTAATCATTATAAACAATGTTTATGGGAATTGGGACACTTGTATAACGCGTGGTTAATACCGGCGCCGCTCAGTCTGAAATAGCGCACTTTTGTAGGCCTATTGAACGCAAATTATATTATGGAAAGAATCGTAAATGTGTAAAAGCCTCTCTAGTCCTATAATATAGGCATAAGCTTGTACACTACTAGCTTAAGATTAGGACCGAGAAAACCGCGCGCGCCATGTCCGCATGTCCTAGCAATGTTTCCAATCGGCCAATTGACACAGACATTTCGTAAACATTCTGCACTCAAACTTTTTTTTTCAAATCTTTATGAAAAAATGCGTGAAATGTCAATAAAGTGTGTAATTGTTCCTTAGTTGCATGTATGAGTTGAAAAAACACAGCTTATTGTCGATGGCGAAGCCAGCAAACCCTCCGAGAAGCCACCAGCACTCCCCCCTTTTTAAATATTGTTCACGCAATAGCTTTGAAATCATTACAAACAATGTTAATGGTAATTAGGTCATCCCTTGTATAGCCCAACTAAATGAATACCGGTGCCACTCAGTCTAGGCTAATGATGCACATCAAAAGATTTTTTGTGTGGGTGGACCCACTATAGTGTGACTATAGGATAGTATTTTGAGTAGGGACATGGACTTAGATGAAGAAACAGATACCTTACTTTCCCATATGACTAATGACTGTATTGATAGGTTGTTCAAAATAAATGAAGCGCTGCCTTTATTTGATTGTGTTTGCATTATGCACGATTGAAACTATTTTTTAAGGAAAGTTTCCAAATTAGGGTGAATATTAGTAACTTTTGTTGTTTAAGGGTATGCATATTTTGAGAAGTTAAAAGGCAGTGTAACCCCCGAAAGTCAGGGTGCGACTTATACGCGGGTCAATGACAACATATAAGAAAAAAAATCCTAAACTAGGGGTGCGACTTATACACCGGTGCGACTTATACGCGAGTATATACGGTATATTATTCGTCATTTGATAATATACATATGTCACGGAACGTGGTCAGTCAGTAGCGTGTTTGTGTGTTTGTTGTGAGTTGTTTTTGCAGTGGGCGGAGGATGACGGGGTGTCCCGGCCTGTGTGTAGTATGAAAGGCAGTTGTGAGTTGAGTTTGTTCGACGAAGGTTGTGCTAGTTTATAGTTTTAGTTTTGTATTCGTACTGTGGATTATTTAATTGTTTGTATAGAGTATTCCGAGACTTATATTTCACTCTTTCATTTCATTTATTAAACGTCATTTATGAAACGGTGTGTTTCTTGGTGTGCACTAACAGTGTTACTATTTTAATCAGTAAAGAACTCGCACTTCACAAAGTAGCTAATTTCATTGATGTTATAATCGATAAAGCATTGGGGGGGGGGGGCAATTGAAATGTACGTAAAACAAGGAAGAGGCTGGTTTTCGTCGTCGGTTCATTCGGTTGTTGAGCAGAAGAAAGACCGTCTGTTGTATGTTCTATTCACAAATCCAAGTTAATGGAAACTAAAGTCCCTTTTCACAGTTTACCAAACTCCTACAACAGCATTTGTTTTTCATTATCCATAAATGGATGTTTCAGTGAAAACTTTCATCATTTCATTATTTTTACTTTTTAGACTCCAGCAATAAATTTTAATCAATTCTAAAAAATAAAAGTACTTTTGATTGTTATCTTAGGTGTAGAAATCGGAACTGTGATTAAAGACATCCAGTATTCTAATCAAAGAATTATTCAATCCAACTCAAGTGTAGCTGACCAGTGGATCTATAAAAATGATATATTTCTGTCCCATCATGCTTTTGATGCAATCAACTGTAAGTTAACATACTAATAAAATATAAGAAATCCCAACTTTTTAAAAGCAAAAATAGATCTATAAGTTACATAAATGTCTGAAAAATGAAAAATGTAAAAATTAAACACAACAGTTCTTAATATAAAGTTTTAGAAGTTGCAATGTAAATGTATATTGGACTTATTTAATGAAGTGAAACCTCAAAATCAGTACCCGAGTTGAGAACCCCTAAAATGTACTGCAGTACCCAGCACGGAGCCTTAACAAATTGAAACCTTTAT